>CM042423.1:3625235-3702735 GCA_023634145.1 Thymallus thymallus
GTGTTTGGGTTAACATAAGTTGTACCGTTTATGGCAGGGTTTTCTCAAAATGAATGTACATTATGGTTTT
Organism: Thymallus thymallus; assembly: GCA_023634145.1. Taxonomy (NCBI): domain Eukaryota; kingdom Metazoa; phylum Chordata; class Actinopteri; order Salmoniformes; family Salmonidae; genus Thymallus; species Thymallus thymallus. The sequence continues at coordinate 3,625,306 of CM042423.1, forward strand.
CTCTATGGCTCTGAGTCTCAAATGGCACCCTTTCAATATGTAGTGCACTACTTTTGACCAGAGTCCTATGAGCCTTGGTCAAAAGTAGTGCACTATGTAGGGAATAGGCTACCATTTGGGATGAAGGAATAGTGTCAACATGAAATAGCTCACCAGAGTGAGTCACCACCACAACACACTAATGAGTGTAATAAAGAAAGAGGAGGGAGAGAGGAGAGGAAGGGGGGGAGAGGAGGGAGAGAGGAGACGAAGGGGTGGAGAGGAGGGAGAGAGGAGACGAAGGGGGGGGGAGAGAAGAGAGGAAGGAAAGAGGAGAGGAAGGGGGGTAGAGGAGGGAAAGAGGAGAGGAAGGGGGGAGAGGAGGGAGAGAGGAGAGGAAGGGGGGAGAGGAAGAGGAGATGAAGGGGGGGGAGAGGAGGGAGAGAGGAGAGGAAGGGGGCGAGAGAGAAGGGAGAGAGGAGAGGAAGGGGGGAGAGAGGAGAGGAAGGGGGCGAGAGAGAAGGGAGAGGTGAGAGAGACAGGAGAGGAAGGGGGGAAGAGGAGGGAGAGAGGAGGGACAGACAAGGATGCAAACTGGTAAGGGCCCAAAAAGGTGACCTTTTGTTATATAACCTGTATTTAACTTGGAAAGTCAGTTAAGAACTAATTCTTATTTACAATGATGGCATACACCGTCCAAACTCGGGCGACGCTGGGCCGCCCTATTGGGCTCCCAATCACGGCCGGATTGTGTTACAATGTGAACCTACCATAACTCACACTAAAAAAAAATTAAGAAAGCAATCCAATGTTATTTGTTGCCTAGACTTTACTGCAAATGATACTCAAGTCTTGAGAAAAAACAATACACTAATATTGCTGTTATCCATGACAGCCTTTATAATAGAATGCTTGTGACCACACACATCTAAATATTTTGTATTTATTTTTATTTTTATTTCACCTTTATTTAACCAGGTAGGTCAGTTGAGAACAAGTTCTCATTTGCAACTGCGACCTGGCCAAGACAAAGCAAAGCAGTGCGACAAAAAACAACACAGAGTTACACATGGGAAATAAACAAATGTACAGTCAATAACACAATAGAAAATCTATATACAGAGTGCAAATGTAGTGCAAAATGCAGTAAGGTTAGGAAGATAATGAATAGGCCATAGTGGCGAAATAAATTACAGATTAGCATTAACACTGGAATGATGGATGTGCAAATGATGATGTGCAAATAGAGATACTGGAGTGCAAAATGAGCGGAAGTTTTAAAAAAATAATATGGGGATGAGGTAGTAGGGTGGGCTATTTACAGAAGGGCTATATACAGGTGCAGTGATCGATAAGCAGCTTTGACAGCTGATGCTTAAAGTTAGTGAGGGAGAACCTCTAGCTTCAAGGATTTTTGCAATTCGTTCCAGTCATTGGCAGCAGAGAACTGGAAGGAATGGCGGCCAAAGGAGGTGTTGCACTTGGGGAAAACATTGAAATAGAATGCCTGTTTGTTTCATTGGCTAATGTTGCTCAACATTTAACGTTATCTGGCTAGCTAACGGAGAATTCAATCCAGCTAGCAAGATACTTAACAATGCTAATAATACTTAACAATGCTAATAATAATATTTCTAAATGCCAATTGTTTTTCGGTTACAGCTCGTTAAGTACGCTTCATCACCTTCTCACCCCGTCTCCGTGGTCAGGCTTCTCACCTACCTCTTTGTTATCGTTCAGGGAACGCTGTGCTGTAACTGCCTTTCTACTCTCTGCTGTCCAGAGCGCACACTCTTTCCAGAGAGAAAGCTGTATGCTGTAACTAGCAAATTGGTTGTAACTTCTCACTTCAGTCGCATCTCTGCATTCTGTTTTTATTTGAACGATTGGCTAAGCATTGGATACAGCCAGTATTGCTCCAAACGCGTATCACTCGTTCGCTTACAGACAGTAGTGATCCAAACTTTTTTCATCGGATCTACACAAATCACGTACTGTAGGGTCACCTATTTTGGATTTAAAACGGCAAATTTCGCCGAAAGGTGACTAGTTTGCATCCCTGGGGATAGAGGAGGGAAAGAGGGGGGGGGGGGGGGTGAAGAGGAGGGGAGAGAGGGGGTGAAGAGGAGGGGAAGAGCAGGGAGAGAGGAGGGAGAGAGGGAGGGGGAAGATGGGGGAGAGAGGAGGGAAGGGGGGGAGTGGAGAGGAAGAGAACATAGCTGCGAAAAGAGCATAACACAAAGATTGAGTTCTGAAGAGTGTTTCTGTTTTAAGTTCTAAGGTGTGTGTTTGTGCCTGTACATGCCTGCATAAGTGTGTGTCTATCTAGTGTGTTTGTGTGTGTCTTCCTACCTTCAGTCTCTTCTGCAGTCTCAGGTGAGGGTGTGTCCTGCCAGCAGTCAGTCTCTCCTCTCCCTGCAGTAATTATTATATGTTTTAATTACTTACTTATATTAATACCAATAAGAAATAACAATAGTGGTAGAGACAAGCACAATGGTACAGAGGTATTGTTGAAGTTACAAAAGGTACTGGTTTAAAAAAATATGGACCAGCTGAATCCCTTGCCCTCCCACAACCCCAAGGCATGTTCAGCAGGACACAACATGTTGTTACGTTCAGATAGAAATACGCTAAGCAGAACAAAAAAAACTTCTCTGACATGCAGAATTAGTAACCACGTCGGTTCACTTCATGGTATTTCTGAAACACTCAACAATGTTTGGCTACTGAACGTTGCCCAGAAGTCCATCCCTTCTCGTCTACCCCTCCCTAGCTCCACCCCATCCCAGCTCCACCCCATCCCAGCGCCACCCCTCCCCAGCTCCACCCCATGCCAGCTCCACCCCTCCCCAGCTCCACCCCATCCCACCCACTAGAAAAACAGTGAGACCCCTCCTACCTGCAGTACTGACGTGAACCACTAGTAGGCGTCGTAGAGACACCAGGTCAGTGTCCTTTAACCCCGCCTCCAACTGCCTCACCACACCATGCCCTGGCTGGCTCGTCACCACGGTTACCTGGAAGCCAATGGGAGATCAATGAGTCAATACATCAATCAATCCACTGTGTACAAAACATTATGAATACCTGCTCTTTCGTTAACATAGACTGACCAGGTGAATCCAGGTGTTGAAGATATATCTCAAGAATGATCAACGGAAACAGGATGCACCTGAGCTCAATCTTGAGTCTCATATTAAAGGGTCTGAATACGTACGGAAAAAAAGGTATTTAAAATTTGCAGAAAAATCTAAACACCTGTTTTTGCTTTGTCATTGTGGGGTATTGTGTGTAGATGGAGGAGGATACATTTTTTTTAATCCATTTTAGAATAAGACTAACGTAACAAAATGTGGAAAAAGGGAAGGGTTCTGAATAATTTCCGAAATAATGCACTGTATGCACCACCAGAGTGTGTGTGTGTGTGTGTGTGTGTGTGTGTGTGTGTGTGTGTGTGTGTGTGTGTATCCTGTGTGTGTACCTTCAGTGTGTTTATAGACAGGTGAGTAAGAAAGTCATCACCACCATCTCAGACAAAACCAGACACCGCAACATCATCACAGCACCTCATCACCTCTTACGAAATTTGAAAGACGCGACCACCTGTAAAATCTGGATTTATCAAAATGATCAGTGACGAAAAATCTGAGTACTGGAACAAAGTTCCTCGTTAGTCTGTTGAGATGATACCATTTATTTAATGTGCCTAACCATATGCTGACTAATGAAACAGCAACATCAGCAAAACCACACTCGGCAACCGCAGAGGTTGTTACTGAATCAGGCTTTTTCCCTACGAACCACTGCCTAGAGCTCTGTTGCCTCTAGCGATGGGGAAAAAAATCTATTCAGTCCCAAATCACAATATTATTTTGTACGATATATTATCGCAATACATATAGAACCATTAGAATCACAATACATAGAACCATTAGAATCACAATACATATAGAACTGTTAGAATTACAATATGTATAGAACCGTTAGAATCACAATACATATAGAACTGTTAGAATTACAATATGTATAGAACCGTTAGAATCACAATACATATAGAACCCTGAGAATCACAATACATATCCTATCGGCACCTAAGTATTGTGATGATATCGGATCGTGAGGCCCCAGCCCTGGTTGTGATTATATCGGATCGTGAGGCCCCAGCCCTGGTTGTGATTATATCAGATCGTGAGGCCCCAGCCCTGGTTGTGATTATATCAGATCGTGAGGCCCCAGCCCTGGTTGTGATTATATCGGATCGTGAGGCCCCAGCCCTGGTTGTGATTATATCAGATCGTGAGGCCCCAGCCCTAGTTGTGATTATATCGGATCGTGAGGCCCCAGCCCTGGTTGTGATTATATCAGATCGTGAGGCCCCAGCCCTGGTTGTGATTATATCGGATCGTGAGGCCCCAGCCCTGGTTGCCTCAATGAGTTTCAGGGGAGGATAAAGGGAGAGATAGGAGAGAGATTATTAATTTCTTAAAACGGTTAACATCAGTTTCAGTTAGTTTCAATTTTAGTGTTCACAGCCCACAACGTTGTCTGAGGTGGTTTGGCATACCGCCTGGGGGAAAGTTTTACCTAGGGGAAACACTGTGCTGATTCAAAGATCCTCCTCCATAAATTAATTTAAATCTCCTCAACAGTAAGCTAGCTAAAAATGAGAACTTAGGTCAGTCCCAAATGGCACCCTATTCCCTATATAGTGCACCACTTTTGACCAGGGCCAATAGGGAGTCCTTGTTTATTTCCCCATTAGCTTTTAGAAACGGTATCAAATACATCAAACATGATTTGATGCCATTCCATTCATGCCGTTCCAGACATTATTATGAGCCGTCCTCCCCTCAGCAGCCTCCACTGAAATGGAGAGCTTCTTCTTGTAGACAACCAGTCTGTGACTTGATGATGTAAGAACACAATCAGTAGGCCTACTTTATGAACAAACAACATAAAGACATTATTAAACTCCTGATTACACCTTTATGTCCGGTTTTCTGCTGACACACAGTCCTAAAACCTCTTTCGACACATTTACACACCAAATTAATTACATTCAAACCAAAGTAACATCTTACAGCAATAATAAGTTAAAACATCACAAAATCACCAGAAAATAATAATGTATAATCCTATTACACGGATGTGTCCCAAATGGCACCATATTCCTTACATAGTGCACTTACATTTGACCAGAACCCTAAAGGGTACCATTTGGTATGCAAAACATGTTGTTTTCTCATGTCTCTTCTCTTCCTGTATAGAAGGATATTAGTGCTGGTAGAGAATGCGTCCCAAATGGCACCATGTTCCCTCTATAGTGCTCTACCTTAGACCAGAGCCCTATGAGGGATATATTGTAGGGAATAGGGTTCCATTTGGGATACAACCATAATAGGATGTCCGTTTCAGAGCTAAGATGAAACAGAGGGCCATATGTTTAGTGTCTGTGTTCTCTAATGATGTTCTGTGTTCTAATGGGTCTATTCATATCAGCTCCTGGTCGGAAGCAAGCAAGCTAATGGATCTGACCAGAGCTTCTACAATTTGAGTAATGCCCATAAACCTAAAGGCCCGCCATCTCTCACTATATATCACACACATAGTGGGTTAACCCTTTAGTTGTCCTAATGCATTCATAACACTCAGGGATTTTGCTGCCATTGAAATCCTTCGGTGGCGGGCCGCCTAAGTCCAAACAGTGGAAAAACACTCAATATAAACTTCAACGACTAAAACCGTCTGGTTTGGCCGGGGTAGGCCGTCATTGTAAATAAGAATTTCTTCTTAACTGACTTGCCTAGTTAAATAAAGGTTAAATAAAATAAATAAAATCAGTGAGGCGAGGTGTTCTTTAAACCTGGTCCAATAGGGTGTGCATGTTTTTGTTCTAGCCCAGCCCTAACACACCTGATTCAACTAATCAAAGGCTCTCATCTAAGTACTCACCTCTACAGATCCATTGTTGTTGACCTGGTTCGGAGTGGTAGCGTGTCGTGTGTACTGTTTAAACTGCTGTAGGCTGTCCAGTACAGCCTGTTTGAGCAGTTCCCCTCTAGGTGCGCGGACGCACCCCTCTCCGGGTATAGACCTCAGCTCCTCCACACATGAACGCAGGCGGGCCAGGTTACCCCTCACCTGCTGGAGTAGGGGAGAGTGCAATTATTTATTTACTTCATTACAGTGACACCATTCTGACTCACACATGCATGCATCTTTCCAGGTGTGTGTGTGTGAGAGAGAGAGAGAGAGAGAGAGAGAGAGAGAGAGAGAGAGAGAGAGAGAGAGAGAGAGAGAGAGAGAGAGAGAGAGAGAGAGAGAGAGAGAGAGAGAACACACTCCCACAACACACTTCTGTCTCTCTCCCTCCCTCTTACCAGGAAGGGCAGCAGACATTCAGGCTGTCTGCTCAGAGTGTAAATGCTAAGTATGTGCAGTCTGCAGGGTCCATCCAGACTACAGGCCAGAGTCAGGAAGTTATCCAGAGCCTCACACAGCATAGTACTGGTCTCTGACCACCAGGGCGGTGACGCATCCACGATCAGAACACGGGGCGGTTGCCGTGAGAACGAGGGGCGGCACACCTGGAAGGAGGAGGAGGGGGGGCCAGAGCGATTCCGTGCGTCCATGGAAACGACCGAATCAATGATAAAGAAATCGGGATCTAAACAAAACAACAATGATAAAGAAACAGGAAGGAAGATGGTAAACAAACATGTTTTTCAGGGAAATGGATGCCTGCTACTTGTTTTGGTATAAATCTGAAAGATCGGTAGGTAGGTAGGTAGGTAGGTAGGTAGGTAGGTAGGTAGGTAGGTAGGTAGGTAGGTAGGTAGGTAGGTAGGTAGGTAGGTAGGTAGATAGACAGGTAAGAGAACAATCATTCAACATGAAAAGGATGTTACAGTTTGGTGAGCCCAGGGAAAGCCCCTCTAGCCAGATAACTCCAGTCAGTAAATGAGAGTAGCCTATCTCACCCATGTCATTATGAAGGGGGAACCCCACCATTAAGACAAAATGTCTGTATTCATCACACTAGCGTTACTATGGTTAGTCATTTGACTGAGCAAGAACAGGAAATGGGGGGGGGTAAATGAGACATATAGAGAGTTTTCAGTCAGTCAGTCGATCCGTCAGTCACAAACACAGAAAATGCTTAGTCAAAGTGATGATGAAATAACAATATGTCAAGTCCTCACACACACCTGAACAAATGAATAACTCTTGAGTCAGAAAGGAGGAACAAAGAGACGGAGAAAAGGAGGGAGAGAAGGATGGAGAAGGAGGGAGAGAAGGAAGGAGAAGGAGGGAGAGAAGGAAGGAGAGAAGGAAGGAGAAGGAGGGAGAGAAGGAATGAGAGAAGGAGGGAGAGAATGAAGGAGGAGAAGGAGGGAGAGAAGGAGGGAGAGAAGGAAGGAGAGAGAGAAGGAGGTAGAGAAGGAGGTAGAGAAGGAAGGAGAGCTGGCATCATCAGATGGTTATCACAAGAGGCAGACAAATCTCTTATTGGATTCTCATTTCGCTCACAGCCGTGACAAAACAACAAAGAGCAAGACTGTTATGGCTTGACACATCCCAAATGGCCCCCTATTCCCTATACATGCCCTGGTCAAATGTAGTGCACTATATAGGGAATAGGGGGCCATTCCATTTGGGATGCAAGCCTAACACTGTTATGTGATAATGAGGTCAGCTAGAGAGATAGCTAGAAGCAGAATGGTTTAAATAGGGCCAGATCGGAACATTCTGTTTTATATGGCTTCATCCCAAATGGCATCCTGTTCAGTGCACTACTTTTGACTATGGCCCTGGTTAAAAGTTGTGCACTATATAGGGAATAGGGTGCCATTTGGGATAAAGTCCTTCAGAATCATCAATAGAACCATCTCCATTCACAACGGAACTCTAACTATGTTCTATCTGTTCTGTTCTATAAGCCCATGTTACGGATGGATCCTCTCCCCTCTCTCCCTGTGCCTTCTAGTCAACAACTGTCGTGAAGACAAAGGACACATTGTGTGTCTAAGTCTCTCTCTCTTGCTTGCACGCAACATGCAGGCACACACACACTCACACACAGCCTGGTAATTTCAGTTAGTGCGTCATTAAATGAGTTGTATGATCCAAGGGCAAAATAGAAAATGTAGGGGGGAATGATTAAAAGGGTGCTGTCACACAAACCTTCTAGGCGTTACCCATTGCCCCCTCTGTAACTGAAATCCTTATAGACTGTAATAAGCGATACGATAATATAAATGGCCTGGTATGGAAGGATGTAGGCCTATAAGTAGGAGACGGCAGCCAGGTCAAGATGAGAGCTAGCTAGTCTGGTAGTTCTGATCCAGGTAGTAACGCTGAGCACCACTGCACCCCAGGGCCACCTTCAGTTGCCAAATGTTCTCTAACGTTGCATATAGAAATGCGACGAAATGAATAGAGCTGACGTGATTCCTCGTTCTGCATGTCATGTTTTTTTCTAAATAGCCCTTTTCTCTATGAACGTTGCGTCCTGCTGAACACGCCCCAGGTCTCTGTGACTGGATTCCATATAATTACTTACTCGATAAAGTAACGCTGTGTAAGGTATAATTATCGGTGTAGACACTGAGTAATGATGTATTTTGTTCCAATACCAGATTTGAATTGACGCAATCTAACAGCTGTTATCTGTCCAGAAATACGAAACAAACTAATTTTGGTCACTGTCTACCGCCAGACTACTAGCCAGCTAAGTCATAGTAGCATTTTCCCAAACTCACCAAACAAAATGTGGTTGGTAACAAGCAAGTCAATCTCATAGCTAACGCTAGCTAGATAGCTAACTAGGTACTGTTAGCGAATGTACCTTACCTCTACAATTTACTTTTGTTTTCCTTATTTCTTAGTGAATTCCCCGTCGTGGTGTTTGTTTAGGTTGTTTAGCCCAAAAGCCACACTAGTTTTAGCAGTTATTTTCAGTTTGTTTGAAAAGTAGATTTGATGTCTCGGACTCTCCCGCCAAGGAAGATGTGAGCAACTGCTCGCGCGGAGGATGCATACAGAATGAAGCCAGGTATGAAAGATCATATAATTAATACATTGTTATAAACAATTTGCGGTTTGGATGATGTTGCCTTTTGCCATAAATGGCATTACGATTTAGTTTAAATGTGTGTGTTTACTGTTTATCTTGTCAATAACATACAGACGGGGATAGGCCTGGGTTACAGTAAAACATATTTCCCTAACTACTACAACTAGTCAGTAGTCTGATTTGTTGAAGATGTGACTGGAGAATGCACCTCACTCTTTTCCAATCAAACCGTTATCTCTCCCAATCATCCATAACTAAAGTTAAAATCCACTCTAGCAGGCCGGAAATGCTCGCATTTCCTGGAATGGAGGGAGGGAAAGGCAGGACAGATCTGCTGCTGTCTCTACCAAGAATGATATCTGCATTACATAAATTCACAATAAGCTTATGGCACGACTTCCCCTGCTTCTCTCTCTCTCTCTCTCTTTCTTTTCCTCCCCCTCACTCTTCATTTCTCTTCATCCCTTTCGCTCGGTCCCTCCTTCTCCCTCTCTTTATCCCACTCAATCCTCCCTCTCTGTCTGCCCCCATCTCTCCATTCAGCCACTTTACCCTAAAGTGAATAGAAATAAGACATGGAAATGATGACCGCATCTGAGGGAATGAATGAATAGTTTATAGTTTAAGCCTGTCAATTCAAAATAAAAAGGAATGCGTCCCAAATGGCACCCTATTCCTGATATAGTGCACTACCATTGACCAGGGCCTATAGGGGATAGGATGCTATATGGGACTCAATCAAGAAATCCTTCAGACTTAACCCTTCTCAAGTTCTATTCCCAACCATGAGGTCCCTCTATACACACACACACACACACACACGCACACAGGACTACTAATTGGAGGAAAGGCAGCCATTTAGGCGTGAAATATAATATATTCAGTTCGTTTTCCCACATTTTTTTCCCTCCATAACTTGGGATAGTTTATAGTGTAGAAGAGTAAGTGCTGCGCTAGCTTGGTAAGAGGCTTAGATGAACGCTTGGTAGTGTGAAATGAGAGCTGACAAACACACACACACTGACTCAGAGAAACGTGCACATCTGTTTGCTGGAGATAAGAAGTGTGTGTGTGTGTGTGTGTACTAAATGAACATCCTCTTTGATCCAAACAGAATCACTCTGACAAATTTGTCTCAGCAGAAGTCCTGATTTGGTAGGCTCAGTGTGTGTGTTTGTGTGTGTGTTTGTATGTGTGTGTGTGTGTGTGTGTGTGTGTGCGTCTCGACATGGGTGCGTATTAAGGTTGCTGAGAACAGCTTAACAAGATAAAGGTCACTGAAATAAGAAACCTTTTCTCATAACCCGCCATCATGAATTATTGTGTTCAAGAAGTTACACATAATAGATTCAACTTTGTTTTTCAGATAAATTAATCTCCTCTTTCTACTGTTAGCATCTATCTACTTTCACCTCACCTGAGCGAGGCCTGGAAGCCAAAGCTACACTCTTAGAAAAAAGGGTTCCAAAAGGGTTCTTCGGCTGTCCCCATGGGTAGAACCCTTTTTGGTTCCAGGTAGAAGTCTTTTGGGTTCGATGTAGAACCCTCTGTGTAAAGGATTCTACCTGGAACCAAAAGGTTTCTACCTGGAGCCAAAAAGGGGTTCTTTCTCCAAAGGGTTCTCTTATACCGAAGAACCCTTTTAGGTTCTAGATAGCACCTTTTTTTCTATGAGTGAAGAGACCTTTAGGCTTACACAAGGACAGTATATATTTAAATGATTTATTAATGTGGAATATTACATTATTTTTTGAGTACCTCTTTGCTATAGGGTCGTTCCAACTCAAAAAGTACAAGAAAGAGGATTTCGACACCCACCCTCGGATTGTTCTAAAATAATTTCTGTTGTTAGAAACGGATAAGATTATCATCCCTGCAACATTATTTTGTTTAAATATAATTTGATCTCTGATAAATTAAGCTAATTGATTGCACCCCATTTAGTTGATATGATTCATATAAAATTAAATAAATATCAGAGGTGACAGACAGTGACACATTCAATACCGCCTTGCACACTCTTGCCTTCATCTAGTTGATCTTGGGTGTAATCATTAGTTCAACAGTTGCAAACGAGAGTTTCTATTGAACACGTTTTTCACTTTCATAGCAGCCACATACAAACAGCTTGTTGTATTCCTTCTCGCATCTACATGCTCTCCTCCTCTCAACTTTTCCCTTTGCTTGTGGACTTCAATGCACAACACATCAGCTGTCTGTGACCAGGTGAAAAAACCTTTCCAAACCATATCATAGCTGCTACACACAGCCTACATCGTTGTCACCATATTATCTAAAGTAACGTCATAGTCAACATAGCTAATAGAACTAATGAGTTAGTAAACCCGCTACAATCATGCAGTAATGTTAAAGTGTACAGTCAGTAAGCAGTTTAGCATTTACACCGGCGGTGTATAGTCATAGCCAGCTAGCTAACGTAGCATCCCTCTGTTTAAGCCGGGTGTTTGAGTATACTAAGCTAGCTAAGTAAGTGAAAAGAAAATGTATTTGTCTCTTTCTCTCTCTCTTTCTTTCTCTCTCGCTCTCTTTCTCTCTCACTTCTCTTTCATTTTGGAAGAAATGTATTTGTTCAAAACGGTTCAACTATCGTCTTTCTCTCAACTATTGAGTCAACTACTCACCACATTGTATGCACTTCAGTGGTAGCTTGCTGTAGCTTATGCTTTCAGTACTAGATTAATTATTTTATCCTTTTGATTGGGTGGACAACATGTCAGTTCATGCTGTAATAGCTCTGATAGGTTGGAAGACGTCCTCCGGAAGTTGTCATGATTACTGTGTAAGTCTATGGAAGGGGGTGAGAACCATGAGCCTCTTAGGTTTTGTATTGAAGTCAATTTACCCAGAGGAGGATGGAAGCTAGCTGTCCTCCGGCTACACCATGGTGCTACCCTACAGATTGCTGCTGAGGCTACTGTAGACCTTCGTGGCAACAAAGTGTGTTTTTATCAATTATTTAGTGACGTGAATATATTTAGGATAAAAAAATATGAAATTCACTAAGGAAGATGGTCCTCCCCTTCCTCCTCTGAGGAGACTCCACTGATAAATATAGTACCTAACATGAGGAATCCATAGAAATGGTCAAAAGCCACCCTCCACGCCAATCCCACCCCAACAACGAGTATATACAATGCCTTCAGAAAGTATCGCACCCCTTGACTTATTCCACTTTTTGTTGTGTTACAGCCTGAGTAGAAAATGTATTAAATATATTTTTTCTCACCAATCTACACACAATACCCCATAATGACAAAGTGAAACCATGTTTTTAGAAATGTTTGCAAATGTATTGAAAATGAAATGAAATATTTCATTTACATAAGTATTTACACCCATCTAAAAAGTCAATACTTTTTAGATGCGCCTTTGGCAGTGATTACAGCTATGAGTCTTAATGGGTAAGTCTCTAAGAGCTTTCAACACCTGGATTGTGCAACATTGGCACATTATTCTTTTCAAAATTCATCAAACTCTGTCAAATTGGTTGTTGATCATTGCTAAACAACCATTTTCAGGTCTTGCAATGGATTTTCAAGTAGATTTAAGTGAAAACCGTAACTCGGTCACTCAATAACATTCACTGTCTTCTTGGTAAGCAACTCCAGTGTAGATTTGGCCTTGTGTTTTAGGTTATTGTCCTGCTGAAAGGTGAGTTAATTTCTCAGTGAAGCAGACTGAACCAGGTTTTTGTCTAGGATTTTGCCTGTGCTTATCTCCATTCCGTTTATCTTTTATGCTGAAAAACTCCCAGTCCTTAACGATTACAAGCGTACCCATAACATGATACAGCCACCACTATGCCTGAAAATACGAAGAGTAGTACTCTGTAATATGTAGTACTGGATTTGCTCCAAACATAACACTTTGTATTCAGGACAAAAAATGAATTACTTTGCCACATTTTGTGCAGTATTTCTTTAGTGCCTTGTTGCAAACAGGATACATGTTTTGGAATATTTGTATTATGTACATGTACTCCTTCTCAATTAGGTTAGTATTGTAGAGTAACTAGAATGTTGTTGATCCATCCTCAGTTTTCTCCTATCACAGCTATTAAACTCTGCAACTGTTTCACAGTCATCATTGGCCTCATGTTGAAATCCCTGAGCGGTTTCCAACTTGTCCGGCAACTGGGTTAGGAATGAAGCCTGTATCTTTGTAGTGACTGGGTGTATTGATACACCATCCAAAGTGTAAATAATAGCTTCACCATGCTCAAAGGGATATTCAATGTCTACTTGTTTTCTTTGTACAAATCTACCAATAGGTGCTCTTCTTTGGGAGGAATTGGAAAACCTCCCTGGTCTTTGTGGTTGAATCTGTGTTTGAACTTCACTGCTCGACTGAGGGACCTTACAGATAATTGTATGTGTGGGGTTCAGAGATGAGGAAGTCATTCAAAAATCACGTTAAAACGCTATTATTGCACACAGAGTGAGTCCATGCAACTTATTATGTGACTTGTTAAGCACATTTTTACTCCTGAACTTATTTATGTTTGCCATAACAAAGGGGTTGAATACTTATTGAATCAAGAAATGTCAGATTTTTATTTGTAATTAATTTGTTAACATTTCCAAAAACATAATTACACTTTGACATTATGGGGTATTGTGTGTAGGCCAGTGGCCAAACATCTAAATGTAAACCATTTTAAATTCAGGCTGTAATACAAACTACATTTTGAAAAAGTCAAGTCGTGTGAATACTTTTCTGAAGGCATTGTAGTATCAGTTCTCTATGTCTGAGTATGTATAGTAGTATGGAGCTGCAGCTTGGAGTATTGTTTCTTCATTTTATGTAATGTACACAAACACACACATAATATTGTACGGAAACAAATATTTAATTTTCTAATTTGGGTGACCAACTTTATACTTGTTGTTAGGGTGGGATTGCCATAGGCTATAGGGGGCTGTGGGTGGCATTTCACAATTTCTTTGGATTCTTTATGTCACTCAGTGTTAGAAAAATGTTCGGTAACTATATTTATAGAAATATTATATGAATCCTATACATTTAAATGGCCAATTTGGGTGCAATCAATTAGCTTAATGTTGCAAGAATGATAGTATTGTCTCTTTCTAACAACCATAATGATTTCAGAACAATTTAATATGGTGAGTGTCATGGCTTGCTGAAATAACATGGAAGGACCCTATAACTCATTCAACCCCTTAGCTCTCTCACCATGAGCTCCACATACATTCATATTATAGCCCCTCTTCTTCTCATCTCCCTCATCCTTTCCAGTGAAAAGCTATAGCTTAACTCTTGACTCAGATGTAAATGCTTTGCAGAAGATTATAGCGTACATATCTTTAGCTCTGAATGTCTTGCAGCCTGGGAGAGAAATTAAACAAAGCTGGCTCTATTAATGGAATGAAAGTGGGGTTAGTGTATTTGTGTGTTCAGATTGTGTTTTCCAACATGATTGGGAGTTTGCTATTAATTCTATGAGGCTTATATCAGGCCAAGAAGAGTGCTGAACTAATCTTGTATACAGCTTAATGCAGCTGTGTGCCTAAGTAAGTATGCAAGTTTCGTTGTTGGAAGAGTTGAATGCGTTTCAGATTAGTTGCGTGTGTTTTTCCCAGGTGGGGTGGGATGCTGTAGCCTGGTTCCAGTCACAGTTTGAGTTGGAGTTGACTTGATAGCACAAACAGACTGGCACTCAGGCTAGGATGCATAGAATTACCGAACATCCTGGTCTCTGTGTCTACAGTGAGAGGAAGAAGAGTTACACTGTGATGTCATAGACCTCAAGGTTCTACACAACAGGAAGTTGGCTGTATATTCAATGTCTGGCGTCCAAAATGACACCCTATTTGCTATATAGTGCTACTTTTTTTTGACCAGACACCTATGGGTCCTCATCAAAAGTAGTGCACTATATAGGGAATAGGGTGTCATTTGGGACGCCGGTCTGGGAGCCAAACAGAACTCCCACCACAGTGAATGTAACCATTAGAACAGTTGGTTGGCTCGTGTACTTACCACTTCCTCCTGGTCTCTTTTATAATATAATCTCTGTCTATTATCTCAGCTAAATCTCCCTTGATCTCATTCTAGATCTCTGTGTATTTACACATACAGTATTTATTCATCTCTCACACTTAGTTTACAAACTGCTGGCAGTGAGAGAACAGACATAAAGCTGGTCTCTGTCTCTGTCTGTATCTATCTCTCCCTGTGTGTCCTGTGTCTCTCTCACACACTCATTTTAAACTCAAATCATAGCGTTACATCCAGATAATGAGTGTTTACAACGAGCTAATTATGCACTGCACCATGGCTACTTTCTCTCTCTCTCTCTGTGTGTGCAAACAATGTTCTGTGTAAGCCACGTGAGAGTGAAAAGAGTATGATCCTATTGTTAACTGGGTGTGTTGTTTGTATGAAAGTATCTGGCGTATTAAGGGAGTAGGGGGCACCCCACAGGGCTCAGGTCAAAAGTAGTGCACTATATAGGGTGTGATTTGGCATGCAGACTAAGCTTTGTGGGAGAAAAACACCAATGGAATGTTTTGGCTGTAGCACAGTGGCCTATTGTGAACAGAATCACATTAATATGATTTTGATTCTTTTAACCAATTACCTCCTAAAAGCAAAATAAGTCACCTTCAATGTTGTGTAAGTAGCCTCTGTCGTAAGAAACCCAATGTGTGATTCTGATATCAGACTTTGTGTTTTGTACTTAAGCTTGAACAGGTTCATAATATCATGATATCTCTTACTGTATAACATCCAAGTTATTAATATCATGATATCTCTTACTGTATAACATCCAAGTCATTAATATCATGATATCTCTTACTGTATAACATCCAAGTCATTAATATCATGATATCTCTTACTGTATAACGTCCAAGTCATTAATATCATGATATCTCTTACTGTATAACATCCAAGTCATTAATATCATGATATCTCTTACTGTATAACGTCCAAGTCATTAATATCATGATATCTCTTACTGTATAACATCCAAGTCATTAATATCATGATATCTCTTACTGTATAACATCCAAGTCATTAATATCATGATATCTCTTACTGTATAACATCCAAGTCATTAATATCATGATATCTCTTACTGTATAACATCCAAGTCATTAATATCATGATATCTCTTACTGTATAACATCCAAGTCATTAATATCATGATATCTCTTACTGTATAACATCCAAGTCATTAATATCATGATATCTCTTACTGTATAACATCCAAGTCATTAATATCATGATATCTCTTACTGTATAACATCCAAGTCATTAATATCATGATATCTCTTACTGTATAACATCCAAGTCATTAATATCATGATATCTCTTACTGTATAACATCCAAGTCATTAATATCATGATATGTGTCCCAAATGGCAGCCTATTTCCTTTATAGCTCACTACTTGGGTCCTGGTCAAAAGTAGTGCACGATATAGGGAATAGGGTGCTATTTGGGATGCAGTCCAAACTCTTTTATCTTCCAATCAGATTTACGCTTTGGGCTGCACATCCTTCTGGGTAATGACGTCCTCAGCCGGTGCCGTCAAGACCGAAAGAGAGAGACAGGTTTGTGCGCCAGACACACAGACACACTTATGGCGGCAAGTGGTCTCGCTGGAGGTCACCGCATTCCCATCATTCTGATGAGGCTTGGGCCCTGGCCTGGGTGGGGATGTGTGTTTGTGACACTCTCTACTATGATATAGTGAGACAAGTGTGTGTGTTCAGATATGATGTTGTGTTTTACCTGGTAGCTAACTTGGCTGTGTGTGTGGGCTGATCTTAGATGTATAATTCAACTGGGATCAGTGTTGTAGCTTTATAGCCCAACTAAGCACCAACACTCATCCCTGCCTTAGGGCCTCCAGAAAAAGGAGTGTTACTCTTGAGTATACTATGGTTTTTAAATTCCTACATCTTATGTTCATTGTACTGAATAGCACAGAAGTAGGTTACCTTAGTGGTTAAGAGTGTTGGGCCAGTAACCAAAAGGTTGCTGTACCGAATCCAGTCTGTGAAAAAAATCTGCCAATGTGCCCTTGAGCAACGCACTTAACCGCTAGTATTGTATTAAACATGCGCATGTTGTCATATCAGAACTGCAAGGTTGGGTGTCAGAATTATAAGACTTGTAGTTGGTAGGATTGTATCATTCAAGTAGTAGTTGCAAGAACCTCCATTACTTATTCCTGTAATTACAGGAAGCATTACTTATCATCCAATCAAGTTGCTGTTCCATCAGTGGTGTTCCACTGTTACTATGGTAACAAACCTGTTGATCCTCTGGATGTCTGATTAACTGGAGACAGGGTCTATTATAATTGTGTAACAAGTGCACTCTAAAAAAATAGCCGCATGACAAATGGCACCCTATTCAGTGCACTACTTTTGACCTAGGGAATAGGATGCCATTTGGGACGCTCACAGGGTCTATTGTAATGGAGTAGCAAGTACACTCTAAAATCATAGAACCACCATACGAGGTTATTCACACCGCTCTGCTTGTATCGATGCGCAAAAAGAGGAATTTCAGGCCATATCTAAAAAGGATAGATGAATGCCTTCTTGTATTTAAACATGAAGGCCCGAGGGGATTTGGCTAACTCACACACTCAGCAGGTGAATGCAAATTCAGCAAAAATAAAGCTTTTCCCCCCTCCTTTTCCCCTCTTCTTTCGTTCTATTCCTCCACTCTTTCTTTTTGTGAGAGAAGATTCCAGCTGAAAGTCCTTCACCAAGAGCCGCGTGGCCCCCTCTCAAAATCACCTTTCATGGGAGGACTGGTCAATAGCTCCATTTGAGAGGGTTATTACCATGACAACGGGGCAGGATTAGGTAGAAACAGTCATTCCGGAGCAATTGTGAAACCAGCTTGATTTGCTGAAAAGCACTCAAGATTACCTTTGGGGGAGGGAGAGGTGGGTGAGTGGGAGGGGGTGGGTGGGTTGGAGGGAGGGAGGGAGAGGTGGGTCAGAGGGAGGGGGTGGGTGGGTTGGAGGGAGGGAGGGAGGGAGAGGTGGGTCAGAGGGAGGGGGTGAGTGGTGGAGAGAGTATTGGAGTGGGTGGGTGGGTTGGAGGGAGGGAGGGAGGGAGGGAGGGAGGGAGGGAGGGAGAGGTGGGTCAGAGGGAGGGGGTGAGTGGTGGGTTGGAGGGAGGGAGGGAGGGAGGGAGGGAGAGGTGGGTCAGAGGGAGGGGGTGGGTGGGTTGGAGGGAGGGAGGGAGGGAGGGAGGGAGAGGTGGGTCAGAGGGAGGGGGTGAGTGGGTTGGAGGGAGGGAGGGAGGGAGGGAGGGAGAGGTGGGTCAGAGGGAGGGGGTGAGTGGTGGAGAGAGTATTGGAGTGGGTGGGTGGGTTGGAGGGAGGGAGGGAGGGAGGGAGGGAGGGAGGGAGAGGTGGGTCAGAGGGAGGGGGTGAGTGGTGGGTTGGAGGGAGGGAGGGAGGGAGGGAGGGAGGGAGGGAGGGAGGGAGAGAGTATTGGAGTGGGTGGATGGGTGGGTGAGAGGCTGAAAGAGAAAATGGAATGAGCTAAAAACAGAATTTCGACCATGAAAAATTCATAGCTAGGATTATAAATGTTTTTATATAAATGTTCAAAGTTAGTTTTAGGATTTGTGAAGGCTGGCTGGTTCCACAGTAGGTCAAGTTTAAACACACACACACACACACACACACACAGTGCCAATCTTTGAGCAAAGTGATAACATTTTTATGAATTGTCTCCCAGTGTCTGGTGGAACGCAGACTGAACCAGGATTTTGCCTGTTCTTTGCTTTATGCTTTGTTTCTTTTTATCCTAAAGAAAACTCCCTAGTCCTTGCTGATGACAAGCATACCGATAACATAATGCAGACATCACCATGCTTTAAAATATGAAGAGTAGTACTCAGTGATGTGTTGTTTTGAATATGCCCCAAACATAACACTTTGTATTTAGGACATATGTGACCCGTTTCAAGAAGCTAGGCATATGTGGCACATCACTACTTTACAGGAGAGGCATTTGAAAGTATTTCAAAACATCCCAATGTTTTTATCCAAATGCGTTTTTGGCAGAAATGCCTTCTGGAACATGTGGACGTTCATGTGCCTTAATAACAAACGTGTATGCCATCTGTAAATACAAATAAAATTGTTAAATTATGAACCTAGTTGGTTAGCTTTAGCTACCTGCAGATTCATACTCCAGCATTTCATGTATAGTGGCTAGCTATGAGAATCCGTTTGTGCTGTGTTTATGGGTTGGGATTATGGTTAATTGTTTAGCTAGCTAGTTACATGTCTAAGCAAAAGATTCCACTTCGCCTGATGATTCCATGACCCATCAAGTTAGCCAGGTGTGTCTGGGGGTGATTATGGCCATCTATTGAATTCCATGAACATGTGTCTAGATAGTGACCCATCCACTTAGCTAGATATGGCTTGGGGGTGGTTATAGCATTTCTTTCACCTGAACCATCAATTTAGACAAGTGTCTGGGTAAGCGTAATTTAATAATTATAAAATATTTATAGAATATTTTTATCTGGACACTTTCAAAGTCCGATTAGGATATAGGCCAAGAACTAGATAAAGTGTATTTCTACCTGGAGTTTTCCCATATTGTAGGCTACTACTTTCACCACTTTGGTTGTTTACTACACTACCTTACTAACTCATGGCCTCACATGTGAATCCATAAAGAGATGGGTGGGGCTAAGGCTTAAGAGGGGTGTAGACAAAGAAGAGCTCTCCAGTAGGTGTACCAAAACATTCAAGGGCCATTTACTCAAAAGCGGGGTTACAAGTTTATCAACTTTCAAGCAGAATAAATGTCACATTGTTCCTCAACTGCAGTGTATGATATACTATTTTCTAGCTCTGAGTCTCTACTTTTATCCAGTGTAAAAAAAGATTTGGTCCTGCCGTACATACCTACACGTACGCTCCGGTCACAAGACACAGGCCTCCTTATTGTCCATAGAATTTCTAAGCAAACAGCTGGAGGCAGGGCTTTCTCCTATAGAGCTCCATTTTTATGGAATGGTCTGCCTATCCATGTGAGAGACTCGGTCTCGACCTTTAAGTCTTTACTGAAGACTCATCTCTTCAGTATGTCCTATGATTGAGTGTAGTCTGGCCCAGGGGTGCAAGGGTGAACGGCAAGGCACTGGAGCGACGAACCACCCTTGCTGTCTCTGCCTGGACGGTTCCTGTCTCTCCATTGGGATTCTCTGCCTCTGACTCTATTACGGGGGCTGAGTCACTGGCTTACTGGTGCTTTCCATGCCATCCCTAGGAGGGGTGCGTCACTTCCTGTCCGGTTTGTCGCCCCCTCGGGCTTGTGCAGTGGAGGGGATCGTTCGTGGGCTATACTCAGCCTTGCCTCAGGCTAATAAGTTGGTGGTTGTTGATATCCCTCTATTGGTGTGGGGCCTGTGCTTTGGCAGAGTGGGTGGGGTTATATCCTGCCTGGTTGGCCCTGTCCGGGGGTATTGTCAGGGGTATTGTCGGAAGGGGCTACAGTGTCTCCCGACCCACCTCTCTCGCTCTCTCTCTACCACACCTGCGCTTATCGCACCGCACCTGCGCTCTCTACCGCATTTAAATGCCTGGCTATGAAAAGCCAAGTTAATTATTTACCTGTTGCAACCTCTACAACCACTATGATTATTATGTGACCCTGCTGATCATCTGTGAACGTTTGAACATCTTGGAGAAAGAACTGGCCTTAATGGCCATGAATTGTTATAATCTCCACCCGGCACAGCCAGAAGAGGACTGGCCACCCCTCAGAGCCTGGTTCCTCTCTAGGTTTCTTCCTAGGTTTTTACCTTTTCTAGGGAGTTTTTCCTAGCCACCGTGCTTCTACATCTGCATTGCTTGCTGTTTGGGGTTTTAGGCTGTGTTTCTGTATAGCACTTTGTGACATCGGCTGATGTAAAAAGGGCTTTATAAAATACATTTGATTGATTGATCAAGACATTTCAGCTTCACATTTTTTATTAATTTGTAAACATTTTGTAAAACATCATTCCACTTTGACATTATGGGGTATTGTATGTAAGCCAATGACAAAAAATCTAAATTTTAACCATTTGAAATTCAGGCTGTAACACAACAAAATGTGGACAAAGTCAAGGGGTGTGAATACTTTCTGAAGACACTTTACCTCTTGACTTCCCCCGTCACTCTCACCACACAGCATCTCATGAATACCGGCAGCGCGTATCACTGGCATGATCATTATCACACTCGTGCCACTCATTGTCATACACCGATCCTGAGGGAGCAATCTAGTCAGCTGAGAGATATCCCCACCATCTGGTGTCACTCAACACTCTAGTACTACAGTCTAGTCAGCTGAGAGATATCCCCACCATCTGGTGTCACTCAACACTCTGTAGTACTAGAGTGTTGAGTGACACCAGATGGTGGGGATATCTCTCAGCTGACTAGACTGTAGTACTAGTCTAGTCAGCTGAGAGATATCCCCACCATCTGGTGTCACTCAACACTCTAGTACTACAGTCTAGTCAGCTGATAGATATCCCCACCATCTGGTGTCACTCAACACTCTAGTACTACAGTCTAGTCAGCTGAGCGATATCCCCACCATCTGGTGTCACTCAACACTCTAGTACTACAGTCTAGTCAGCTGAGAGATATCCCCACCATCTGGTGTCACTCAACACTCTAGTACTACAGTCTAGTCAGCTGATAGATATCCCCACCATCTGGTGTCACTCAACACTCTAGTACTACAGTCTAGTCAGCTGATAGATATCCCCACCATCTGGTGTCACTCAACACTCTAGTACTACAGTCTAGTCAGCTGAGAGATATCCCCACCATCTGGTGTCACTCAACACTCTAGTACTACAGTCTAGTCAGCTGAGAGATATCCCCACCATCTGGTGTCACTCAACACTCTAGTACTACAGTCTAGTCAGCTGAGAGATATCCCCACCATCTGGTGTCACTCAACACTCTAGTACTACAGTCTAGTCAGCTGAGAGATATCCCCACCATCTGGTGTCACTCAACACTCTAGTACTACAGTCTAGTCAGCTGATAGATATCCCCACCATCTGGTGTCACTCAACACTCTAGCACTAGAACACTGTACACAGTCAAACCATGGCTTGGCTGTATTCTCCCTGTTCCATGTTTCATGTTCTATGTTCCATATCTTCCCTGTCTTATGAATGGCCCCTCAGGGAAGTAATTTAGTTCATTTCATATGATTTTCTGAGTCCCCTCAGGGGTAATTGCATTGTTGGAGCACAATAACACATTTCCATACATCCTACATATGTAGTACAACCCAAATGATCAAGTACTGAATATTGTATTAAGCTACATACCTACATAGTGTTTTTGCATGTGACCAATCAGCAGAGGCCATGAGATCTATGCGACCAATCAGCAGAGGCCATGAGATCCATGTGACCAATCAGCAGAGGCCATGGGATCCATGTGACCAATCAGCAGAGGCCATGGGATCCATGTGACCAATCAGCAGAGGCCATGGGATCCATGTGACCAATCAGCAGAGGCCATGAGATCCATGTGACCAATCAGCAGTCCCTCTGAGGAACACACCCCAGTAGAAGTAGAGGGCATCATGTGACCAATCAGCAGATGCTGTACTGCTGTACACAGGATCAGGAACAATGTCCCCTGTTTGTTTAACACATACACTGCGTTATCACGCTGCTGTTGAACGCCCTATATATCTGTCTCAGACAGCAAACCGAGGGAGTCGAGCAGAAAGATTTTCTTAGTATGTGTATCACAGGTGGCTGGTGGGGAGGACAGGCTCGTAGTAATGGCTGGAAGGGAATAAATGGTATCAGAAACATTAAACACATGGTGTTTGATACCGTTCCATTCACTCCATTACAGCCATTATTATGTCCCCTCAGCAGCCTCCTGTATGTCTGTTTCCATTTCCTTCTCTGAATATTTTATGCCCTTGACATTTGTTCATCCGGTCTCTCATGCTGCCATTATTTATTTTTCTCTCTCTCTCTCAATTTCCCTCTCTCTTTCTCTTCTCTCTCGCTATCTAGATAGATAGATAGATAGATAGATAGTTTACTTAATATACATTCTGGTTAAATGTACAGGTAAATGACAGGAAGAGATACTTAAATAGCTAATGTGCGTATGATATAATTTAGGGTAATAATAATAATTCCCTTAAAATATAGTCTTTAGTACAGGGTTTAATTACAGATAAATGCACGTATTGCACATTCGATATACTAAAAGCAATGAAAAAATATACAACTGACAGACACTAAACCCTTCCGTCACAACAGGACAGAGCGGAGTGTGATCCATGGATGGACGGAGAGAGGGAGGACGGTGAGTGAAACCTAGAGGGATCAGCACATCCTTCCTTAGTTTTTTCTGTTCCAAAGTATTCTCTCTCTCTCTCTCTCTCTCTCTCTCTCTCTCCCTCTCTCGCTCTTTCCTTCTCTGGCTCTCTCTCTTTCCTTCCTTCTCTCTTACTCTCTCGCTCTTCCCCACCCTTTCCTTCCTTCTCTCTCTCTCTTTCCTTCTCTCTCTCTCTCTCTCTTTTTTGTTCTCTCTCTCCCCTTCTCTCTCTCGCTCTTTCCTTCTCTCTCTCTTACTCTCTTTCTCTCTCTTTCGCTTTCCCTCTTTCCTTCTCTCTCCCTCTTTCTCTCTCTCTCTTACTCTCTCGCTTTTTCTTTCTCTTTCCTTCTCTCTCTCTCTTACTTTCTCTCTTTCCTTCTCCCTCTCTCGCTCCCCCTCTTTCTCTCTTACTCTCTAGCTCTCTCTCTGTCTCTCTTCCTCTTTCTCTCTTTCCTTCTCTCTCTCTCACTCTCACTCTTTCCTTCTCCCTCTCTCTCTCTCTCTCTCTCTCTGTCTGTCTGTCTGTCTGTCCAGAAGGCGTCATTGTGACAGTTGAATGGTGACACAGCATTGGCCTTTATAATTTTTTTTACATTTTAGTAATTTAGCAGACCCTCTCAGCCAGAGCAAGGTACAGTAGTGCATTCCTCTAAGGTAAATAAATAAAACAGCCACATCACAGCTATCAGAGAAAACTGTGCTAATGAGAAAATACAAGTGTACCTTAAGACATGTATACATTCATTTTAATTAACATTTTAATTCAAGTCAGCAACACTGGCTGAAAATCCAGTTACATGATGCCCTTTATGTAGATCCATTTTAATTTATCTGCGTCCAGTGGGAAGGAATTTAGCAGTTGCGCAAACGCTAGTTAGCAATTGTGCTAGCACTAGTTAAGAAACCTTTTTGATAATGCTCTCCCTCTATCAAATCACCTACCCTCTTTTGTAGAAACACACACACTCACCACCTACCACAAGGCCTCTGTGTGAGTGACAGACCAGCTGGAGGTGAAAATGGCTTCTCACTTTTCTACCAGTAAAACGTCTTAATTTATAATATTATAAACGACACGTGTAAGTACTCTATGTGTTTATGTATTTTCTTTCTGTTATTGTTTTTGTGGAACAGGAAGTACAGCCCTCGGGGTCTCCTCTATACTTCCTGTCCGCCAGCCGCCCCGGCGATACCTGCTTCCTGGAAAGCAACTGCGAAAGTGTTACTTGTGCCTGTCAAAAGGTCACCTGGCAACTGTTTCCCTCGGAGACAGTTGGCGTCCACTATGGGATGGAAATGGACAGAGAGGAGTGGGGAGGAGGCTACCATAACGTGTTCCAGTTGAGACTGATGTTTTGCGGGTACTATTTAATGAAGCTGCCAGTTGAGGACTTGTGAGGTGTCTGTTTCTTAAACTAGACACTCTATTGTACTTGTCCTCTTGCTCCTCTTTCTATTCTGGTTAGAGACAGTTTGAGCTGTTCTGTGAAGGGAGTAGTACACAGCATTGTACAAGATCTTCAGTTTCTTGACAATTTCTCGCATGGAATAGCCTTTATTTCTCAGAACAAGAATAGACTGACGAGTTTCAGAAGAAAATTATTTGTTTCTGGACATTTTGAGCCTGTAATCGAACGCACAAATGCTGACGCTCCAGATACTCAACTAGTCTAAAGAAGGCCAGTTTTATTGCTTCTTTAATCAGCACAACAGTTTTCAGCTGTGCTAACATAATTGCAAAAGGGTTTTCTAATGATCAATTAGCCTTTTAAAATGATAAACTTGGATTAGCTAACACAACGTGCCATTGGAACACAGGAGTGATGGTTGCTGATAATGGGCCTCTGTACGCCTATGTAGATATTCCATTAAAAATCAACAGTTTCCAGCTACAATCGTTTTTTTTTTTTTTTTTTTTATGCTTTTCTTTCAAAAACAAGGACATTTGACTTTCCTCACAGCTGCTTGTTTAAAGAAATGTCCTTACTGTGATGGAGATGTGGTCGTCCCACTGGCTATACTAAGTTAAATGCACCAATTTGTAAGTCGCTCTGGGTAAGAGCGTCTGCTAAATTACTACAATGTAAAATGTAAATTTCTAAATGACCCCAAGCTTTTGAACGGTAGTGTATACAGTATATATCATTATATTTTTAAGGACCTCTCAATAATAAAACAGGATGATCACATTGTAGATAATCACACTCAAAAACACGAAAGAGAAATTAAAGAAAGTGAAAACCTCTTAAATCCACACAAAGCTGTTAAACAGCAAGATAACGCTTCCATAAACAAAACAGACATGTAAGCAATCTAAATGTTATATTCGTAGACATTTATATTGACAATATCTTAATTCAACAGACATTGTCTTTATTTATTTTTTTGTTTAAAAATACATCAAAATATGATATACTTTCCTTCAGTTTGGGCTAGACTACAAAATATAATCTAAAAAATACATTTGGGCCGATTGTCACTAATCAATTAAAACGCTTTAACTGTATGGCTGACAGGTGGGATGACAAGTGGGGCTGAGTTTTGTATAGAATGTATAGAGTTTCTCAGTGAAGGTCTGACTGCTGAAGGAGTAGATCAGAGACTTGGCCTCCACTTCGTTGAAGGATACCTGACCCTCTTCATAATCCACAAACACATCCACCTTCTGGTGCTTCTGACTGAGAAAGAGGAGGACAGAGGGGACAGCAAGAGCCTCGTACTCTTATTTATCAGCCACACAGTCCAGTATCCATTACCAGGGTTCAGGTAACTCATCCACAACCTGTTGACTCTCTAGTCACTTCTAAACAACCCTCAGTCTTCCTGTTCACCTGCACCTCATAGTAGAATATCCTTGAGGAGAAGCCCTCCTTTCCCAGGACGGACAACATCATCAAACCTCTCTGGGTTGTCAAGGAAATCCTGTCGTGTGTTTCCAAGTCTCACTAGTTTCCCCATCTTCAGGAAGGATGAGTTTGGTATGTGATGTATCAGGGTCTAGAGTCACATCCACTGTCGAGGAAATATATATGTAAACTGTATTTAATGTCAAATGTTCCCATCTCAATATACAGTACCAGTCAAATGTTTGGACAAACCTACTCAAGGATTTTCTTTATTTTTCTATTTTCTACATTGCAGAATAATAGTGAAGACATCAAAACTATGAAACACATATGGAAACATCAAAATATATTTTTGATTCTTCAAAGTAGCCAACCTTTGCCATGATGACAGCTTTGCACACTCTTGGCATTCTCTCAACCAGCTTCATGAGGTAGTCACCTGGAATGCATTTCAAATAACAGGTGTGCTTTGTTAATTTGTGGAATTTCTTTCCTTCTTAATGCGTTTGAGCCAATCATACAGAAGATAGCCCTATATGGTAAAAGACCAAGTCCATACAATGTCAAGAACAGCTCAAATAAGCAAAGAGAAATAACAGTCCATTACTTTAAGACATGAAGGTCAGTCAATCTGGAATATTTCAAGAACTTTGAAAGTTTCTTCAAATGCAGTCTCAAAAACCATCAAGCGCTATGATGAAACTGGCTCTCATGAGGACCGCCACAGGAAAGGAAGACCCAGAAACATCTCTGCTGCAGAGGATAAGTTAGAGTTACCAGCCACAGAAATTGCAGCCCAAATAAATGCTTCACAGAGTTCAAGTAACAGACACATCTCAACATCAACTGTTCAGAGGATACTGTGTGAATCAGGCCTTCATGGTTTAATTGCTGCAAAGAAACCACTACTAAAGGACACCAATAAGAAGAAGAGACTTGTTTGGGCCAAGAAACACGAGCAATGGACATTAGACCGGTGGAAATCTGTCCTTTGGTTTGATGAGTCCAAATTTGAGATTTTTGGTTCCAACCTCTGTCTTTATGAGACGCAGAGTAGGTGAATGGATGATCTCTGCATCTGTAGTTCCCACCGTGAAGAAGAGGTTTGATTGGGTGGGGGTGCTTTGCTGGTGACACTGATTTATTTGTAATTCAAGGCCACTTAACCAGCATGGCTACCACAGCATTCTGCAGTGATACGCCATCCCATCCCATCAGACTTCACCCTTCCTACACCTCTGGAGCTTTTGTGCCAAATCCACTGCGGTGTTCTCGGTGCCGGGTTTGTGGGCGTGTTGCAGCGGTATGTAAGAGGGAGATTCCAAGACGTGGGAGTGTGCAGGAGGGCATGGGACATAGGAGTGTGTAGTTTAGGTGGAAAAAGTGGAGTGTTTCAATTGTGGGGGGGGCCATGTTGCTGGGGATCAGGCAGATTGTGAGTGAGACAGGTTGAAGTTTCCATGGTGAGAGCAGTGCAGGAAGTGTCATGCTGAGGCAGTGAGACAGATTTAAGTTTCCAGGGTGAGAGCAGTGCAGGAAGTGTCATGCTGAGGCAGTGAGGAAAGCAAAGGATGGTGGGCTAAGGGTGAGGGAGCCTGAGAGGATCCCTGTGAGTAGTAGGCCAGTACAGTTTGTGCTTTAATAAGGTTGGCTTCTTGGCTTTTTATTGCTGTGGTTATTCATTGTACCGCACAGATGGAAAATAAATCCCAGAAGATTGAATTGGTAGTAGCTGCAGCAGAGAAGTTTTTGGGTATAAGAGATTTTAGTGCAGAAGAACTACAGGGGGTTTTGAGAGAAGGGGTTCCAGTACAGTTCTGTTGGGGCTAAAGTAGTGGGGGGGGGGGGGGGGGGGACATTGGTATATACTGTATACACTGAGTGAACAAAACATGACTCCTTCCTAATATTTAGTTGCTTTCAGAACAGCCTCAAATCGTCGGGATTCTACAAGGTGTCAAGCGTTCCACAGGGATGCTGGTCCATGTTGACTCCAATGCTTCCCATACTTGGCTTGATGTCATTTGGGTGGTGGACCATTCTTGATACGCACGGGAAACTGTTGAGTGTGAAAAACCCAGCAGCATTGCAGTTCTTGACACAAACCGGTGCGCCTGGCACCTACAGTACTACCATACCGTGTTCAAAGGCACTTCAAGATTTTGTCTTGCCCATTCACCCTCTGAATGGCACACATACACAATGCATTAACAGGTGACATCAATAAGGAATCATGGCTTTCACCTGCAGTCATCTGGTCATTCTATAGCTGTGTTTGAATACCCATACTAACATACTGTATACTACATACTATTAGTTCCTTTTAGTATACTGTAAATGAACAGTATTTATTTAACTAGGCAAGTCAGTTAAGAACAAATTCTTATTTACAATGACGGCCAACCCCGTCCAAACCTTCACCTAAACCGGACGACGCTGGGCCAACAGTTGGCTGAGGCTGGAAGGAGGAGACAGTTGGTCGAAGGAGGGCTGTATACTCCTCGACCAAAACGCAAGGTAGGACACGTTAAGCCAATTATTACACTCTGTACTGGTCCGTATGTAGCCAAGTTCTTTCACAATTTGATACATCCATTTGGACTATAATATTAGAACATGTATGCCTGTCATAGCAAGTGTAGCCTATAGCCTACATTCAATAATGTAGACATACAGTACGTCTGAATAAGCCTACATTCAAATAATGTGAAAGCTATTTATTTTGTTTCAAGTTGCCTTTTCTCAATCACAGACTGGTGACAGAGGACCCTACTGTGTGCTAAATCGCAATGTGCCCATCCTGAGGGTGTATTTGGATGACCTGGACCTCAAGCCCCACTTCCGAATGCCCCCACCCTCTTTTGGCAGCTTGGTAGAGGCCTTGCAGTAAGACCAGGACCATGGCTGGGGAAAGACCTCGGAAAGCCTCATGTTTGTCTACTGGCTGGCCAGTGCCACTTCCTATCGTGTCCGAAGCATTGGATGTCCCCCGGACCACAGTGCACTATGTCATCCACAGGGTTATTGGATGTCCCCCGGACCACAGTGCACTGTCATCCACAGGGTCAGTAGTGGAATCATGATGAGGGTCATCCATTTTCCATCACAAGCTGAAATGCATGAGGTTGGCGAGAGATTCGCGAGATTCGCCAGCCTGGCATGGTCCCCTGAATTAACGGATGCCACATCCGGATCAAGCCCCCTGCAGTGGACCAGCAGGATTACCTGAACAGAAAATTGTTCTATTCATATCAGCTACAGGCCATCTGTGACCACAGGTGCAGCTTCATCGACGTCTACATTGCCTGGCCCGGGTTTGTGCACGACACCAGGGTCCTGAAACACAGCCCTGTGTATGTTCAAAGCCTGTACCCACCACAAGTCTGGTGTCTGCTCAGGGATGGAGGGTATCCCTGCCAGGCAGAGTCCATCTGTCTGACACCCTACAATGCAAAGCGACGAATGTGATGGAGCGGTCCTTGGGGATAATTACCACCCGGTGGGTCTCCATCTTCATAAAGGCCCTGGAGGTGAAACCTTCCTTTGTCCCCTGTGCTGCACAACGTCTGCCTTAGCAACGAGGACATTATGGAGCCTGAGGCCGCGGAGGGGACTGATACTGAAGATGGAGACCTGGATCAGTCTCAGCACCAGAATGGGGATCACCTGCTGGACAGCACCCACTAACCCCATCCCAGGTGACCACAACTACTGCAATCCCCACCAGTAGAAAACGATTATTATTATATTATATAACTAATTTAACTTACTGTTCTGCTGGGGCTCCTTTAAGAGCTTCATGACCTAAAACGTTATGGTTTGTTAAAACGTTATGGTTTTTATCAAGCTGTAAATAAAAAAAAACATCCAACTTAATGAAATCATTTAATTTCACAACTAATTTTATATTAGAACTGGCACTGGCATTTATAGGCAGCCTCAATGAAGTGCTCAAATAGTTTGAAAGAAAACAAATGGTAATTGGACCCTGGTCTGGAACTCAAATAATGGCTGAGATATTGACAACTCTTTTGGAACTTGGCACTTGCAAATATTAAAGCATACCAGAGTGGAGGAACAGAAAAAACATGACTTTTTGTCAACAGAAGCCTCCAACACCCTCAACAGCTTATCCTCCCTCCGTCTATTCTCCTCGTCTCTCCGTCTATTCTCATCTTCTCTCCATCTATTCTCCTCTTCTCTCCATCTATTCTCCTCATCCATCATCCTCCTGTACTCCTCTCTCTTCTCCTCCTTCTTCCGGTACTCCTCCTCTTTCTGCTCCTCCCTCTAGCGGTTCTCCTCATCTCTCTTTCTCTCTTTTTATTGCATCTTCCTCTCTCTACTCATTCAGAGCGCTGGCCTGCTTCTCTCTCTTCATCTCTGTCCTGCATTTCTGAACCACTCTGGCTCTCTCCCTCTGCTCCTGCACTTTTTCAGGAAACACCATTACCTCCTGGCTGGATGAGGTTCTCCCATTTTTTCTTTATCCAGGCTGCAGTCACCTTCCCCTCCAGACAGTACTCCTGCCCAGGCTGCAGTCACCTTCCCCTCCAGACAGTGCTCCTGCCCAGGCTGCAGTCACATTCCCCTCCAGACAGTACTCCTGCCCAGGCTGCAGTCACCTTCCCCTCCAGACAGTGCTCCTGCCCAGGCTGCAGTCACCTTCCCCTCCAGACAGTACTCCTGCCCAGGCTGCAGTCACATTCCCCTCCAGACAGTACTCCTGCCCAGGCTGCAGTCACATTCCCCTCCAGACAGTACTCCTGCCCAGGCTGCAGTCACCTTCCCCTCCAGACAGTACTCCTGCCCAGGCTGCAGTCACCTTCCCCTCCAGACAGTACTCCTGCCCAGGCTGCAGTCACCTTCCCCTCCAGACAGTACTCCTGCCCAGGCTGCAGTCACCTTCCCCTCCAGACAGTACTCCTGCCCAGGCTGCAGTCACCTTCCCCTCCAGACAGTACTCCTTCACAAATTCCCTAGGCAAAGCACAATAATAGATTACAGTTACCAACTAGTAGTTGGCAAATACAGATACAATTGGCATTAGTAATCATTTGGAAGTTGCATTGATGCCAGCACAAAACTGTATTTTTTGTCCCCCAAAATGTCCTGCCAACCTGTAACGTTATCACTCATTACCAGGGATGTGTTTGCTCATAAATGCTAAAGAGCCAGATCATATACGCTGCAGTAACTTAACTGTCTTGACATAACCACCAGTCTGTTTGCATGTGATTGTTAATGTTAGGTAACGTTCCCTGCAATTCAGCTACTTACTCAAACCCCTTCACTGCCACATGCCTCTTTCCTGTGAACCGGAATTTGTTTCTGACCCGCCAGGTGGTACACTTTGAGGTGTTGTCATTAGTCCCTGCAATGAAAATAGTCTGCTTTTTTAGATAAACCTGTGGCAAGTTAACGTTATATTAATCTGGTTTAAAACGATTAGCTACCAACAGCTCATAAGCCTAACGTTGGGTAGTTAGATACTGTAGCATATAGTTAATATACTGGCAAAGCCAACTAACGTTAGCTAGCTAGCTAACATACCGGTACATACAAGCTAATGTTTAACGTAACTTATTTTAAAAGTCATTCCTTTTATATTACATTGTTCAACATTTTCTTAACATTTGTCATAATTAGCCAAAGCAAGGAATATGGAATGTTTGTACTTACATTTGTATCCGCTCTCGTTGGACTTCGGCTGCATATTTTCTGCCATTTTCTTCAAATCTCAAAACGTTCTGAAGCTATGCCCATTTTCTGAAGAATTGCATTGTGGGCCCTAAAATCACGGCAATAGTGTCCACTGCTTGTATACTATAATATTATGATTCTTTGTAACTTTTTCTCCCCAATTTCCTGATATCCAATTGGTAGTTACAGTCTTGTCCCATTGCTGCAACTCCCGGACTCGGGAGAGGCGAAGGTCGATGCGTCCTCCGAAACATGATCCCTGCCAAGCCGCACTGCTCCTTGACACACTATTGGAACAGGACCAATATCAGTGTTGTTCAGTATAAGGAGTCTCTCTCTCTCTCTCTCTCAGCTAAATTCAACACCAAGATTACCAGTCACTCTCTGGTGGCCTCGTTCTCTGACCTGACACACCAGCCATGTCCTGCTATCTGTTGAATGTGTGTACAGTGTAGGATCTTAATTTGATCACCCTGTTGCAGGAGAACTTTCCTGCAAGTGAAGGTCTGACCGGTAATTGTTGACATGTAGTGTTTTTGAGGTTTAAAAAGGCTTCTGAAGTTTGTAATTTCCACATAGATATTTCAGATGTGATTTTCCCTAACGAAAAATGCATCAACCCATACAAAAATGTCCATTAATTATAATCCACATAATAACATTTCCTGGTGCTGCAGGAAACATTTTCTGCTCTAGCAAGCTGGCTCAAATTAAGATCCTACATCTGTAGCCTACACACATCTACACACACACACACACACACACACAGAAGTGTTTTCTTAACTCTCAGAGACACTGTGTAGCACAAGGACAACAAAGGTACGATAACGCTCCAATTTCCCTTCTTATAAAGCTTTATAGTAACAACACAATATAATAACACTCTACAGGAAATACATTTTGATGTGTTGACAACTTTAATTTACAATCCTTGTCAATGCATTGTCCTCCACAAACAACTCACTGTGTCTGCCCCAAATGGGACCCCATTCCCTAGACAGTGTCCTATGGGCCCTGGTGGAAAATATCACACTATATAGGGAATAAAGTGCCATTTGAGGCGCAACTATAACAGACTTTGTGGTCTTTACATTTTGAGGTGATGGCCTTTCCTTCAGTGGAAGGAAAGGGTGTGTGTGTGTGTGTGTGTGTGTGTGATGGGTTAGCAGCCTATTATGTAATCTTCAGACCAGTAGAACCCTGGAAGTTGCCACTTCAACACAACAATTACAGAAGAAGAATTCTATATGAGCATTCTTTCCCCATCTCCCCTCTCTCACTCCCCCTGTCTCTCTCTGTCTCCCCTCTCTCACTCCCCCTGTCTCTCTCTGTCTCCCCTCTCTCACTCCCCCTGTCTCTCTCTGTCTCCCCTCTCTCACTCCCCCTGTCTCTCTCTGTCTCCCCTCTCTCACTCCCCCTGTCTCTCTCTGTCTCCCCTCTCTCACTCCCCCTGTCTCTCTGTCTCCCCTCTCTCACTCCCCCTGTCTCTCTCTGTCTCCCCTCTCTCACTCCCCCTGTCTCTCTCTGTCTCCCCTCTCTCACTCCCCCTGTCTCCCCTCTCTCTCTCCCCCTATCTCCCCTCTCTCACTCCCCCTGTCTCCCCTCTCTCTCTCCCCCTATCTCCCCTCTCTCACTCCCCCTGTCTCCCCTCTCTCTCTCTCCCCTCTCTCACTCCCCCCATCTCCCCTCTCTCTCTCACTCTCTCACTCCCCCTGTCTCCCCTCTCTCACTCCCCCTATCTCCCCTCTCTCACTCCCCCATCTCCACTCTCTCTCTCTCCCCTCTCTCACTCCCCCCATCTCCCCTCTCTCACTCCCCCTGTCTCTCTCTGTCTCTCTCTCTCACTCCCCCTGTCTCTCTCTGTCTCTCTCTCTCACTCCCCCTGTCTCTCTCTGTCTCTCTCTCTCACTCCCCCTGTCTCTCTGTCTCTCTCTCTCACTCCCCCTGTCTCTCTCTGTCTCTCTCTCTCACTCCCCCTGTCTCTCTCTCTCTGTCTCTGTTGGTCTGTCTTTCTGTGCCCCCCCCCATTCACTACTTGGTGTTGATAGTGTCCCCCCCTCTTCTTCCACTAGGTGTTTATAGTGTGTGCCCCCCCCCCCCCCCCTTCACCACTAGGTGTTGATAGTGTCCCCATCCTCTCCTTCACCACTAGGTGTTGATAGTGTCCCCATCCTCTCCTTCACCAATAGGTGTTGATAGTGTCCCCATCCTCTCCTTCACCAATAGGTGTTGATAGTGTCCCCATCCTCTCCTTCACCAATAGGTGTTGATAGTGTCCCCATCCTCTCCTTCACCAATAGGTGTTGATAGTGTCCCCATCCTCTCCTTCACCAATAGGTTTTGATAGTGTCCCCATCCTCTCTCCTTCACCACTAGGTGTTGATAGTGTCCCCATCCTCTCCTTCACCAATAGGTGTTGATAGTGTCCCCATCCTCTCCTTCACCAATAGGTTTTGATAGTGTCCCCATCCTCTCTCCTTCACCACTAGGTATTGATAGTGTTATTGTGGTCAAAGGTATTGCTGATGATCTGGTGCTTCTGTCACCAACCAAGGAGGTCCTACAGCAGCACCTAGATCTTCTGCTCAGATTCTGTCAGACCTGGGCCCTGACAGTAAATCTCAATAAGAAAAAAATAATGGTGTTCCAAATAAAAATTCCATCTAGACACCGTTGCCCTAGAGCACACAAAAAACTATACATACCTCGCAGGGGAGCCTCCAGGGATTTTGGGCCCCATGAAAATATATAACATTGGGCTCCAAAATGTTTTTACCTAATGCTGGAATAATATTTTAGGGCCCCTGTCAGTCACAGGCCCTTAGAATCATCCTAACTTTTCCCCCCCATACAGCGCCCCTGATACCTCGGCCTAAACATCAGCGCCACAGGTAACTTCCACAAAGCTATGAATGATCTGAGAGACAAGGCAAGAAGGGCCTTCTATGCCATCAAAAGGAACATAAAATTCGACATACCAATTAGGATTTGGCAGAAAATACTTGAATCAGTAATAGAACCCAAATGGGAAAAACACTGCATGAACAATTAAGCAAAAATATCCTCTGTTTACAACGTAAAACACCAAATAATGCACGCAGAGAAGAATTAGGCCGATACCCTCTAATTATAAAAATCCAGAGAAGATTCTACAACCACCTAAAAGGAAGTGATTCCCAAACCTTCTATAACAAAGCCATCACCTACAGAGAGATGAACCTGGAGAAGAGTCCCCTAAACAAGCTGGTCCTGGAACTCTGTTCACAAACACAAACTAAAATGCTATTTGGCCCTAACCTGCCAAATGTATGACCATATTAGAGACACATATTTCCCTCAGATTACACAGATCCACAAAGAATTCATAAACAAACCCAATTTTGATAAACTCCCATATCTACTGGGTGAAATACCACAGTGTTCCATCACAGCAGCAAGATGTGTGACCTGTTGCCACAAGAAAAGGGCAACCAGTGAAGAACAAACACCGTTGTAAATACAATCCATATTTATGTTTATTTATTTTCCCTTTTGTACTTTACATAATATGACATTTAAAATGTCTTTATTCTTTTGGAACTTTTTACTGTTCACTTTTTATTGTTTATTTCACTTCTGTTTATCCATTTCACTTGCTTTGGCAATGTAATCATATTTTTCCCTTGCCTATAAAGCCTGTTGGCAATGTAATCATATTTTTGCCTATAAAGCCAGTGAATTTAATTTAATTAAAAGAGAGAAAGACAGGACAGAATGGCAGAGAGATTTTAGATGACCTTAACTCTCTCTCTCCCTCTCTCTCTCTCTTTTATCCTCCATCTTTCTTTCCCTCTCTTTATCTCCATCATAAAATATTTCCATTTCTCCCCATGCATGTTTCACACAAAAGAACAGGTTGAATAGAGTCATACAGGAAACTCCTGCCTGAACTGCAATACTATATTCTGGATGTGTCCCAAATGGCACCCTATTCCCTATATAGTGCACTACTTTTGACCAGGGTCCACAGGGCTCTGGTCAAGAGTAGTGCACTAGATAGAGAATAGGGTGCCATTTGGGACAAATTCCATATGTTCCAATTAGTAGATTGGGACTACTAATCCACTCCCCTCCCCCTCCTCCTCGCTCTCCTGCCCTCTACTACATTAATTGGATTGGTCGCCTGCCCACTTGAAAGGAGAGAGAAAAGAGAGAGGGGAACAGCACCATTAATCCCATTGTAGGAGAACAAGAGACGGGAACTCCAAGAAAGCTGTGTGTGTGTGTGTGTGTGTGTGTGTGTGCGTGCAGTGTATGTGAGTAGGTCTTTGTGCACCCAGTTAAATCAGGCACAGTGAAAGGCAGCTTCTGAATAAGAACCCCTGAAACACTTGTGTGACTCTCACACACAGATCTAAGAGAGGGAAACAGAGGGGAACAGAGGGGAGTGGGAACCTGGGGGAGAGGGAACAGAGGGGGGAGAGAGAGGGAGAAAGAAGAGAGCAATTGGGAGGAAGAGAGAGGGGGAGAGAGCGAGGAACAGAGGGGCGAGAGGGAAGACAAAAAATGAGTTAGTATCAAATCATTCTGATTTCTGAAACAGATCTGTTTCTTCTGACCTTCTCGTTGTGTTACGCAGTTTAAATATACACAGACCTTCATCCATTACATGATCGATGCAGCTTTTCCCCAGAAGTTTGAAACTGATCATTCATTTTGACATCCCAGAGAACACAGTAGAAACTTCCATATACTCAGCAAGTAAAGCATCATAATGTAAGTGGGGTGGCAGGTAGCCTAGTGGTTAGGGTGTTGGTCCAGTAACCGACTGTTCTGCCCCTGAACAAGGCAGTTAACCCATTGTTCCCTGGTAGGCCGTCATTGTAATTTATAATTTGTTCTAGTTAAATAAAGGTTAAATAGCTCCTTGTAGTTGCCCTTGTTAGTAGAACTTTCTCTCTCATTGTGATCCCTTGCTTTGTCCCACAACAAGACGTTATTTACAATCACGAAGCAACGTGCCTCTAAAAGCCAACTCTGACCAAAAGATCTCTGTTTCTTCTGACCTTCTCGTTGTGTTACGCAGTTTTATATATACACATACCTTCGTCCATTACATGATCGATGCAGCTTTTCCCCAGAAGTTTGAAACTGATGTGGGCAATGATAGGGGTTCTTAAACAGAAAATCCACTGCGTTAGCGTTAGCTAGCCACTCTGGTGGTGAAAACTGCACTCTGGTAGCTAGCTTGCTACTAAAGTTAGCGGGACAAATTGAAATAAGTGGCACTAACTTCATACTTTTTTTTTTTCTAAAACCAAGTAAACAATATATAATCCTACGTCTCCTGTAGTTTTGAAGAAACTGATTTTAAATTAATAATATCCAG
Organism: Thymallus thymallus; assembly: GCA_023634145.1. NCBI lineage: Eukaryota > Metazoa > Chordata > Actinopteri > Salmoniformes > Salmonidae > Thymallus > Thymallus thymallus. The sequence continues at coordinate 3,662,671 of CM042423.1, forward strand.
AAAATGCTAAACTATCACACTATTCACGATCTGTCTCAATCTATCCAACAATGTCACCAACTCACCACGCTTCTAAATCCCACATGCATAGTACCAGGTTCATGCTCTGATCCTTTGATTAGATAGAAAACACATCGGTTTATACTACAAAAGCTTTGATTGGTTGGAGGACGTCCTCCGGAATTTGTCATAATTACCATGTAGGTCAGGGATGGGCAACTGCGGCCCGCCTTTTGAAGGACCTCGGATAAAAATAAAAAATTAAATTATATATACAGTACCAGTCAACATTTTGGACACTCATTCAATGGTTTTTCTATATTTTAATATTTTCTACATTGTACAATAATAGTGAAGACATCAAGTTATGAAATAACAAATATGGAATCATATAGTAACCAAAAAAGTGTTAAACAAATCAAAATATATTTTAGATTCTTCAAAGTAGGCAGTTTGCCTTGATGACAGCTTTGCACACTCTTGTTATTCTCTCAATCAGCTTCGCCTGGAATGCTTTTCCAACAGTCTTGAAGGAGTTCCCACATATGCTGAGCACTTATTGGCTGCTTTTCCTTCACTCTGTGGTCCAACTCATTCTAAACTATCTCAATTGGGTTGAGGTCGGGTGATTGTGGAGTCCAGGTCATCTCATGCAGCACACCATCACTCTCCTTCTTGGTCAAATAGCCCTTACATAGCCTGGACGTGTGTTGGGTCATTGTCCTGTTGAAAAAAAAATTACAGTCCGACTAAGAACGAACCAGATGGGATGGTGTATCGCTGCAGAATGCTGTGGTAGCCATAATGGTTAAGTGTGCATTGAATTCTAAATAAAGCACAGACAGTGTCACCAGCAAAGCACCATCACACCTCCTCCTCCATGCTTCACGGGAACCACACATGCAGAGATCATCTGTTCACATTCTTTGCCACTCAAAAAAACTGGAAAACTAGACTATCCCACTAACCCAGCAGGGAACTAGACTATCTACTAACCCAGCAGGGAACAAGACTATCTACTAACCCAGCAGGGAACAAGACTATCTACTAACCCAGCAGGGAACAAGACTATCTACTAACCCAGCAGGGAACTAGACTATCTACTAACCCAGCAGGGAACTAGACTATCTACTAACCCAGCAGGGAACTAGACTATCTACTAACCCAGCAGGGAACTAGACTATCTACTAACCCAGCAGGGAACTAGACTATCCCACTAACCCAGCAGGGAACTAGACTATCCCACTAACCCAGCAGGGCACTAGACTATCCCACTAACCCAGCAGGGCACTAGACTATCCCACTAACCCAGCAGGGAACTAGACTATCTACTAACCCAGCAGGGAACTAGACTATCTACTAACCCAGCAGGAAACAAGACTATCTACTAACCCAGCAGGAAACAAAACTGATATCATTGTTAGAGAATAAAGATGTCTCCCTCGTCTAACCAGACTAGTCACGGCACACACTCCCTACTGTGCGTGTGTGTGTGTGATCAATCTGTTTTGACAACTAGACAGAGGGGGGTTTGGGGGGGGTTTGGTTCAAGAGACTGTCAGTGAAGGGGGGAAAAGGGGGCGTAAGGAGAACTTAGGAACACCCCCTCATCCCCTCTAGGGATTACACCATTGCTTTAAGTTTAGAAGAGAGGTGTCTCCAGTGGCAATTTCAGTCATCGGAGTGTGTGTGTTTGTGTGTCAGGATCCCCCCCGGGGATTACACCATTGGTTAGTTTAAGGTCAGTGGATTGGAGGGGTGTCACTGGTGGCAACTGAAGCATTTAACTGAGTTACTATGATGAATGGAAATTGACCACCCTACCACAGACAAGCATGCACACAAGGATGAACTCACACACACACACACACCCTGTTCTCTACTTTGACTACGCCACTTCTCCATAATGCCCCCTTTATATATTCACCAGGGTGAAACCAGTGAATTCAGGACCCTAACCCTTTATATATTCACCAGGGTGAAACCAGTGAATTCAGGAAATTAACTGATTTCCACATTTCCAATTGTCATTTAGCTTCAGTTAGAAATTCTTAAATTATGGAACTGAAATTCCAATTGACAAATCAACATGTTGGATTCATTTTCAATGAAGACTTTTCTGTTATTGAATCCACTTCCTAAATGGACTGTAATATTGAAATGAGATTGACCCCCCTGACCCTGACTCTGGCATCTCACACACACACACGCTTATCCCTGTGTTGATCCACTGCGCTAACGAGAAACACATTACAATCCATTAACAAATCTGCTAACGGTCTGTTAGCGCTAACACCATATGTTGTGTGCTAGCTTAAATCAGCCTGTTAGTACTAACACTATGCTAACTGTTAGCTATGCTTATATCAGTGTGATTACAATGCATGTAAGTATGTATGCTCTGACCCAATACCATTTGTCCCTGTTCAAAAGTAGTGCACTATATGGGAAATAGGGTGCCATTTGGGATATAGACAACATGGTGTGTGTTAGCTTAGCTCAGCTTGTTAGCACTAACACAATATGCTAAGTGTTAGCTCCAATCAGTGCTATTGTCCCTTAAGCTAATCCCATAAGTATAGATCTGTGGTCCCAATTGACAAAGCCATTGGCCTCACCCTACCTTATGTACCATTGTATTGGTGGGTGACTTATATTATTGTAAATATGCTATATGCATATTGTCATGTTATATATGAAGTATATTTAAGTTTAGTTGTTTTGGGATGGAAAACTGATCCTAGATCTGTACAATGAGGTAACTCCTAGAGCAATAGACTGAGGATATTGCTGAGTAGACTGAGTCCTTACCCCACTATATACTGTAATGTATTGAGAAGTGGTGGTGTCATTTACTGTAAGCCTGTATTGAGAAGGGGTGGTATCATTTACTGTAAGTCTGTATTGAGAAAGGGTGGTGTCATTTACTGTAAGTCTGTATTGAGAAGGTGTGGTATCATTTACTGTAAGTCTGTATTGAGAAAGGTTGGTATCATTTACTGTAAGTCTGTATTGAGAAGGGGTGGTATCATTTACTGTAAGTCTGTATTGAGAAGGGGTGGTATCATTTACTGTAAGTCTGTATTGAGAAGGGGTGGTATCATTTACTGTAAGTCTGTATTGAGTCTTGCATGCTGAACTTGAGGAGTATCTAGTACAGGGCATTGGGAAAGTATTCAGATCTCTTGACATTTTCCATATTTTATTACGTTACAGCCTTGATTAAATTGTTTTTTCCCCTCATCAATCTACACACAATACCCCATAATGACAATGTATTAAAAATAAAAAACTGATATCACATTTCCATAAGAATTCCGACCCTTTACCCAGTACTTTGTTGAAGCACCTTTGGCAGCGATTACATTTTTGGGTCTTATTGGGTATGACGCTACAAGCTTGGCACAAATGTATTTGGGGAGTTTCTCCCATTCTTCTCTGCAGATCCTCTCAAGCTCAGTCAGGTTGGATTGGGAGCATCGCTGCACAGCTATTTTCAGGTCTCTCCAGAGATGTTAGATCGGGTTCAAGTCCGGGCTCTGGCTGGGCCACTCAAGGACATTCGGGGACTTGTCCCGAAGCCACTCCTGTGTTGTCTTGGTTGTGTGCTTAGGGTCGTTGTCCTGTTGGAAGGTGAACCTTCGCCCCAGTCTGAGGTCCTGAGAGCTCTGGAGCAGGTTTTCATCAAGGATCTCTCTCTGTACTTTGCTCCGTTAATCTTTGCCTCGATCCTGACTAGTCTCCCAGTCCCTGCTGCTGAAAAACATCCCCACAGCATGATTTTGCCACCACCATGCTTCACCGTAGGGATGGTGCCAGGTTTCCTCCATATGTGACGCTTGGCATTCAGGCCAATCTTGGTTTCATCAGGTCTGAGAGTCTTTAGGTGCCTTTTGGCAAACTCCAAGCAGGCTGTCATGTGCCTTTTACTGAGGAGTGTCTTCAGTCTGGCCACTCTACCATAAAGGCCTGATTGGTGGAGTGCTTCAGAGATGGTTGTCCTTGAAGGTTCTCCCATCTCGACAGAGGAACTCTAGAGCTCTGTCATAGTGACCATCGGGTGCTTGGTCACTGTCAGGCTCTGATCACAGGGAAGCCTTTGCTCCTCTAGTGATCTATGGTCAGAGCCTGACAGATCTAGGTTTTATGTTTCTATGTTGGTCCCCAATTAGAGGAAGCTGCTTTGCATTGTCTCTAATTGGGGGCCATATTTAGTTCATGTGTTTCCACCATGTGTATTTTGTGGATCATTGTTTTTGGTTTAGTGCTGGTTAGCCTACCATGTGTTACGTTTGTGTTTTTCTCGTTGTTATTTTGCGCCTGTTGATTTTAAATAGATCATGTGGCACTACTTCAGCGCTGCGTCTTGGTCTGCCACCCACCACGTTCCTGACAGTCATCTCCCTGACCAAGGCCCTTCTCCCTGATTGCTCAGTTTGGACGGGCGGTCAGCTCTAGGAAGAGTCTTGGTGGTTCCAAACTTCTTCCATTTGAGAATGATGGAGGCCACTGTGTTTTTAGGAACCTTCAATGCTTTAGAAATGTTTTGGTACCCTTCCCCAAACCTGTGCCTCGACACAATTCTGTCTCGGAGCTCTATGGACAATTCCTTTGACCTCATGGCTTGGTTTTTGCTCTGACATTTACTGTCAACTGTAGGACCTTATATAGACAGGTGTGTGCCTTTCCAAATCATGTTCAAGATTCATCCGAGCTCAATTTTGAGTCTCATAGCAAAGGATTTGATACTTATGTAAATAAGGTATTTCTGTTTTAAACGTTTAATAAATTAGCAACATTTCTGCTTTATTATGGAGTATTGTGCGCAGATTGCTGAGGATTTTTTTTTTTTCATTTAATATATTTTAGAATAAGGCTGTAACGTAACAAAATGTGGAAAACGTCAAGGGGATACATCCAGTCTGACAGATGCTGCATTTCAATGGTTATGAGTTTAGTAACACTTAATTAGATTGCTTTTATGTATCATATCTTGAAAGGTTTTTATCAATATCATCAACATTACCGTGAATATCTGTCTAGACGTGTAAGATGAAACCATATTCACTCTTCAAGATACAGTCTGATCCATGACAACAATATTCATAACAGCTTAGCTATTAGTCTACATGACAGCAAACATACAAGCTTAAGAATGGATGTTTACAACAACAACAACAACAATATCATATCTAATACTATTATTAACAACATCCATCTAGAGCCTACACCAACATGACATGGAATGCATCCCAAATGGTACCCTATTCGGTATAATAGTGCACTACTTTTGACCAGGGCTGGTGGAGAATAAGGTGCCATTAGGGACAAAGCCATGGACCCCATGACCCCTTGAAGACATGAAAACGATGTGCTAGTAGTATCTGAAATGCATATTGTAATACCTACTAACATCTGTCTACTCTAGACATGTTTAAAATCTTATAGTAATGCATCTATAACCTCTTTCATAATGCCACTTTGCTAACAGCATACGTCTAGACATAATAATAATAATAATAACGCCATGCTCACTTAACAAGATAAACATGACAAATATGAGTCCCCTAGTCTTAAGATATGACACAATAACATAGTCTAATCTGTTTACCGCTATAAGTCATGTGACATGAATCATAATGATACAAACAAACAAACACAGCCTGGTCTCAGAGCAAAACATATTATATTTTACTACAATCTTGTCCAATACATTTATTAAGTTACTTCACGTTAGGTTACATTATTTGACCAGTTTAGTATGGTATAATGCAAACGTCTAGCAACCCAAAAGTTGCGTGTTCGAATCTCATCAAGGATAACTTTAGTATTTTACCTAATTAGCAACTTTGCAACTACTTAGCATTTTAGGTTAGCTAACTCCTAACCTTAACCCCAACCCGAATTATTAACATATCATACATATCGCAAATTCATACGAATTATAATTTTTTACATATTATACATCCTACAATTCATATTATATTGTACAACCGCTATTACATTGTTAAGCCAATGTAATGTAACCTAACATAAAGTAACATATTGTACTAAATGGAATGGGATGGATGTTTGTAAAATATCATACGTTTTGCTCTGAGACAAGGTTGACAAACAACATAGGCCTAGGATGAATCTGCTTACCGTAATTATTAATATGACATTAATTTTAATGCTATGTAAACAACATATATAGGTCTAGACGTGAGTTAGTGAAAGCAGCCCATTCTCACTAACACAATACAATATTAAGGTATTAAGATATTAAAACCTAACGAGGTATTATCATGTCAATCCTACTGATGGAACTCTAGCTCTCTCAGATATTACATGGCAACAAACACAGGCTTAGCTATATAGCATCTGTCTCTAGACAATAGATATCTATGAAAAAATCCCATGACCACGTAACAGCAGTATAGCTACAATGCTTGTTAATGTTATTGTAAACAAATTAACACCTACGCTTATCGTCATGGGATAGTACCATAACCTGAGATTGCATTAGGAATATTAATTGTATTCATCATCGGTAAGAAATATTAGTAATCACTAATGATGTTGATGGTGTAGCGACCTTAACAACGGGACCAAATCAAGAGGTTTGGATCTCTTGGCGTAACGGCTACAGTGTTGGGGTTGACTGTCGCTGGAGCCCGGTTTGAGTCCCGGTTGGGGCTACCCCCCGAATTCGCTACAGTAGATACTATAGTCTTCAACTTTCTTGTCATATAGCCAGTCTCACCAGTCCCACCACACAATGAGAATCCTCAAGCCAAGAGTAGAAGGCAGTTCTAGAATGAGAACAGTGAGCTGAACAGGCCATGCAGGGAGCAGCAGGCAGTTCTAGAATGAGAACAGTGAGCTGAACAGGCCATGCAGGGAGCAGCAGGCAGTTCTAGAATGAGAACAGTGAGCTGAACAGGCCATGCAGGGAGCAGCAGGCAGTTCTAGAATGAGAACAGTGAGCTGAACAGGCCATGTAGGGAGCAGCAGGCAGTTCTAGAATGAGAACAGTGAGCTGAACAGGCCATGCAGGGAGCAGCAGGCAGTTCTAGAATGAGAACAGTGAGCTGAACAGGCTTGTGTTCCGTCATGCTGTGCTGTTATTGGTATTTTCAGAACCCTGAGACACTTAGAGGACCACTGTCTGCTGAGACGATGGTTTGGGATTACATGTTTTAGGAAATTGTGTGTGTGTGAGACGATAGTTTGGCCAAAGCATTACCGTCACTAAAAACACCAGGGGGTTGGGAGCTTCTAGTAAGATGAAATGTTTCAGGAAGTGTGTGTGTGTGTTATACATAATCACCTCATAATAACAGTGAAAGGAAACATATTTAAATCCTTTGGTTGTTTTATGGTTACTAATCTCACGTCTGGTCGCAGATGAGGGATCTTGTGTTTTGGGGGTTCGGGGTACTTATCCATAGGTGGAAGTAAGTAGTTAGGTGGGGGGTGTAGCTGTTCAGTCCCCTGGATTAAGGTTCTGGGTAATCCTAGATTATTTTGCATGGGTGGGTTGGGATTAAGTTTAGCACTATGGGACCTCCCTGAGCTAGAGGGGTACGGAGTCTTACAAGCATGGAACAAGACCGGTTTAGAAAAGCATTTGTCTTGATTGTGTGTGTGTAAAAGGCAAGCTCTTTTAAAAATGAAACCAAAATAATAATCTCTGTTTTAAAATTAGTAAATTCAGAAACACAATTCCGTGACCATAAACCATGTAATCAAATATCTGAAACCTCTAACAAACCATGCCAATATATGCAGCTGCACTGTCATGCATATCATTCTACGTTTTACACTCCAGACTCTCATCTCGTTTGCTGTTGGATTTGCAGGTTGACGTTTATTGGGATGAATCTTGTACTTGAGGCAGAGCTGAGAGGTTTCCGCTAGATGGGCCAGCCGCAAAGTCAAAATTTGTCTCTATCGAAAAAATGTAATGAAAACAAAAATGTAAGGTTAGGCATACAAATACAAATAAATATGTTGTATTGTCGTATACGCCAGATAGGTGCAGAGAAATACGTTGTTTTACAGGATCAGCCGTAGTAGTACACGGCACCCCTCCGCTTAAGACTCGGAGAACAAACAACAAACACATATTTCACTCCTGCAAATATGACCTTTAAATTCACCATAAAGGTTTTTTGGTCTTTATTCTGACACAAACCCAACCTGAAAACAGCCTGTGGGCCTCCTGTCCACTGTGATACGATCAATGTTTCATGACATTTAAATTCCTCCGCTTCCACCTAAATGTGAGCAGCTCGATTCGTGCCAAAAACTACAGTTCAGCAGTAGGGAGGATAAATATTCCCATGGCCTACTGCTTGGATGAATAGCCAGTAAACACTGTGTCAACAACAACAACAACAACAACAGCAACGACGACAACAACAACAACTAATGTTCAGTCCCAAAATAGCAGTAGTAGTAGTATATAATATTATACTGAACGAAAATAAACGCAACATGCAACAATTCCAAAGATTTTACTGAATTACAGGAAATCAGTCAATTGAAATAAATTCATTAGGCCCTAATCTATGGATTTCAAATGACTGGGCTGGGGTGCAGCCAGGGGTGGGCCTGGGAGGTCATAGGCCCACCCACTTGGTAGTTTGGTTAGAAGAATGCCCCTCTCCCCACAGGTGTGATTAATACCTCTGAGGGTTTAGAGCTTGAGGTAGTCACATCATACAAGTACTTGGGAGTATGGCTAGACTGTACACTGTCCTTCTCTCAGCACATATCAAAGCTGTAGGCTAAAGTTAAATCTAGACTTGGTTTCCTCTTTCATAATGGTTCCTCTTTCACCCCAGCTGCCAAACTAACCCTGATTTAGAGGACCATCCTACCCATGCTAGATTACAGAGACATAATTTATAGATCGGCAGGTAAGGGTGTTCTAGAGCAGCTAGATGTTCTTTACCATTCAGTCATCAGATTTGCCACCAATGCTCCTTAGAGGACACATCACTTCACTCTATACTCCTCTGTAAACTGGTCATCTCTGTATACCCGTCACAAGACCCACTGGCTGATACTTGTTTATAAAACCCTCTTAGGCCTCACTCCCCGTATATGAGATATCTACTGCAGCCCTCATCCTCCACATACAACACCCGTTCTGCCAGTCACATTCTGTTAAAGGTCCCCAAAGCACACACATCCCTGGGTCGCTCGTCTTTTCAGTTCGCTGCAGCTAGCGACTGGTACGAGCTGCAACAAACACTCAAACTGGACAGTTTTATCTCAACCTCTTAATTCAAAGACTCAATCATGGACACTCTTACTGTCAGTTGTGGCTGCTTTGTGTGATGTATTGTTGTCTCTACCTTCTTGCCCTTTGAGCTGTTGTCTGTGCCCAATAATGTTTGTACCCTGTTTTGTGCTGCTACCATGTTGTGTTGCTACCATGTTGTGTTGCTACCATGCTGTGTTGCTACCATGTTGTTGTCATGTTGTGTTGCTACCATGTTGTTGTCATGTTGTATTTCTACCATGCTGTGTTGCTACCATGTCCTATATATATATATTTTTTTCTTTATATTTTTAATCCCAGCCCCCATCCCTGCAGGAGGCCTTTTGTCTTTTGGTAGGCCGTCATTGTAAATAAGAATGTGTTCTTAACTGACTTAAATAAGTTAAATAAATAAATAACTAGTTAAATAAAGGTTAAATAAATAAAAACATTTACTTGGGAGCTAGACCCACCCACTGGGCAAAGCCAGGTCCAGACAATCAGAATTGGTTTTTCCTCACAAAAGGGCTTTATTACAGACTGATTAATCAGCTTCTTGATATGCCACACCTGTCAGGTGGATGGATTAGCTTGGAAAAGGAGAAATGCTCACTAACAGGGATGTAAACACATTTGGGTGCATATGAAACATTTCTGGGATCTTTTATTTCAACTCATGAAAAACATGGACCAACACTTTACATATTGCGTTTATATTTTTGTTCAGTATAGTAGTGGTTGTAGTAGTAGTAGTAGTATTAGTAGTTGTTGTAGTTGTAAAATAATTAACCTAACTGACATTAGACCAATGTTACGTTGGCTTAAAAACAATTGATGAGACCAACACTTTACATGTTGCGTTTATATTTTTATTCAGTATAGTAGTAGTAGTAGTAGTAGTAGTAGTAGTAGTAGTAACAGTAGTAGTGGTTGTTGTTGTTGTAGTAGTAGTAGTAGTGTGAGGGAAATTGTATGTTTATGTATCAAATCAATGCTACTTTATAATAACTACTGGGTTCATGCAGGTGACTGACTGATCGTGTATGGAGGAATCCTCTCTATCACTGATCCTCAACTCCCAGAATATTGCTATAGGAACAACCAAGGTATCTGTTTCAAGGTCTCAACTTGGAGAGAGAGAAAGCCTTGTGAGCTATTGGTCAGTCAGAGCCACCGGTAATGATGAATTCATTATGCTACATCATGCTAATATAACTTGTCTGTGTGTAGCTGTATATAAGACAACAGCTGGGACCGCCCCAGCAGAGCTCCTGGTAGACCTGTACGGTGTGTATAGCTGTATATAAGACAACAGCTGGGACTACGGCAGCAGAGCTCCTGGTAGACCTGTACGGTGTGCAGAGTTTGTTGTAACCTCTCCTGCTTGCTGATAAAGAGTAATTAATTTAAGATTGACTTCGGGTTTCTCCGGTGTTGAATTTCCACCACAGTAGTAGTAGTAGTAGCAGTAGCAGACAATTGATAGAGGTCAGATTGGAAAATATTACTCACAGAATGAAATATTAAAAACAGCACAGTGACTTGAAGGGGTGAAGCTGGCTCTATATTAAAGGAGGGGGAGGTCTGAACACACATACACACACACGTCCCAGAACACACTCTGAGGGGTTTAATTGGAGTAATTATATTTGCGTAAGAGTGGCCCATTCCAGCACACACACACCCACACTCTCTCTCTCTCTCTCTCCCATTTTGCTATCTATCTCTCTCGCTCTCCCTCTTGCTATCTCTCTCTCTCTCTCTCTCTCTCTCACACACACACATTGCTGGTATGTTTTAATTGGCTATTAATTTAATCTGTTCCTCTATCAGATTCTACCCTGAAGGAAGAGGGTAAAGCCATCTATACATTCTTAAAAAGGAGGAGTGTATTTAGTTAGATAAATAGAAAAAATAAATTGCGCCCAGTTGAATAGCGTGCATGTGATAGTCTTCTGATGGTAATCATGTTTATCTCTTTAATGTGCATGTGATAGTCTTCTGATGGTAATCATGTTTATCTCTTTAATGTTTATATGATAGTCTTCTGATGGTAATCATGTTTATCTCTAATGTTTATGTGATAGTCTTCTGATGGTAATCATGTTTATCTCTAATGTTTATGTGATAGTCTTCTGATGGTAATCATGTTTATCTCTAATGTTTATGTGATAGTCTCCTGATGGTAATCATGTTTATCTCTAATGTGCATGTGATAGTCTTCTGATGGTAATCATGTTTATCTCTAATGTGCATGTGATAGTCTTCTGATGGTAATCATGTTTATCTCTAATGTGCATGTGATAGTCTTCTGATGGTAATCATGTTTATCTCTTTAATGTGCATGTGATAGTCTTCTGATGGTAATCATGTTTATCTCTTTAATGTTTATATGATAGTCTTCTGATGGTAATCATGTTTATCTCTTTAATGTTTATATGATAGTCTTCTGATGGTGATCATGTTTATCTCTAATGTTTATGTGATAGTCTTCTGATGGTAATCATGTTTATCTCTAATGTTTATGTGATAGTCTCCTGATGGTAATCATGTTTATCTCTAATGTGCATGTGATAGTCTTCTGATGGTAATCATGTTTATCTCTAATGTGCATGTGATAGTCTTCTGATGGTAATCATGTTTATCTCTAATGTGCATGTGATAGTCTTCTGATGGTAATCATGTTTATCTCTAATGTGCATGTGATAGTCTTCTGATGGTAATCATGTTTATCTCTAATGTGCATGTGATAGTCTTCTGATGGTAATCATGTTTATCTCTAATGTGCATGTGATAGTCTTCTGATGGTAATCATGTTTATCTCTAATGTGCATGTGATAGTCTTCTGATGGTAATCATGTTTATCTCTAATGTGTATGTGATAGTCTTCTGATGGTAATCATGTTTATCTCTTTAATGTGTATGTGATAGTCTTCTGATGGTAATCATGTTTATCTCTTTAATGTGTATGTGATAGTCTTCTGATGGTAATCATGTTTATCTCTTTAATGTGTATGTGATAGTCTTCTGATGGTAATCATGTTTATCTCTTTAATGTGTATGTGATAGTCTTCTGATGGTAATCATGTTTATCTCTTTAATGTGTATGTGATAGTCTTCTGATGGTAATCATGTTTATCTCTTTAATGTGTATGTGATAGTCTTCTGATGGTAATCATGTTTATCTCTTTAATGTGTATGTGATAGTCTTCTGATGGTAATCATGTTTATCTCTTTAATGTGTATGTGATAGTCTTCTGATGGTAATCATGTTTATCTCTTTAATGTGTATGTGTATGTGATAGTCTTCTGATGGTAATCATGTTTATCTCTTTAATGTGTATGTGATAGTCTTCTGATGGTAATCATGTTTATCTCTTTAATGTGTATGTGATAGTCTTCTGATGGTAATCATGTTTATCTCTTTAATGTGTATGTGATAGTCTTCTGATGGTAATCATGTTTATCTCTTTAATGTGTATGTGATAGTCTTCTGATGGTAATCATGTTTATCTCTTTAATGTGTATGTGATAGTCTTCTGATGGTAATCATGTTTATCTCTTTAATGTGTATGTGATAGTCTTCTGATGGTAATCATGTTTATCTCTTTAATGTGTATGTGATAGTCTTCTGATGGTAATCATGTTTATCTCTTTAATGTGTATGTGATAGTCTTCTGATGGTAATCATGTTTATCTCTTTAATGTGTATGTGATAGTCTTCTGATGGTAATAATGTTTATTTATTTAATGTGCATTTGTCCTACTTTTTTTCACTATATCCCACTGGGCACAGACGTCAGTTCAACGTCTAGTTGTCAACTAACCATGAATACAACATGTCACCATGTCATTGACAAAGTTGACCAATTTTTGCAAATCCAATCAGTTTTCCACGTTGATTCAATGTCATCACATAGATTTTTTTGGTTTAAATTATGTGGAAACAACATTGTTTCAACCAGTTTTGGCCCAGTGGGAGGATGCTTCTATCTTAACACATTAATGATTTGTTTAAATATTATTATTTTTTTTTTTTTTTTTGTCACCTTTATTTAACCAGGTAAGTCAGTTGAGAACAAGTTCTCATTTGCAACTGCGACCTGGCCAAGACAAAGCAAAGCAGTGCGACAAAAACAACACAGAGTTACACAGTAAACAAAGTCAAAAACACAATAGAAGAAATCTATATACAGAGTGCAAAATGTAGTGCAAAATGCAATAAGGTTAAAGGTAGGACAATAAATAGACTGTAGTGGTGAAATAAATTACAGATTATCATCATTAACACAGGAATGAAGGATGTGCAAATTATTATGTGCAAATAGAGATACTGGAGTGCAAGATTAGCGAAAAATAATAAAAATAAATATGGGGATGAGGTAGTAGTGTGGGCTATTTACAGAAGGGCTATATACAGGTGCAGTGATCGATAAGCAGCTTTGACAACTGATGCTTAAAGTTGTTGAGTGAGATAGGAACCTCCAGCTTCAATGATTTTTGCAATTCGTTCCAGTCATTGGCAGCAGAGAACTGGAAGGAAAGGCGGCCAAAGGAGGTGTTGGCTTTGGGGGTGACCAGTGAGATATACCTGCTGGAGCGCATGCTCCGGGTGGGTGTTGCTATGGTGACCAGTGAGCTGAGATAGGGCGGGGATTTACCTAATAAAGACTTATAGATGACCTGGAGCCAGTGGGTTTTGCGACGCATATATAATGAAGGCCAACCAACAAGAGCATACAGGTCGCAGTGGTGGGTAGTATATGGGGCTTTGGTAACAAAACGGATGGCACTGTGATAGATTACATCCAATTTGCTGAGCAGAGTGTTGGAGGCTAATTTGTAAATGACATCACCGAAATCAAGGATCGGTAGGATAGTCAGTTTTACAAGGGCAAGTTTGGCAGCATGAGTGAAGGAGGCTTTGTTGCGAAATAGGAAGCCGATTCTGGATTTAATTTTGGATTGGAGATGGTTGATGTGAGTCTGGAAGTTGAGTTTACAGTCTAACCAAACGCCTAGGTATTTGTAGGTGTCCACGTATTCTAAGTCGGATCCGTCAAGAGTAGTGATGATGGTCCGGTGGGCGGGTGCGGGCAGCGTTCGATAGAAAAGCATGCATTTGGTTTTACTAGCATTTAAGAGCAGTTGGAGGCCACGGAAGGAGTGTTGTATGGCGTTGAAGCTTGTTTGAAGGTTAGTAAACACAGTGTCCAAAGAGGGGCTCGATGTATACAGAATGGTGTCGTCTGCGTAGAGATGGATCAGAGAGTCACCAGCAGCGAGAGCGACATCGTTGATGTATATAGAGAAAAGGGTTGGCCCAAGAATTTAACCCTGTGGCACCCCCATAGAAACTGCCAGAGGATCGGACAACAGGCCCTCCGATTTGACAAATAAGGCTATGATGTTGTTCATATTTCTACATTATCAGTAGTAGGCCGGCTTAGTGGTTATTAATACTGACTAATCCTCTGATGAAGATCATAGACAGTAGGCAGGTTTCCATTGACCCAGGTTTATTAGACAAAAACAGTCTCGCAAAAAACAGTAATTGCGGACAAACGTCAGATATAGGATACATTTTCTAAAGATCTATAAAAATTGTATCATTCGACAGAAGGGAATTTTAAAAACTTTCCTTATTGCGACAAATGGTGATGGAAGCTGTGTTTTTAGAATAAATGATGATCGCTGAATAATTGTTTAAGTAAGCGGGGCACGTGATGTCATGGCCCCAGTAAGCGGGGCACGTGATGTCATGGCCCCAGTAAGCGGGGCACGTGATGTCATGGCCCCAGTAAGCGGGGCACGTGATGTCATGGCCCCAGTAAGCGGGGCACGTGATGTCATGGCCCCAGTAAGCGGGGCACGTGATGTCATGGCCCCAGTAAGCGTGGCACGTGATGTCATGGCCCCAGTAAGCGGGGCACGTGATGTCATGGCCCCAGTAAGCGGGGCACTTGATGTCATGGCCCCAGTAAGCGGGGCACGTGATGTCATGGCCCCAGTAAGCGGGGCACGTGATGTCATGGCCCAAGTTGCATTTGCAAACGAAAATGTTTCTGTACGAAATCCATCAACTAATATGTAAACGGGGACAATGAGCAACATAACCAGACAGGAAGTTGACAATGTCTTGTTAATAGCCATAAATACATTGTATTTATATGGTTGCAGTCTTCAAAGATTGAATTGAATTGATCCAGTGATTTACTGCCCATACGGCAGGGTGCCGCCCATTTTAATTCTAAATGCCTACTTCTTGCAAAATAATAGATATTTTTAAATATAAATATAAGGTTTCTTTGCAGGACAAGGATATTCCTGACTTTCAAGAATTCCTTGCTTTTCTGGTTGGCTGGCAAGTTTCAACATTCAATTATTTCAGATCTAAGTTTCACCATGACACGGACCGTGGCAATAAGTTGGCATATGAGAATCACCTTAAATTACCATCCCTCCATCCCTCCTCTCCTCTTCATACTCCATATACCTTAAATAACCATCCCTCCATCCCTCCCCCACTCCTCTCTTCCTCTTTCAGACTCCATATAATACCCCTAAAACCAAATGTTATTCTGACTGAGGACAGGACTCTGACTCTCTCTCTCTCTCTCTCTCTCTCTCTCTCTCTCTCTCTCTCTCTCTCTCTCTCTCTCTTCAAGCTTTGTTTGTCCGCTGTGGCCTCATATTGCTGCCATGGCAACCGCATGCACACACAGGGAGAGAGAGTGGAGGGGGGAGGGGGGGTAGGTAGACCGAGGGGATGGATGATAGATAGAGACAGAGATGAAAGAGAGAGAATGGAAGAGTAAGTACTAGAGAGAGAGAGCGAGAGGAAGAGAGAGATGTTGTTTTGTGTCTTCTCACTTTTGTTTATTATTTATTTCACTTGCTTTGGCAATATAAATAAAAACGTTTCCTATGCCAATAAATCCAATTTGAATTAAAGAGAGAGAGCGAGAGAGAGCGAGAGAGAGCGAGAGAGAGCGAGAGAGAGAGAAATTATGTAACAGGGTGAGAAAGAGAACCCTTTCAGCTTCCATGTTGACATTAACACAGAGCTTTAGGA
Source organism: Thymallus thymallus (assembly GCA_023634145.1). Lineage (NCBI taxonomy): Eukaryota > Metazoa > Chordata > Actinopteri > Salmoniformes > Salmonidae > Thymallus > Thymallus thymallus. The sequence continues at coordinate 3,678,999 of CM042423.1, forward strand.
CCCTGATGGCAGCAACAGACAGACCATCTGCCATGTTGGCTCTGAGCCAGGGCTGCACTGTGGATCCAAGATGGCGCCCAGTCGCATAAGTGACAGACCGATACAAGTGGAGGGCAGCAGGTGCTGTGGGAGGGCTAGTGTTATTGAGCAACTGAAGGAGGGATGGAGATGGGACAGACAAAGAAGAAAGAATGCCCAGGGTGTGTGTGTGTCCCTTTTGGGGTTAAGGCTTCTTGCACCGCAGCCATATTGCGCCAGAATGCTTTCCACACAACTGACTAAACATGCTAAAAATGTTGAGGAAACTAAATAAAAAAACTAGGTTGAGAAAGTTTAAAGTCACCCTCGACTTCTACTCTACAGTGGAGGAACTAAATCGTCTTTCTGTAATTTAATCAGAGATGTTGTACGATACCATTTACGATGAAAAGCCTAAATGTCACTAATTTTAAAATAAATCCTTAAATCAGCGCAGCTAGTATGAAAGTCCCAGCAAAAAAACTCAAACTTCAGCAAAATGTTGATACGATAAATTAGTTACCTCTTTATTGCAAGATTAATTTAAATACAAAAGTAGACAGTTTGAAGTCTTAAAAAGTAATGATGATGTAGATTGAATGAAGTGGAGCTGGAGGGAGGAAGAGGAAGAGAGACGATGATCAGACTGACACGCACGCACACACAGACACACACTTACTCACACACGTACACACACACACACACACACACACACACACACACACACACACCAGCAGTGTAAGCGAGGGAGTGAGAGAAGGTAGATATAGAAAGAAGAAGAGAATAGGAAGATGACCTCTGACACACACTCACTGATCTAGAGATAACCTCCTAGTGACTCACTGATCTAGAGATAGCCTCCTAGTGACTCACTGATCTAGAGATAACCTCCTAGTGACTCACTGATCTAGAGATAACCTCCTAGTGACTCACTGATCTAGAGATAACCTCCTAGTGACTCACTGATCTAGAGATAGCCTCCTAGTGACTCACTGATCTAGAGATAACCTCCTAGTGACTCACTGATCTAGAGATAACCTCCTAGTGACTCACTGATCTAGAGATAGCCTCCTAGTGACTCACTGATCTAGAGATAACCTCCTAGTGACTCACTGATCTAGAGATAACCTCCTAGTGACTCACTGATCTAGAGATAACCTCCTAGTGACTCACTGATCTAGAGATAGCCTCCTAGTGACTCACTGATCTAGAGATAACCTCCTAGTGACTCACTGATCTAGAGATAGCCTCCTAGTGACTCACTGATCTAGAGATAACCTCCTAGTGACTCACTGATCTAGAGATAACCTCCTAGTGACTCACTGATCTAGAGATAGTCTCCTAGTGACTCACTGATCTAGAGATAGCCTCCTAGTGACTCACTGATCTAGAGATGATAACCTCCTAGTGACTCACTGATCTAGAGATGATAGCCTCCTAGTGACTCACTGATCTAGAGATGATAACCTCCTAGTGACTCACTGATCTAGAGATGATAACCTCCTAGTGACTCACTGATCTAGAGATGATAACCTCCTAGTGACTCACTGATCTAGAGATAGCCTCCTAGTGACTCACTGATCTAGAGATAACCTCCTAGTGATTCACTGATCAGCGGCTAACAGGAAGGTTTGGCTTTGAAAACGGGGTCAACTGTTACAAAGTTGCCTTGATGTTGCTATGCTTCTCACTGAAACTGGAAATTTATATATTTTTCAGCAAGCAAACAATGTTTCTGCCTTTGTTTAAACGCTAAATAAACAAATTATATAGCTAGCAAAAACTGTGACTTAGGCTTACTAAATCTACACTACCGTCAAAAGTTTGGGGTCACTTAGAAATGTCCTTGTTTTTTAAAGAAAAGCAAATTTTTGGTCCATTAAAATAACATAAAATTGATCAGAAATACAGTGTAGACATTGTTAATGTTGTAAATGACTATTGTAGCTGGAAACGGCTGATTTTTAATGGAATATCTACATAGGTGTACAGAGGCCCATTATCAGCAACCATCACTCCTGTGTTCCAATGGCACATTGTGTTAGCTAATCCAAGCTTATCATTTTAAAAGGCTAATTGATCATTAGAAAACCCTTTTGCAATTATGTTAGCACAGCTGAAAACTGTTGTGCTGATTAAAGAAGCAATAAAACTGGCCTTCTTTAGACTAGTTGAGTATCTGGAGCATCAGCATTTGTGGGTTCGATTACAGGCTCAAAATGGCCAGAAACAAATAACTTTCTTCTGAAACTCGTCAGTCTATTCTTGTTCTGAGAAATTAAGGCTAATCCATGCGAGAAATTGACAAAAAACGGAAGATCTCGTACACTGTGTACTACTTCCTAATAAACTTTTTTATTTAAAAGTTTATTAGGAAGTTGAATTAATAAGTTAGACACTCATCCGGACAACTTTGGTAGGTAGCTAACTATAGCTTGGTTTCCATTTTCCAACACATTCTTCTAATCTTCCTGATTGGTCATCAACTGCATATTTGCATATAGGGAGAACAGGTCTGTTGAAGATGCTGTTTCTCTTTGCACCCATAACATTCTTCAACATTTGGAAGGGTCAGCTACATATGCACGGGTACTGTTTATTGATTTTAGTTCTGCTTTTAATAATATTATACCAAAGAGATTGTGTGACAAACTCCTGGGGTTGGGTGTTAAGGAGTCCATATGTAAGTGGATCCTTGACTTTTTAACTGATAGATCTCAAGTGGTTAGGGTTAATAACCTCAAAATCAATGTCCACCAGAATTGGCGCCCCCCAGGGGTGTGTTTTGTCTCCCCTCTTGTATTCATTTTATACCAATGACTGTTTTTCTCACCACGATTCAGTCAAGTTTTTTAAATTTGCAGATGATACCACTGTGGTGGGCCTCATCACCAATGATGATGAATCGGCTTACAAAACAGAAGTGTCTTGGCTGGCTGAGTGGTGCTCTATTAACAACTTGTCCCTCAACATCTCCAAAACCAAGGAGATGGTTGTCGATTTTAGAAGCAGAAATAGTGAGTCGCTCCAGCCCCTGGCCATCAAGGACAAACATGGAGATTGGGTGTAAAGTTTCAGGTTCCTCGGGACCATTATATCCTCCAGTCTTAAATGGAACATCAACGTCAGCCAGATTGTTAAAAAAGCTCAGCAGCAACTATTCTTTTTAAGGCAACTCAGGAAATGTAAAGTATCCAAGGCTGGAATGCTCCACTTCTACAGGGCTGTGATAGAGAGCACTCTTACTTTTTCCATCACTGTATGGTGGGGTAACTGCTCAGCGGATGAGAAGTCTGCATTGAATAGGGTAGTTAGAACAGCGTCAAGAATAATTGAGCTGGACCTCCCTAAGATCTGTGACATTTATAACACTCGTCTACTCAAAACTGGACTGAAAATACTCAAAGATTCATCGCACCCTTGCTAATTCCCTTTTCAATCCTTTACCATCAGGCAGAAGGCTAGGAAGTATCAGATCCAGAACCACCCGTTTCTCAAATAGCACTTACCCGCAGGCTGTGAGGGCCCTCAATTCACACCAATAATTCTTATCTGTTCTGCTTCCACAGCTATGTCCTTCTCCTCAGGGTCACTAAAAGCACTAGCACTTTATCTGATCTGTTTGATTATTTATTATATTCATTCATTGGTAGCAACCCAAGTATCTGTTATCTTATTTTAGATGTTCTGTTTTTATTGTATATGTCATGTCTGAAGATATGTTGTTATTCTTGTCCAATACTGTCTTGTATTGTCTTGTGTGAGCCAAATCACCAAAATGAATTCCAGGCGACTTGTGTCGTTTTGGCAAAATAAAGACTTGACTTGATCCTTGAACTGTTGGTCTGATTAAAGAAGCAATAAAACTGGCCTTCTTTAGACTAGTTGAGTATCTGGAGCATCAGCATTTGTTGGTTTGATTACAGGCTCAAAATGGCCAGAAACAAAGCACTTTCTTCTGAAACTCGTCAATCTATTCTTGTTCGGAGAAATTAAGGCTAATCCATGCGAGAAATTGCCAAAAAAACTGAAGATCTCGTACAACACTGTACTACTCCCTTCACAGAACAGCGCAAACTGACTCTAATTAGAATAGAAAGAGGAGTGGGAGGACCCGGTGCACAACTGAGCAAGAGGACAAGTTTGAGAAACAGACGCATTACAAGTCCTCAACTGGCAGCTTCATTAAATAGTACCCGCAAAACACCAGTCTCAACGTCAACAGTGAAGAGGCGACTCCGGGATGCTGGCCTTCTAGGCAGAGTTGCAAAGAAAAAGCCATATCTTCCTCTGTCCAGTGTCTGTGTTCTTTTGCCCTTAATCTTTTATTTTTGTTGGCCAGTCTGAGAAATGACTTTTTCTTTGCAACTCTGCTTAGAAGGCCAGCATCCCGAAGGCCAGTTTTATTGCTGTAGCCAACACAATTTAAAAGTTTCTTAGGAAGTTTTATTAATAAGTTAGACACTCATCCGGACAACTTTGGTAGGTAGCTAACTATAGCTTGGTTTCCATTTTCCAACACATTTTTCTAATCTTCCTGATTGGTCATCAACGGTTGGAACTCATGCATTCACCAGAAACAGCTTCTGGTAAACTGTTTGCCTTTAGTGGCATTCAATATTATTGCCACAGGTTTGCCACAGATTCAAATAACATCTTGAAAGAATTGTCTGCCAGAACAAAAACACTAGTGGCAATACATATTATTGTTGCCAAAGGTTTGCCTCATATTCCCCACTAGTGGCAAACATTTGCAAACTTCTGGCAACATTTTGTGGCACACTCTTTAGTTTGCAGCAAATTTGCCACAAACTTGCGGGAAGTTTGCAGCAAAAATTCTTTTTTTTAAGGGTTATTTTGTTCCCAAAGTAACTGAATGGTGAATAATGTATTGTGTCATTTTGGAGTCATTTTTATTGTAAGAATATAATGTTTCTGAACACATCTACATTAATGTGGATGCTACCATGGTTACGGATAATGATGAGTGAGAAAGTTACAGAGGCATAAAGATGAAAATAAATATGTTTGTTTAATGTACATGCAGACAACAAACTGCAAATGCATCCAACAGGTTTGTAGAGAGTGTATTTCAAGATGGTGCTACAGTAGCAAACATTTTGGAACAGAACTGTTCCACCTCTGTGCCGGGGGCTGGTCTACTGGTAGTGCTGCTGCCTCCTGACCTCTGGAGGTAATGGATTCAAACCCTGACTGTGCCACTTTCCATTTAATGTCTATCTCTCAATCCCTTATTCACTGAATCTATCAATAAAAACTACAAAATTCATAAAAAAAATACCTGTTCCAGCTCCTTCTGCTTATCTGTAGGGATACTAGGGAGAGGTAGAGGGGAGAGATGTGTCTCTCACCACTTGTCCAGGGTTCTGGTGGGAAGAGAGGCAGATAGAGAGAGAGAAGGCCTGACTGATATGAGACTAACTTAGTATTTCATTGATTTTAAAGGTTTAATTTCTTGTTATATGGAGCTGTATTGAGAAAATGTAAGATGTGAGAGGGGGTGGAGGAGGTATAGCTTATACCGTGCCTTCGGAAAGTATTCACACCCCTTGGCTTTTTACGCATTTTGTTACGTTACAGCGTTATTCTAAAATGTATCTACACACAATACCCCATAATGACAAAGCGAAAACAGAAATGTTTGCAAATGTATTGAAAATAAAAAAAACTTAAATACCTTATCTAGATAAGTATTCAGACCCTTTGTTGGTTCCAGGTAAAACCCTTTCCACAGAAGGTTCTATTGTACATGGAACCCAAAACGGTCCTACTTGGAATCAAAAGAGCACTACCTGGAACCAACAAGGGTTCTTCAAAGGGTTCTCATATGGGAACAGCCGAAGAAGCCATCCCTCCATCCCTCTTGCTATGATATCTGATCACTGTTTATAACTCCCATCCCTCTCCCTGTAGTATCTGATTACTGCTTACTTTATAACAGTGTCAGTTCCTCTTTATGGTTATCTATTGAATATAGCAAGTCCACTTGATACAAAAGATCACTCCAGTACAGTAACATAGTCCCAAAGATTTACACATATTTAAATGTTGTATTATTTAAGATAACATCATGATCTAAAAGGTGTCAACAACCCCCTTCCATCCCTCCATCCTTCCCCACCGTGTGCTATCCGCCTCTGAGACCTCTTTTATGCAAACAGAAAGGATGGAGAGAAGGAGGGATAGACAGAGAGAGAGAGGGATAGAGGAGTGTACCAAACATTAGGAACACCTTCCTAATATTGAGTTGCGCCCCACCTTCCTAATATTGAGTTGCGCCCCCACCTTCCTAATATTGAGTTGCGCCCCACCTTCCTAATATTGAGTTGCACCCCCACCTTCCTAATATTGAGTTGCACCCCCACCTTCCTAATATTGAGTTGCGCCCCCACCTTCCTAATATTGAGTTGCGCCCCACCTTCCTAATATTGAGTTGCGCCCCCACCTTCCTAATATTGAGTTGCGCCCCACCTTCCTAATATTGAGTTGCACCCCCACCTTCCTAATATTGAGTTGCACCCCCACCTTCCTAATATTGAGTTGCGCCCCACCTTCCTAATATTGAGTTGCGCCCCCACCTTCCTAATATTGAGTTGCACCCCCACCTTCCTAATATTGAGTTGCGCCCCACCTTCCTAATATTGAGTTGCACCCCCACCTTCCTAATATTGAGTTGCACCCCCACCTTTTGGCCTCAGGACAGTCTCTATTGATCGGGCATGGACTCTACAAGGTGTCAAACATTCCATAGGGATGCTGGTCCATGTTGACTCCAATGCTTCCCACAGTTGTGTCAAGTTGGCTGGATGTCCTTTGGGTGGTGGACCATTCTTGATACACACGGGAAACTGTTGAGTGTGAAAAACCCAGCAGCGTTGCAGTTCTTGACACAAACCCAAAACCAAGCCATGTCTCAATTTCCTCCTCTTCATCTGATTGAAGTCTTTCAAACTGTCTCCTCCTCTTCATCTGATTGAAGTCTTCCAACCTGTCTCCACCTCTTCATCTGATTGAAGTCTTCCAACCTGTCTCCTCCTCTTCATATGATTGAAGTGGATCTAACAAGTGACATCAATAAAGGATTATAGCTTTCATCTTGATTCACCTGGTCAGTCTGTCATGGAACTGTTTTGTACACTCAGTGTAGATCATCAGGAGCAGAGGGGGATGGAGGGTGGTGTCTGTCCCTCCCGAGCAGAGGGGGATGGAGGGTGGTGTCTGTCCCTCCCGAGCAGAGGGGGATGGAGGGTGGTGTCTGTCCCTCCCGAGCAGAGGGGGATGGAGGGTGGTGTCTGTCCCTCCCGAGCAGAGGGGGATGGAGGGTGGTGTCTGTCCCTCCCGAGCAGAGGGGGATGGAGGGTGGTGTCTGTCCCTCCCGAGCAGAGGGGGATGGAGGGTGGTGTCTGTCCCTCCCGAGCAGAGGGGGATGGAGGGTGGTGTCTGTCCTCCCGAGCAGCTGTTGAATTGGTCCCACGTCCCGCACACATACGTCGCTCCTGGGAAGGTCGGGAGATGACAGGCTGAGAAAGGAGGAGAGGAAAAGAAGAAAGCAGAGGAGAGAGAGAAGAGCATTCCTTTTGATCCTGGGAATTAGTGGTTAGTCTCAGTTCAGAGCTCTGAGTGAGTGAGTGAGAGAGTGAGAGAGGAATGAGAGAGAGAGAGGAATGAGAGACAGATTGAGAGAGGGATGAGAGAGATGGAGCTAGGGAGGGAAAGAGACGAGGGATAAACCATATGGGTGTTAAATCTGTAATTATGTGGCATATTATAAATCAGTTTTATAGAAAGTGTTTTTATCCACAAGAGTACTGAACCAGATGGCTCCAGATCTCCACAAATAACACCCTGTACCCCCATGCTGAACCACGCTCTCTCTTTCTCTCTCTCTCTCTCTCTCTCTACCCCCTGGTGCAACACCGCAGGACTCCAAAATACTGTGGGATTTCTCTGAAAAGATGTTTTGAGTGTGTTTATGTGTTTATAACTGATTAAAGAGGTCAGATTACTCTTAGAATCAAATATGTATAACAGAAAAGGAATTGGGGTTTTGTTTCATTTATGTGACCGACCAATACTGGTTTATAACATGTGACAGACCAATACCTCACGAGGCTTCTTCTCTCTAAGCTGAGACCTTGAAACTGAGATATCTTTCGTTCTCAAAACAAGGTCGGGGCGTACTGACAAATTGCAGATACTGATTTGTCCAATCAGTCATTTGCATGAACACAGAAATTGGTTATTAGAAAAGCACAAGTATAATATTTCCATCACAGCAGATTGAAGCATTGCTCTACAGCTCAACAATTTTTCCTCAAGACAAAATGTAGTCCACTAATGACACATAACAACAACACTGACCAATCTGCTCGTCTCATTCTGCATTAGACATTTCTTCACTCATCTCAGTGTAATGGCTTAGATATGGTAATATTGAGTTGCGCCCCACCTTCCTAATATTGAGTTGCACCCCCACGTTCCTAATATTGAGTTGCGCCCCACCTTCCTAATATTGAGTTGCACCCCCACCTTCCTAATATTGAGTTGCACCCCCACCTTCCTAATATTGAGTTGCGCCCCACCTTCCTAATATTGAGTTGCACCCCCACCTTCCTAATATTGAGTTGCACCCCCACCTTTTGGCCTCAGGACAGTCTCTATTGATCGGGCATGGACTCTACAAGGTGTCAAACATTCCATAGGGATGCTGGTCCATGTTGACTCCAATGCTTCCCACAGTTGTGTCAAGTTGGCTGGATGTCCTTTGGGTGGTGGACCATTCTTGATACACACGGGAAACTGTTGAGTGTGAAAAACCCAGCAGCGTTGCAGTTCTTGACACAAACCCAAAACCAAGCCATGTCTCAATTTCCTCCTCTTCATCTGATTGAAGTCTTTCAACCTGTCTCCTCCTCTTCATCTGATTGAAGTCTTCCAACCTGTCTCCACCTCTTCATCTGATTGAAGTCTTCCAACCTGTCTCCTCCTCTTCATATGATTGAAGTGGATTTAACAAGTGACATCAATAAAGGATTATAGCTTTCATCTTGATTCACCTGGTCAGTCTGTCATGGAACTGTTTTGTACACTCAGTGTAGATCATCAGGAGCAGAGGGGGATGGAGGGTGGTGTCTGTCCCTCCCGAGCAGAGGGGGATGGAGGGTGGTGTCTGTCCCTCCCGAGCAGAGGGGGATGGAGGGTGGTGTCTGTCCCTCCCGAGCAGAGGGGGTTGGAGGGTGGTGTCTGTCCCTCCCGAGTAGAGGGGGATGGAGGGTGGTGTCTGTCCCTCCCGAGCAGAGGGGGATGGAGGGTGGTGTCTGTCCCTCCCGAGCAGAGGAGGGACAGATATGGTAAACTGTTGCAGGTTGAGGGTTGCAGGTTCGACCCCTGCTTGATGTAGTGGTAAAATAAAAAAGATGGGCAAACTCTGATCACTGTGTTTACTTGCATTTAGCCTCCACTACACCACTGACTGTGCAACCTCTAGAAAAACATCCCATCAAGCCTCCAGGCTTTGGACTAACGCCCCCTCTCTCTCTCTCTCTCTCTCTCTCTCTCCATCTCTATATCTCTCTTCCCATCTCGCTTTCCCTCTTTCTTCCCCTCCAACTCTCTCTCTCTCTCTCTCTCTCTCTCTCTAACCCTAACCCTAACCCTAACACATCCATTAAAGACGGTTAACAGGATTAGGGGTAAATTTGCATTGCGATGGTCGGAATGCCATCCGGGAACGTCAGGATAAGACGGACACACACATAAAACGGTACTAAGTGTTAGGGATAAGTCGGGATAGGGATATGGGACTGGTATTTGGGTCAGATTTCAGAGTGCATACATTACATTAAACACAGCCAAGACTGATGAGAGGTGTGTGTGTGTGTTTGTATGATCTATTTACTCTCATCTTGTCCATAATTGATAGCTCCATCTGTCCCTTCCTCTTCTACTGAGATTTCTCATAGCATCAAACACATGATGTATAATTACTCTAGACACACTGTTTAATCCAAGTTGGATCTGTGCTAACGGTAGATTATATATTTGATCTTGTATTTTATTCATGCACTTTTAAACAGAAATATTCATAACATGAAATAAGCAAGGGTCTGAAATAAGAGTGATCCCACATAGGGCTGTGGCAGTCATGATATTATGTCATGTAATTGTCAAGCAAATAACTGCCGGTCTTGCAGTAATTGACCGTTAATTAACACATTTAGTATCTCCTGGCTTCCACACACAGCCTACAAGCCACTGATGCAGACCTTTATAACATCCACAAAGTCTAATAAATCCATTCAATCTTGGTTTCATCAGACCAGAGAATCTTGTTTCTCATGGTCTGAGAGTCCTTTAGGTGCCAAGCGGGCTGTCATGTGACTTGTAATGAGGAGTGGCTTCCGTCTGGCCTGATTGGTGGAGTGCTGCAGAGATGGTTGTTCTTCTGGAAGGTTCTCCCATCTCCACAGAGGAACTCTGGAGCTCTGTCAGAGTGACCATTGATTTCTTGGTCACCTCCCTGACCAAGGCCCTTCTCCCTGATTGCTCAGTTTGGCCAGGCAGCCAGCTCTGGGAAGAGTCCTTCGACCTCATGGCTTATTTTTTGCTCTGACATGCATTGTCAACTGTAGGACCTTATATAGACAGGTGTGTGCCTTTCCAAATCATGTCCAGTCAATTGAATTTACCACAGGTGGGACTCCAATCAAGTTGTAGAAACATCTCAAGGATGATCAATGGAAACAGGATGCACCTGAGCTCAACTTCAAGTCTCATAGCAAAGGGTCTGAATACTTATGTAAATAAGGTATTTCTGTTTTTTGTTTTTAATACATTTGCAGATATTTCTGAAAAACAGTTTTTGCTTTGTCATTATGGGGAATTGTGTGTAGATTGATGAGGAAATTGTTTTATTTAACATCTACAGGATCGTGTCTCGCCCTCGGGACGGTTGAGCTAACATGCGCTAATGTGATTAGCATGACGTTGTAAGTAACTAGAACATTTCCCAGGACATAATTAATCAATTTTAGAATAAGGCTGTAACGTAACAACATGTTGAAATAAGGAAGGGTCTGAATACTTTCCCAATGCACTGTAGCCTAAACCATCACAATAAATCCATGGAGAAAATATGTCTATTTCAAAAGAACAGAATAGCTTACTCTGAATTGTCCTTATGTTAGGCCCTGATCTGGCTATGCCTTATGGCTGTGGGCTACACTAGTTCATTTTTGTGTGGCCGTAATGCCCCCCTAAAAAAAACATGCCTTTTGCAGCCAGTGGCCGTTGTGCCCTTGGTCTGAATATAATAATTATAATTCCCTTCTCCCGGCTGCGAGCTCCGAAGCACCTCTCACTCACATGGCTCTCTCTTCCCATCACGTGATTTAGTTTTTCTCACAGGCCACAAGTGAAGACAGACATACCGGGGACGCAACTAGGTGCGTCCTTATCCAATTCTGAGGCGCACATTGAAGATGTTGGAAGAACTGTCCACATTCGTCAGCCAAGAAGATGAGTAGGTCTAACGAACAGCAAAAGCACCAGACTATTCATTTATATCCACACTACCGTTCAAAAGTTTGGGGTCACTTAGAAATGTCCTTGTTTTTGAAAGAAAAGCAAATTTTTTGTCTGTTAAAATAACATAAAATTGATCAGAAATACAGTGTAGACATTGTTAATGTTGTAAATGACTCTTGCAGCTGGAAACTGATTTTTAATGGAATATCTACATAGGTGTACAGAGGCCCATTATCAGCAACCATCACTCCTGTGTTCCAATGGCACGGTGTGTTAGCTAATCCAAGTTTATCATTTTAAAAGGCTAATTGATCATTAGAAAACCCTTTTGTAATTATGTTAGCACAGCTGAAAACTATCAGCAGTTAAACTGCTTCTTTAAATGCTGATTAAAGAAGCAATAAAACTGGCCTTCTTTAGTCTTATACAGAAACCCAGCCGTCTTCCCCTCCTTGACATTCTCTCAGCCTCCCTCCCTCTCTCCATCCCTTCCTCTCTCCTCCATCTCTCCCTCCCTCTCTAACTTTATCCCTCCCTCCATCCCTTCCTCCATCCCTCCCTCATCCCTTCCTCCCTTTGTCGCTCCATCCCTCCCTCCATCCCTCCCTTCCTCCATCCGTCCCTCCCTCCATCTCTCCCTCCCTCCCTCCATCCCTTCCTACATTCCTATCTCCATCCCTCCATCCATCTCTCATCCCTTCCTCCATCCCCCCATACATCCCTCTCCCTAGTTCCCCCAATCCCTCCCTCCATTCCTCCATCCCTCCCTTCCTCCATCTGTCCCTCCCTCCATCTCTCCCTATCTCCCTCCCTCTCTCCTTCCCTCATCCCTTCCTCCCTTTATCACTCCATCCCTCCCTCCCTCCCTCCCTTCCTCCATCTGTCCCTCCCTCCATCTCTCCCTATCTCCCTCCCTCTCTCCTTCCCTCCATCCCTTCCTACATCCCTCCCTCCATCCCTCCCTCCCTTCTTCCATCCATCCCTCATCCCTTCCTCCATCCCTTCCTCCCTTCCTCCATCCATCTCTCATCCCTTCCTCCTACCCCCCATCCATCCCTCTCCCTAGTTCCCCCAATCTCTCCCTCCATCCCTACCTCCCTCCCTCCACATCCCTTCCTCCATCCCTTCCTCCGTCTCTTCCTCCCCCATCCCTCCCTCCCTCTATCCCTTCCTCCATCTCTTCCTCCCTCCATCCCTTCCTCCCTCCATCCCTTCCTCCATCCCTCCCTTCCTCCAACCCTCCCTCCAGTGGTTCCATGAAGACATTATTAACAGACACGACTCAGATGTCTCTCGCCCCACCAGGGGGGTGGGAGTTAACCCTGGCTGGTACACACACACACACACACACATACACACACACACACACACACACACACACACACACACACACACACACACACACACACACACACACACATACACACACACACACACACACACATACACACACACACACACACACACACACACATACACACACACACATACACACACACAAAAACACCTCTACATTAAACAGACCAGTGCAGGGTCACGGTTTGCATCTTCCTCACACCAGGAGCTGAATAATAATATGGAGGTCCCAAACACCACCCTATTCTCTACAAAGTGCACCCTATGGGCCCTGGTCAAAAGTAGAACAATATATATGGAATAGAGTGCCAACAAGAACATAGCCATGGAGCACAGATAAGTAACCGTGACAATCCCTTTAAGAACCTCTCACTGCGCCTGATTGGTTCTTGCCGCGAATTCATGTGCATGTTATAGGATGTAGGGATAGCTAATGCTTCACCAGGGAATGCACTGCAGGGTGTGTGTAGCGTGTGTGTCTGTCTCTCTGGTTCGAATCCAGGCTGTATCACATCCGGACGTGATTGGGAGTCCCATAGGGCCGCGCACAATTGGCCCAGCATTGGCCGGGGCAGGCCGTCATTGTAAATAAGAATTTGTTGTTAACTGACTTGCCTAGTTAAATAAAAAAATTAATTAAAATATATATAGAGAGAATTTTAACATAATTATGCACTGATGGGAGACTAGGTAAAAATGTGATTTAAATCAAGGTTAGGATTCACCGCTGCATATGTGCATTTATTCTGTATGCCTAAAGGCTTTAGAATCAGTTAATATAGTTTATTTCAAAAACGTCTTAATCAAAAGGACTATAATGTTAAAAGTCTTTATATTCATAAGATTCTCATGTCTTCACCTCTATTTCGATTCTATTCTTCATTTCCCCACTTTTATCCTCCTCCTCCTCCTCCTCCTCCTCCTCCTCCTCCTCCTCCTCCTCCTCCTCCTTTACATTAATCCGTGTCCTGACCCTGTCCTTTGTCCTCGCGGCGGGTACTAGTCTACACCCCTGCCCCCGTGGCCCTTTGAAATCCGGCGAGTCTAGTCACCCACGCGCTCCCTCTGATGTTGTTGTTCTCGCGCAGATTAGAGAGAGGGGGGGGGTTATTCTAAAATTCTTGATTGATACTTTTTATTAGATGGCTAGTTATGCTATACATAAGTAATAGGCGTACGTTATAAAAGCCAAATTGCCTCAAATTGTTAACATTATCTATTCATCATTTGCCCAGGATTTGTAACATTATAATTACTAACATTAGGCCCAATATAAACATTATTATAATGGTTATGTATAGTCCTACACTGGTATTATTATTACAAGCACATACTTACCTGTTGTAGTTTATAGTGGGGCGGGGCTCGAGACTGGCTCTGCTCTGCGCTCTTCAGGCAGTGCAGTGCAGTGACAACGAATTTACATTACATCTCGGCTACACTTTCGTCCTATTCCGTGGTCGTTTCAGTTTTACCAGAGGTAGAATTTGTTTTTTCGGAGGTCGAGAGGGATTTCATTTATTTTTCCCGTATTTACTTAACGGAGAATATTTGTTAAGCTTTATATTCGGACGGTTTGAATTCTGTTTCACCACCACCAACAGCGGGACAGCAAGACCGAGCGAACGAGCGAACGAAGCCACAGCGAGCGACGGGGACCGGATCAGAGTTATTTGATTAGGTTTTGATTAGATGTATTCGAATCCCCATTAGCCGACGCCAATGGCAACATCTCTATAAATGATCATTGGCCTGTGAGTCAATCCAAACGAAAAAGTACAATATATATATATTATATTTTAGTTAATTTTAGAGACGTTTTATCATTGTATTCAATTTCCTTGTATCGTTGTCTGGTATAACCGGGGATTATAGCCTCTTCACACGATGATGCCTCTCAGCTGAGACCGGGACCTTGACGTTAAAACCCAGGACCAGAGCCTACCTGTACGACTGTGATCCTGCAGCGGAAACATGTCTGGCATGGTGATTTTCTGGCTCTTGTCGGTGGTGTGTTCGCTCTCACGGTCTCGGACGGCCACTCTGAGCGGTATTGGAGGTAAGTGTCAGTTAGGCCACTACATGTACATGATCCAGACAGTAAAGACGTAATGTTGCCAAGTTAAAGTCAACAACCTCGAAACAGTTTAGGACAGATGTTTTTTATGCTTTATAGCACAATTAACAACACAGTACAGGCACCTGTGGTATGTCCCAAAGTGTACCCTATTCCCTATATAGTTTACTACCTTTGGCACAACGCGGTGGCCTATAGCACCCTATGGTTCGCTGATCCAGCAGGTGCCAGAGCTGTATGCACATGTCAACAAGTGTGAACAGAGTGATAGAGGGAACAGAGTGATAGAGGGAACAGAGTGACAGAGGGAACAGAGTGACAGAGGGAACAGAGTGACAGAGGGAACAGAGTGACAGAGGGAACAGAGTGACAGAGGGAACAGAGTGACAGAGGACATTGTCTTGGATGTTCCTGCATAGAGGTGTGGTCTAGGTGTGTGTGTCAGGTGTGTGTGGATGTCAGGTGTCAGGTGTGTGTGGATGTCAGGTGGATGTCAGGTGTGTGTGGATGTCAGGTGGATGTCAGGTGTGTGTGGGTGTCAGGTGTTTGTGTGTGTGGGTGTCAGGTATGTGTGTTATTAGAAAGCTATTATAGTTCTATAGACAAGTTCGTTGTTTATCAACAAAACTGACAAGTGGGGCAAAACAGACAAAGTTGGTTTAGATTGTTGACAACTATGTTTTGTCTCCAATATTTATTGAAAACATAAATACATTTGCACAATGAGCACTTGTTGTCTCGCAAATACATCGTTACAGTTGTTGGTTAGCTAGCTAGCAAATTTTTGCCATATTAGCATTGACATGAAATCAGCCAAAGCACCTCAAAACAAGTCATGGTATTAAGAACAAGCTGAAACGAGTCACAATTCCCCACATGGCAGTTTGTTGTCATTGTTGGTAGCCATCCAGAATCACAACACACAGACTTCTTCCCCATTGAAGTGTGAGCATAGTTTTCTTGACGTTGTCAGCTAACCCATCTATAGCTATATGCTAAGAATGATATAAGGTAAGGAAGTGTGTGTGGAAGACACAATGAAAGAGACAGTTATTTATTGACAAATGAGCACAGCTCCGGTTTTACTCTGTCTTGCCAGTGGATCTCAAATCACTGTTTTTGTCTTAGAGCCATGAACACAGAAACACAGAACACAGAAACACAGAACACAGGGAAACAGAGGGAGAGAGAGACACACTCCTCTCTCTGTCTCTCTATGTCTCTCTCTGTCTCTCTCTCTCTCTCTCTCTCTCTCTCTCTCTCTCTCTCTCTCTCTCTCTCTCTCTCTCTCTCTCTCTCTCTCTGTCTTTCTTTGTACTTCAATGATCCAGACTCATCGGGTTACTGTTGCTCTGAGCAGTCCCTCGCTGCGTTGTCATGTCATTGCCGCAGAGATTAATCAATGGATGCAGTGTCTGTCTGTGCTGCTCTCTCTGTTTGGCCCAACTGCTGAAAATATGTGAAACTACAGTATGCGTAGATGCCAGAAATCTCTGGCACTTTGATAGAGAGCCATAGTAGGCCACTCACTGGGGTTGCAAGCCTGGATAGTTTCATGTCACAAAACAATAGAAGGAGAAATCAAGCTGGTCCAGTAGAATTTACATTTCTAAACAACCAAGACACATTCCTAGTTGAACTTGCACATGTGACTTGTATTGGAAGTGGTGTGGAAAGTCTGTGCGAGAGAGAGAGAGAGAGAGAGAGAGAGAGAGAGAGAGAGAGAGAGAGAGAATTAACTAAACACATTCTATTCCATAACAAAGTGAGAGATTATTTGTGATGTAACCAGAGGGGTGTGTGTTATGTTATGATGGTCACAGATCCTCTTAAAGACATCCTCCAGCTATATAATTAACAACTCTTCCTGTTTAAAAGTGATTTCCCAAGTAGGGGTGAGACAAATGGAATTATTATTATTTTATTTTTATTTTTTATTTAACCTTTATTT
Organism: Thymallus thymallus; assembly: GCA_023634145.1. Lineage (NCBI taxonomy): Eukaryota > Metazoa > Chordata > Actinopteri > Salmoniformes > Salmonidae > Thymallus > Thymallus thymallus. The sequence goes on from CM042423.1 coordinate 3,695,948, forward strand.
AACTTGCATTTACTGTAGTGGTTCATAGGGTGTGTCCAAAATAGCACTATATTACCTATATAGTGCACTACTTTTGACAAGGTCCCATAGGGGATGCAATCTGTCTAGCTGGTGGTTGTGTCTCTGGCTGTAATGGTATTAATATATATATATATATATATATATATATATATGAGGAAAATACTATATCCGAGCCAGCATAGTACAGGGTTGTATCAGACAGCAGTCAACATATTCACCACTGTCCATGGCTATACTATTGCCACTGTAGAAGTCAATCTCTGATTCAAATGAACCCAATGGACAGTTATCCGTCACTGGAGGACCAGCTCCAAGGGCCCATAGTGGTGCACTACATAGGGAATAGGGTGGCATTTGGGACGTACTCTGTGTGTGGGAAGGGAACAGAGCAGGAGCAGCAGAGCTGTCCTGACCTCTGACCTCTCCTCTCCTCCGGTCAGTTCACTCCAGAGCCTGCTGTTCTAATGCTCCTCACATGAAACCGATTATGCCCTGAGACACAACGGCCGCCGCACCTAACAATGTTGTGACATCGTGGATCATGGAACCCTAAAGGGAGTTTAAAGGGCTTAATGTTCTGTCACCCAGGAAGAATTTACGGTCGACTCCCGATAAGCTAGAAGAGGCCCCACATCGGAGCCTGGCTCCACTCTACGTTTCTTCCCAGGTTCCTGCCTTCTAGGGAGTTTTGGTTCAACTTCAGGGGGTTTAGGCCGGGTTTCTGTAAAGCACTTTGTCACAACTGACTGCTGTTGTAAAAAGGGTTTTATAAAATACATTTACGTTTAGTGCATTCAGCTTAAGGTATCTAGATAAGACAACCACATATCACAGTCATAGTAAATAAAACCTTTCCTCAATAATTGAATCATGTAATCTCATTCATTGTGGTTTTAAAGGCAAAACTCATCCTTGATCAGCACTCTGATACTCTTTGAGAATTCAGGCCAATGTATTGTAAGACAACGTTGTGGGATGTTTTGGACTGGAGGGAGATACATTACTACTAGGGACTAGTAAGGCATTTAGTTTGGTGAGGTGAGCACACTCCCACTCCCTACAAGGAAACAGAATTGCCAAACAAAAAAAATAGATTTTTATGTTTAACAACTCTATGCACATGGACTACTTTTAACAATTTACACTGAAAATGTTCTAAAAACACATTTACTGTCCACATTTTCCAAAAACTCTCTTAAATATCTGCTCTGAATTAAGAATTAAAGATGCCTGCAGAAAGAGTGGGGTGTCAGCTATTTGTTCAGTACAGTAGAGTACATTATAGTTCAGTACAGTACAGTACAGTACAGTACATTATAGTTCAGTACAGTACAGTACAGTAGAGTACAGTACATTATAGTTCAGTACAGTACAGTAAGAGTGGGGTGTCAGCTATTTGTAAAATGTACTTGGATTTACACCCGGTAACGGAATATCACCATGGATACCTGCTCTGTACTACACAGAAATGCATAATAATTATGTATATTAATGTTATTCTCTTAATGGTGATTTATCCTAAATAGGTACACAAAATATAAAATATGCTATATCCTCCATATTTGGTTATTATTCTACAAACTGGCTATTGTTTTAATTAGTTATTATTTTAAAGTTTGGACATCAAAGTACAGTACAGTACAGTAGAGTAGAGAACAGTACATTACAGTTCAGTACAGTACAGTACAGTACATTACAGTTCAGTAGAGTACAGTACAGTACAGTACATTAGTTCAGTACAGTACAGTAGAGTACAGTACAGTACATTACAGTTCAGTACAGTACAGTACAGTACAGTACAGTACATTATAGTTCAGTACAGTACAGTACAGTACAGTACATTACAGTTCAGTACAGTACAGTACAGTACATTATAGTTCAGTACATTATAGTTCAGTAGAGTACAGTAGAGTAGAGTTCAGTACATTATAGTTCAGTACAGTACAGTACATTACAGTTCAGTACAGTACATTATAGTTCAGTACATTACAGTTCAGTACAGTACAGTACATTATAGTTCAGTACATTATAGTTCAGTACAGTACAGTAGAGTACAGTACATTACAGTAGAGTACAGTAGAGTACAGTACAGTACAGTACAGTAGAGTACAGTACATTATAGTTCAGTACAGTAGAGTACAGTACAATACAGTTCAGTACAGTAGAGTACAGTACATTACAGTAGAGTACAGTACATTACAGTAGAGTACAGTACATTACAGTTCAGTACAGTAGAGTACAGTAGAGTACAGTACATTACAGTTCAGTACAGTACATTACAGTTCAGTACAGTAGAGTACAGTACATTATAGTTCATTACAGTAGAGTACAGTACATTACAGTTCAGTACAGTACATTACAGTTCAGTACAGTAGAGTACTGTACATTATAGTTCAGTACAGTAGAGTACAGTACACTATAGTTCAGTACAGTAGAGTACAGTAGAGTACAGTAGAGTACAGTACATTACAGTTCAGTACAGTAGAGTACAGTACAGTACATTATAGTTCAGTACAGTAGAGTACAGTACATTACAGTTCAGTACAGTACATTATAGTACAGTACATTATAGTTCAGTAGAGTAGAGTAGAGTACAGTACATTATAGTTCAGTAGAGTACAGTAGAGTAGAGTACAGTACATTATAGTTCAGTAGAGTACAGTAGAGTAGAGTACAGTACATTATAGTTCAGTAGAGTACAGTAGAGTAGAGTACAGTACATTATAGTTCAGTAGAGTAGAGTAGAGTACAGTACATTATAGTTCAGTAGAGTACATTATAGTTCAGTAGAGTAGAGTACAGCACATTATAGTTCAGTAGAGTAGAGTACAGTACATTATAGTTCAGTAGAGTACATTATAGTACAGTACATTATAGTTCAGTAGAGTAGAGTAGAGTACAGTACAGTACATTATAGTACAGTAGAGTAGAGTACAGTACATTATAGTTCAGTAGAGTACAGTACATTACAGTTCAGTACAGTAGAGTACAGTACATTATAGTACAGTAGAGTAGAGTAGAGTAGAGTACAGTACATTATAGTTCAGTACAGTAGAGTACAGTAGAGTAGAGAACAGTACATTATAGTACAGTAGAGTACAGTAGAGTAGAGTACAGTACAATATAGTAGAGTACAGTAGAGTACAGTACATTATAGTAGAGTACAGTAGAGTAGATTACAGTACATTATAGTTCAGTACAGTAGAGTACAGTAGAGTAGAGTACAGTACAGTACATTATAGTACAGTAGAGTAGAGTACAGTACATTATAGTTCAGTAGAGTACAGTACATTACAGTTCAGTACAGTAGAGTACAGTACATTATAGTACAGTAGAGTACAGTAGAGTAGAGTAGAGTACAGTACATTATAGTTCAGTACAGTAGAGTACAGTAGAGTAGAGAACAGTACATTATAGTACAGTAGAGTACAGTAGAGTAGAGTACAGTACAATATAGTAGAGTACAGTAGAGTACAGTACATTATAGTAGAGTACAGTAGAGTAGATTACAGTACATTATAGTTCAGTACAGTAGAGTACAGTAGAGTATGTTAGAGTACAGTACAGTAGATTATGGTAGAGTACAGTACAGTAGAGTATGGTAGAGTACAGTACAGTAGAGTATGGTAGAGTACAGTACAGTAGATTATGGTAGAGTACAGTACAGTAGAGTATGGTAGAGTACAGTACAGTAGATTATGGTAGAGTACAGTACAGTAGAGTATGGTAGAGTACAGTACAGTAGAGTATGGTAGAGTACAGTACAGTAGAGTATGGTAGAGTACAGTACAGTAGAGTATGTTAGAGTACAGTACATTATAGTTTAGTATGGTAGAGTACAGTACAGTAGAGTATGGTAGAGTACAGTAGAGTATGGTAGAGTACAGTACATTATAGTTCAGTATGGTAGAGTACAGTTCAGTAGAGTATGGTAGAGTACAGTACAGTAGAGTATGGTAGAGTACAGTACAGTAGATTATGGTAGAGTACAGTACAGTAGAGTATGGTAGAGTACAGTACAGTAGAGTATGGTAGAGTACAGTAGAGTACAGTACAGTACAGTACAGTAGAGTATGGTAGAGTACAGTACAGTAGAGTATGGTAGAGTACAGTACAGTAGATTATGGTAGAGTACAGTACATGTATCCAAAACAAAATATGTGTTGATATTAGTTGGCAGGGTCTTCACTTCAACATTATTGTGTTTTGATATATTTCTAATGCCTTTTAAGACCTTTTTTCCATATTTGACCAGAAATCAAAGCCTTTGCTTATTTCTAGTGTTGTCACGATACCCACATTTTGACTTAGATACCAGGTTTAGTAGTTTTGATCCAGACATATTAACTTATCCACTGCTGATATCAGTACATTTAAAAGTAAATCAAGCCTAGGCCTATTCACAATACATGAATGCATATTCAATAGGAGTGTTGGCATGCATTGAGAATTGAGCATGTTTTGGCTACAGATTATTATTATTGTACTGATCAAGAACATTTTGCATAAAAGAAGCAATAATGTTTTTATAAAAGTCTCTTTAAGACCAATAACATCATTCACACACAGGTCCGTTCAAGTCCGTTCGAGGCTCAAGCAAAGATCATCTTGTTGGGAGAGACGTGAGGCGGGGTAGATGAAGTGGAAGAACAAAGTTCAGCAGTATTTTGCATTATGGTTTGCATATTATCTCTCTCCTCTCTCTCTCGCTCTCTCTTTTTCTCTCTCTCTCTGTCTTTCTCAATTCAATTTAAGGGCTTTATCGGCATGGGAAACATATGTTAACATTGCCAAAGCAAGAGAAATGGATATACATAAGTGAAATAAACAATAAAAATGAACAGTAAACATTACACTCACAAAAGTTCCAAAATAATAAAGACATTTCAAATGTCATAGTATGTATATATACAGTGTTGTAACAATGTGAACATAGTTAAAGTACAAAATAAAAAATAAATCAACATAAATATGGGTTGTATTTACAAGGGTGTTTGTTCTTCACTGGTTGGACTTTTCTTGTGGTAACAGGTCACACATCTTGCTGCTGTGATGGAACACTGTGGTATTTCACCCAGTAGATATGGGAGTTTATCAACATTGGATTTGTTTTCAATTCTTTGTGGATCTGTGTAATCTGAGGGAAATATCTGTCTCTAATATGGTCATAGCCTGTCTTCTCTTTATAGCCAGGTCTTTCTGCCACTGTGTATTCTCTGTTTAGGGCCAAATAGCATTCTAGTTTGCTCTGTTTGTTTTGTAAATTATTTCCAATGTAATTTAGTTTTCTCATGATTTGGTTGGGTCTAATTGTGTTGCTGTCCTGGGGTTCTGTGGGTCTGTTTGTGTTTGTGAACAGAGCCCCAGGACCAGCTGGCTTAGGGGACTCTTCTCCAGGTTCCTCTCTCTGTAGGTGATGACTTTGTTATGGAAGGTTTGGGAATCGCTTCCTTTAAGGTGGTTGTAGAATTTAACGGCTCTTTTCTGGATTTTTATCATTTGCAGGTATCGGCCTAATTCTGCTCTGCGTGGTCTTGGGTCTCTGTTCACAAACACAAACCCCCCCCCACACACACACTCTCTCTCTCTCTGAGCCATGGAGAGGACTGTTAGCAGTGTTGGCTGATACTAACAGGGTAAAGTGCTTTCAAGGGAATAAGGAATGCGATCAGAAATGCTTTTAGTCGGGTTGAATCCCAAATGGCACCCATTTCCCTATACAGTATAGTGCACTACTTTTGACCAGGTCCCATAGGGGAATAGGGTTCTATTAGAGACACAGTCGATAGTCTGGATGAGCAGAGAGAGAGAGAGAGAGAGAGAGAGAGAGAGAGAGAGAGAGAGGGGCTTTAAAATCTCCAATGAGTTATTTCTCTCTCTCTCTCTCTCTCTCTCTTTCTCTTTCTCTTAACTATGCTTTCTATCTCTCACACACATTCACGCCACTCAATCTCTCTCTTTCTCGCTCTCTTTCATCCACTCTCTATCTGTCACAAATAAGCTTTGGTAGATTTATTCATACATGGCACGGTCAATACTGTGGCTGGGAATTGCAAGGGACCTCACGATACCATATTATCACGATACGATATCATCACGATACGATATTATCACGATACAATATCATCACGATACGATATCATGACGATACGATATTATCACGATACGATATCATCACAATACGATATTATCACGATACGATATCATCACGATACGATATCATCACGATACGATATTATCACGATTCAATATCATCACGATACGATATTATCACGATACAATATTATTGTATTATACAATATTATTACGATTATTACGATATTATCCCGATACGATATTATCACGATATGATATTATCACAATACTTAGGCGCTGATACGATATGTAATGTGATTCTTGTGATTCTCACGATTGTACATGTATTGTGATTTGATACTATAATTTTATTGCGATTTGATATTCCAAAGATTTTGCTCACCATATGTCTGCTGTAGAGAGACAAGAGAGCATAGGAGAGTTCTGATTCAGCTGCATAGGAGAGATCTGATTCAGCTGCATAAGAGAGTTCTGATTCAGCTGCATAAGAGAGTTCTGATTCAGCTGCATAAGAGAGTTCTGATTCAGCTGCATAAGAGAGTTCTGATTCAGCTGCATAAAAGAGTTCTGATTCAGCTGCATAAGAGAGTTCTGATTCAGCTGCATAGGAGAGATCTGATTCAGCTGCATAAGATAGTTCTGATTCAGCTGCATAAGAGAGTTCTGATTCA
>CM042423.1:3707735-3710235 GCA_023634145.1 Thymallus thymallus
AACCAGTGACCTTTCAGTTACTGGCCCAATGCTCTAACCGCTAGGCTACCTGCCACCCCCAATCTAAAACACTTTAATAACACTGGCTCAGTTAATGGGATATCACATGAGGTGTTTGTGTAAAGGCGTCCGCATGCTTCCCAGACGAAGGTTTTTGTTCCTTTTGGACTTCACGAGGCCAGCCAAAGTTCGGAAGCCAAAGTCTAGTCTTCGTCCGTGATTGGTCAACTGTAGGGATTCTTCAATAGTCTTCGCTGTCATTCAACGAGAGACGACTCGTTTTCATGCAAATCTTTTCATTGAGAAATACTGCACCAAACATCTTAGTTAGATGTGAAATTGTGTGACTAAGATCTCCTTGGCAAAACATCAAAATTAAAGACACAATTCTTTAGTAATCTTAAATGAATTCTGACTATTTTGAGAAAGTTTATATTGGCTACAGCATCTCAAAATGGACAAACAGTACTATTGTGCTTTTTTCTTGTTTTTCAATTGAAGGTCTTTTTTTAAATTTTTTAATTTAACCTTTATTTAACCAGGTAGGTCAGTTGAGAACAAGTTCTCATTTACAACTGCGACCTGGCCGAGACAAAGCAAAGCGGTGCGACAAAAAAACACAGAGTTACACAGTAAACAAACGTACAAGTCAATAACACAATAGAAGATCTATGTACAGAGTGCAAATGTAGTGCAAAATGCAGTACGGTTAGGAAGGTAAGACAATAAATAGACCATAGTGGTGAGATAAATTACAGATTAGAATTAACACTGGAATGATGGATGTGCAAATTATGATGTGCAAATAGAGATACTGGAGTACAAAATTAGCGAAAATAATAAAATAAATATGGGGATGAGGTAGTAGGGTGGGCTATTTACAGAAGGGCTATATACAGGTGCAGTAATGGATAAGCAGCTTTGACTGCTGATGCTTAAAGTTAGTGAGGGAGATAGGAACCTCTAGCTTCAAGGATTTTTGCAATTCGTTCCAGTCATTGGCAGCAGAGAACTGGAAGGAATGGCGGCCAAACGAGGTGTTGGCTTTGGGGGTGACCAGTGAGATATAGCTGCTGGAGCGCATTCTACGGGAGGGTGTTGCTATGGTGACCAGCGAGCTGAGATAGGGCGGGGATTTACCTAATAAAGACTTATAGATGACCTGGAGCCAGTGGGTTTGGCGACGAATATGTAATGAGGGCCAGCCAACGAGAGCATACAGGTCACAGTGGTGGGTAGTATATGAGGCTTTGGTAACAAAACGGATGGCACTGTGATAGATTACATCCAATTTGCTGAGCAGAGTGTTGGAGGCTATTTTGTAAATTACATCGCCGAAGTCAAGGATCGGTAGGATAGTCAGTTTTACAAGGGCATGTTTGGCAGCATGAGTGAAGGAGGCTTTGTTGCGAAATAGGAAGCCGATTCTAGATTTAATTTTGGATTGGAGATGGTTAATGTGAGTCTGGAAGTTGAGTTTACAGTCTAACCAGACGCCTAGGTATTTGTAGGTATTTGTAGGTACTTTTAAGGGAGTATTCAAGCTAGCCGCCAGCCGGACTGAAGCATGCTGACGCATCTGCTTCTGTGATCTCAGTGAGAGGACATAAAAGAGTGTCGCCTGTCTGCTTCAGAAGCTGTGTGTGTGTGTGTGTGTGTGTGTGTGTGTGTGTGTGTGTGTGTGTGTGTGTGTGTGTGTGTGTGTGTGTGTGTGTGTGTGTGTGTGTGTGTGTGTGTGTGTGTGTGTGTGTGTGTGTGTGTGTGTGTGTGTGTGTGTACGTGTGTATGTGTGTATGTGTGTGTATTCCCTTCAGACTAGCTCTCTGGTCCACTCCTGCTCAGCTGAACAGTTCAATTATGATAATGTGGCTCACAGATAATGTACTGTAGCAGGACAGCTGACACACACACACAGACCAGACAGCCATAGAATAGTGGAGGGTAGGTAACTGTTTGTAACCACCACTCCCAAAAACCCTACTTTCAGCATCCCCTCTCCCCTCATTCTAGCACTTGGACCTTCCTGGTAATACAATTCTTTAATGTTGCTATTTAATTATTCCACTTAATATGTGATGATTTATTTTGATAATGACTACAGGTTTTGTTGAAGAGAGAGAGAGAAAGAGAGAGAGAGGGAGAGGGAGAGAGAGAGAGAGGGCGGGGGGGAGAGGGAGAGGCAGGGGGGAGAGAGAGAGGGGGAGGGGGAGGGAGAGAGACAGAGATAGAGGTAAGAAGGAGAGGGAGGGGGAGAGAGAGGGAGAGAGAGGGGGGGAGAGAGGGAGGGGGAGAGAGAGAGAGGGGGGGGGGAGGGAGAGAGACAGAGATAGAGGTAAGAAGGAGAGGGAGGGGGAGAGAGAGGGGGAGAAGGAGGGGGAGAGAGAGAGACAGAGGGAGAGGAAGGGGGAGAGAGAGGGGGGGAGGGAGAGAGAGGGGGGAGGGATAGGGAGGGAGAGAGAGGGAGAGTGAGAGAGGGGGGAGGGATAGAGAGGGAGAGAGG
>CM042423.1:3722735-3727294 GCA_023634145.1 Thymallus thymallus
CTCGCTTTTTCTCTCTCTCTCTCTCTCCCTCTCTTCTCTTGACCTCTATTTACCCCGCTTTCTGCAGCTGTCCTTCCTGTACATCCTGGCTGTCTGCAGACACACACACACACACACACACACACACACACACACACACACACACACACACACACACACACACACACACACACACACACACACACACACACACACACACACACACAGACAGACAGACAGACAGACAGACAGACAGACAGACAGACAGACAGACAGACAGACAGACAGACAGACAGACAGACAGACAGACAGACAGACAGACAGACAGACCTCTTTGTGGAAGCTAAACTACAGAGGAGAGAGAAAAGCAAAAAATAAACACTGCCCTTGAAACCTCTCTATTCTTTTTGTTCCACCTCTTCCTTCATTCAGGCGTTTATCTCTCTCAGACAGATACTAGTTATTCTAGCTGGCTCGTCCATTCAGGCGTTTATCTCTCTCTCTCTAGTTATTCTACCTCTCCTCTCTCTATAGTCTATACTACTACCTCTCCTCTCTCTCTATAGTCTATACTACTACCTCTCCTCTCTCTATAGTCTATACTACTACCTCTCCTCTCTCTATAGTCTATACTACTACCTCTCCTCTCTCTATAGTCTATACTACTACCTCTCCTCTCTCTCTATAGTCTATACTACTACCTCTCCTCTCTCTCTATAGTCTATACTACTACCTCTCCTCTCTCTCTATAGTCTATACTACTACCTCTCCTCTCTCTATAGTCTATACTACTACCTCTCCTCTCTCTCTATAGTCTATACTACTACCTCTCCTCTCTATATAGTCTATACTACTACCTCTCCTCTCTCTATAGTCTATACTACTACCTCTCCTCTCTCTATAGTATATACTACTACCTCTCCTCTCTCTATAGTCTATACTACTACCTCTCCTCTCTCTCTATAGTCTATACTACTACCTCTCCTCTCTCTATAGTCTATACTACTACCTCTCCTCTCTCTCTATAGTCTATACTACTACCTCTCCTCTCTATATAGTCTATACTACTACCTCTCCTCTCTCTATAGTCTATACTACTACATCTCCTCTCTCTATAGTATATACTACTACCTCTCCTCTCTCTATAGTCTATACTACTACCTCTCCTCTCTCTCTATAGTCTATACTACTACCTCTCCTCTCTCTATAGTCTATACTACTACCTCTCCTCTCTCTATAGTCTATACTACTACCTCTCCTCTCTCTATAGTCTATACTACTACCTCTCCTCTCTCTATAGTCTATACTACTACCTCTCCTCTCTCTATAGTCTATACTACTACCTCTCCTCTCTCTCTATAGTCTATACTTCTACCTCTCCTCTCTCTATAGTCTATACTACTACCTCTCCTCTCTCTATAGTCTATACTACTACCTCTCCTCTCTCTATAGTCTATACTACTACCTCTCCTCTCTCTCTATAGTCTATACTACTACCTCTCCTCTCTCTATAGTCTATACTACTACCTCTCCTCTCTCTATAGTCTATACTACTACCTCTCCTCTCTCTATAGTCTATACTACTACCTCTCCTCTCTCTCTATAGTCTATACTACTACCTCTCCTCTCTCTATAGTCTATACTACTACCTCTCCTCTCTCTATAGTCTATACTACTACCTCTCCTCTCTCTCTATAGTCTATACTACTACCTCTCCTCTCTCTATAGTCTATACTACTACCTCTCCTCTCTCTATAGTATATACTACTACCTCTCCTCTCTCTATAGTCTATACTACTACCTCTCCTCTCTCTCTATAGTCTATACTACTACCTCTCCTCTCTCTCTATAGTCTATACTACTACCTCTCCTCTCTCTATAGTCTATACTACTACCTCTCCTCTCTATATAGTCTATACTACTACCTCTCCTCTCTATATAGTCTATACTACTACCTCTCCTCTCTATCTATAGTCTATACTACTACCTCTCCTCTCTCTATAGTCTATACTACTACCTCTCCTCTCTCTATAGTCTATACTACTACCTCTCCTCTCTCTCTATAGTCTATACTACTACCTCTCCTCTCTCTATAGTCTATACTACTACCTCTCCTCTCTCTCTATAGTCTATACTACTACCTCGCCTCTCTCTCTATAGTCTATACTACTACCTCTCCTCTCTCTATATAGTGTCTATACTACTACATCTCCTCTCTCTATAGTCTATACTACTACCTCTCCTCTCTCTCTATAGTCTATACTACTACCTCTCCTCTCTCTATAGTCTATACTACTACCTCTCCTCTCTCTCTATAGTCTATACTACTACCTCTCCTCTCTCTCTATAGTCTATACTACTACCTCTCCTCTCTCTATAGTCTATACTACTACCTCTCCTCTCTCTATAGTCTATACTACTACCTCTCCTCTCTCTCTATAGTCTATACTACTACCTCTCCTCTCTCTCTATAGTCTATACTACTACCTCTCCTCTCTCTCTATAGTCTATACTACTACCTCTCCTCTCTCTATAGTCTATACTACTACCTCTCCTCTCTCTATAGTCTATACTACTACCTCTCCTCTCTCTCTATAGTCTATACTACTACCTCTCCTCTCTCTATAGTCTATACTACTACCTCTCCTCTCTCTCTATAGTCTATACTACTACCTCTCCTCTCTCTATAGTCTATACTACTACCTCTCCTCTCTCTATAGTCTATACTACTACCTCTCCTCTCTCTCTATAGTCTATACTACTACCTCTCCTCTCTCTATAGTCTATACTACTACCTCTCCTCTCTCTCTATAGTCTATACTACTACCTCTCCTCTCTCTCTATAGTCTATACTACTACCTCTCCTCTCTCTATAGTCTATACTACTACCTCTCCTCTCTCTATAGTCTATACTACTACCTCTCCTCTCTCTCTATAGTCTATACTACTACCTCTCCTCTCTCTATAGTCTATACTACTACCTCTCCTCTCTCTCTATAGTCTATACTACTACCTCTCCTCTCTCTATAGTCTATACTACTACCTCTCCTCTCTCTATAGTCTATACTACTACCTCTCCTCTCTCTCTATAGTCTATACTACTACCTCTCCTCTCTCTATAGTCTATACTACTACCTCTCCTCTCTCTATATAGTCTATACTACTACCTCTCCTCTCTCTCTATAGTCTATACTACTACCTCTCCTCTCTCTCTATAGTCTATACTACTACCTCTCCTCTCTCTATAGTCTATACTACTACCTCTCCTCTCTCTCTATAGTCTATACTACTACCTCTCCTCTCTCTCTATAGTCTATACTACTACCTCTCCTCTCTCTATAGTCTATACTACTACCTCTCCTCTCTCTCTATAGTCTATACTACTACCTCTCCTCTCTCTCTATAGTCTATACTACTACCTCTCCTCTCTCTCTATAGTCTATACTACTACCTCTCCTCTCTATATAGTCTATACTACTACCTCTCCTCTCTCTATAGTCTATACTACTACCTCTCCTCTCTCTCTATAGTCTATACTACTACCTCTCCTCTCTCTATATAGTCTATACTACTACCTCTCCTCTCTCTATAGTCTATACTACTACCTCCCCTCTCTCTCTATAGTCTATACTACTACCTCTCCTCTCTCTATATAGTCTATACTACTACCTCTCCTCTCTCTATAGTCTATACTACTACCTCTCCTCTCTCTCTATAGTCTATACTACTACCTCTCCTCTCTCTATAGTCTATACTACTACCTCTCCTCTCTCTATAGTCTATACTACTACCTCTCCTCTCTCTATAGTCTATACTACTACCTCTCCTCTCTCTCTATAGTCTATACTACTACCTCTCCTCTCTATATAGTCTATACTACTACCTCTCCTCTCTCTATAGTCTATACTACTACCTCTCCTCTCTCTCTATAGTCTATACTACTACCTCTCCTCTCTCTATATAGTCTATACTACTACCTCTCCTCTCTCTATAGTCTATACTACTACCTCTCCTCTCTCTATAGTCTATACTACTACCTCTCTCCTCTCTCTATAGTCTATACTACTACCTCTCCTCTCTCTATAGTCTATACTACTACCTCTCCTCTCTCTCTATAGTCTATACTACTACCTCTCCTCTCTCTCTATAGTCTATACTACTACCTCTCCTCTCTCTATAGTCTATACTACTACCTCTCCTCTCTCTCTATAGTCTATACTACTACCTCTCCTCTCTCTCTCTATAGTCTATACTACTACCTCTCCTCTCTCTATAGTATATACTACTACCTCTCCTCTCTCTATAGTCTATACTACTACCTCTCCTCTCTCTATAGTCTATACTACTACCTCTCCTCTCTCTATAGTCTATACTACAACCTCTCCTCTCTCTATAGTCTATACTACTACCTCTCCTCTCTCTATAGTCTATACTACTACCTCTCCTCTCTCTATAGTCTATACTACTACCTCTCCTCTCTCTATAGTCTATACTACTACCTCTCCTCTCTCTATAGTCTATACTACTACCTCTCCTCTCTCTATAGTCTATACTACTACCTCTCCTCTCTCTCTATAGTC
>CM042423.1:3727534-3732534 GCA_023634145.1 Thymallus thymallus
GTAAAAATATACTATCTAGTCCTTGGCCTATAATCCTAATCTGACTTTGGTGCAGGTCATGTTGTTCTTCACATTACTGTCTCTGGTAAACACACACTATATTGAATAAAATAAAAGTGTATTTGTCACATGCATAGGATACAGAAGTTGTAAATGGTACAGTGAAATGATTACTTGTATAGTGGAGTCTTTTGTTTAGACATGTAGCCAGCTAGCTAAACAATGAACCATAATCCCAACTCTAATGCTACATTCAAAACAACTTGGAACTCTCGAAAAAAACAAGCTCCGATTGCAACAAATCTATTCATCATCCGACTCGGAATTCCAATGCAGGAACTCGGGCCTATTCTTAGAGCTCTGACTTTCCGACCTGATTTGACCTCATATTTTTCAGAGTTCCCAGTTGTTTTAAATGCAGCAATACTACCATATACCATGCATGAATCTTCAGTTCGCTAAAGTTAATCAACTAGGTTCAATGTTAGCTAGCTAGCTAACCTGCAATGAAAACAACTTTCTGATGTAGCTAGACTCTTACCCGTATACATGGATGAACACTTCTCCCTCTCTGTCATGGATGCCATGGTTGCCCTTAGTTTGAAGATGTAATCCAGAGACAGGTGTTTTATACAACAGCCTTCTGTGTTCTCTTTTCGAGTCTCTCTGCATTTGGTAATCATTTCTCTGCTTCCACCGGGCATTCCACTGATTTCAAAACTCTGTCAACTTCTTCCGTGACAACAACACTGTTGATCACCATTTCTTCTCCATCACTGTCATCAGAAGACTACAATGTCTGGTTCAATGAAAATGTTTTTACCTAAATCAGGGATTTCACCATCGTCTGATTCATGTTCAGAGTCAGAGAGGACCAGCATGGCAGCAATGTTGAGAGCAGTAGCAACACTTTTTCAGTTCTTCATGATATAATTTTTTGGGGGATTATCTACACATGCCGATCAGCTCATGTAATAGACAGAAACATGCTACATGGCAGACCAATCCGAACTCATCTCTCGGCATGTCCAGCCCATCCATTATCTCAGCCAATCATGGCTAGTGGGAAGGATCCTGTCTTTTTCCGTGGCTAAACCAACTAGGTAATTTAACAGTTGTATTCATATTTACAGATGGCATACAAGTTTGTTATTAAGGCACATGAAAGTTCACGTTGATTAAAAACGTTCAAAGCCTCTCCTGTGAAGTAGTGACATGCGACATACACCTAGCTTCATGAAATGGGTCACAAATAATCATCTGGGTTTCATTATTGAACTCCTGTATTTTTTTAAACACACATTTAAAAATGGTTTAAAACCAGGAAGTGATTGTTAGCACAACCAAACCTAATTAATCACACATTTTCTGTACTAATTGTATGTAAAATGGAAAATTACAAGACTGTTAAATGTTGTTTACCTCTAAAACATCATTTTTGAATGAGGAAATTATTGTTTTTATAATTTTAAGAACTCTTGAAAAATATACCAGGGGGTTGAGATACCCATTTTAGGAATGCTATCTAGCTATTATGGAAAAAATATTTTAATATTCAGTTTTGCCTGTTATCTTCAATACGTTTCAGAATATTATTCAGTGCATGTCCTTTTACAGGTATTATGAGCATATAAACAGTAAACACATTCTTTACATATATTTGAATATTCATATTTTGGCACACAAATGCCAAGTGTGCAAAGCTGTCATCAAGGCAAAGGGTGGCTACTTTGAAGAATCTCAAATATAAAATATATTTTGATTTGTTTAACACTTTTTTGGTTACTACATGCTTCCATATGTGTTATTTCATAGTTTTGGTGTCTTCACTATTATTCTACAATGTAGAAAAATTAGTAGGTGTGTCCAAAACTTTTGACTATGCAGTGACTGGTACTGTATATGCAGTGACTGGTACTGTATATGCAGTGACTGGTACTGTATATGTGGTGACTGGTACTGTATATGCAGTGACTGGTACTGTATATGCAGTGACTAGTGCTGTAAGTGCAGTGATGTTTTGTCCATAACCATGTGTGTGAGGTGGATAATTTAAGACTACCAAGAAATACTCTGGTGACCCTGATTTAGCCCACTGCAGTAGAAACACTCTGTGTGACCCTGATTTAGCCCACTGCAGTAGAAACACTCTGTGTGACCCTGATTTAGCCCACTGCAGTAGAAACACTCTGTGTGACCCTGATTTAGCCCACTGCAGTAGAAACACTCTGTGTGACCCTGATTTAGCCCACTGCAGTAGAAACACTCTGTGTGACCCTGATTTAGCCCACTGCAGTAGAAACACTTTGTGTGACCTTGATTTAGCCCACTGCAGTAGAAACACTCTGTGTGACCCTGATTTAGCCCACTGCAGTAGAAACACTCTGTGTGACCCTGATTTAGCCCACTGCAGTAGAAACACTCTGTGTGACCCTGATTTAGCCCACTGCAGTAGAAACACTCTGTGTGACCCTGATTTAGCCCACTGCAGTAGAAACACTCTGTGTGACCCTGATTTAGCCCACTGCAGTAGAAACACTCTGTGTGACCCTGATTTAGCCCACTGCAGCAGAAACACTCTGTGTGACCCTGATTTAGCCCACTGCAGTAGAAACACTCTGTGTGACCCTGATTTAGCCCACTGCAGTAGAAACACTCTGTGTGACCCTGATTTAGCCCACTGCAGGAAAAAAAAGGCTTAATACATTTCTTGGTGTGCCAGTTAAAGGGATAATGTGTCTGTTGGAGATTTGTTTATCAATTAAATTAAATTCAATTCAATTCACTTTATTGGCATAATGCAACAATGTACATATTGCCAAAGTATCATACATCCTTTTTTTTTATAATTACATCAAAGAATAATGTAATTATACATTATTAAAACATAGCATGCTGCCAGCGCACAGCTGTCCATGTCTTCCCCCAAAAGGATTGGCAGCCTGTGTGAAAAATGTGAAAAATGTAAAACTATCAGAGAGAGTCACTTCCCCAAATTTGAACAATTAGTCCGGGGCTTTGAGGACCTCTCTGAAATAGAAGAGGAAATGCAGCTCTGTCTCTGGTTCTGCTGTGGTGAAGTGGTTGCACAGCCTTTCTTCTACAGGGAGCCAGTTTTTCCTGTGTCTCCCCTTCTCAATAGCAAGGCTGTGCTCGCTGAGCCTGTACTTTGTCAAGGTTTTCCTGAGGTTTTGATCAGTCACCATGGTCAGATAGTTTGCCATGGTGTACTGTCGATCTAGGGCCAGATAGTACTGCATTTTGCTTTGTGCTTGTGTTTGTGTTTTCCAATAGGTAATGTAGTTTTGTTTTAAATGTTTTGTAATTTGGTTAATTCTGATTGATTGGATGTTCTGGTCCGCAGGCTTCAGTGTGTTAGTAGAACAGGTTCGTGAACTCAGCCCCAGGACCAGCTGGATGAGGGGACTCTGTTCTTCAGTGTGTTAGTAGAACAGGTTTATGAACTCAGCCCCAGGACCAGCTGGATGAGGGGACTCTGTTCTTCAGTGTGTTAGTAGAACAGGTTTGTGAACTCAGCCCCAGGACCAGCTGGATGAGGGGACTCTGTTCTTCAGTGTGTTAGTAGAAAAGGTTTGTGAACTCAGCCCCAGGACCAGCTGGATGAGGGGACTCTGTTCTTCAGTGTGTTAGTAGAACAGGTTTGTGAACTCAGCCCCAGGACCAGCTGGAAGAGGGGACTCTGTTCTTCAGTGTGTTAGTAGAACAGGTTTGTGAACTCAGCCCCAGGACCAGCTGGATGAGGGGACTCTGTTCTTCAGTGTGTTAGTAGAACAGGTTAGTGAACTCAGCCCCAGGACCAGCTGGATGAGGGGACTCTGTTCTTCAGTGTGTTAGTAGAACAGGTTTGTGAACTCAGCCCCAGGACCAGCTGGATGAGGGGACTCTGTTCTTCAGTGTGTTAGTAGAACAGGTTTGTGAACTCAGCCCCAGGACCAGCTGGATGAGGGGACTCTGTTCTTCAGTGTGTTAGTAGAACAGGTTTGTGAACTCAGCCCCAGGACCAGCTGGATGAGTGGACTCTGTTCTTCAGTGTGTTAGTAGAACAGGTTAGTGAACTCAGCTCCAGGACCAGCTGGATGAGGGGACTCTGTTCTTCAGTGTGTTAGTAGAACAGGTTTGTGAACTCAGCCCCAGGACCAGCTGGATGAGTGGACTCTGTTTTTCAGTGTGTTAGTAGAACAGGTTTGTGAACTCAGCCCCAGGACCAGCTGGATGAGGGGACTCTGTTCTTCAGTGTGTTAGTAGAACAGGTTTGTGAACTCAGCCCCAGGACCAGCTGGATGAGGGGACTCTGTTCTTCAGTGTGTTAGTAGAACAGGTTTGTGAACTCAGCCCCAGGACCAGCTGGATGAGTGGACTCTGTTCTTCAGTGTGTTAGTAGAACAGGTTAGTGAACTCAGCTCCAGGACCAGCTGGATGAGGGGACTCTGTTCTTCAGTGTGTTAGTAGAACAGGTTTGTGAACTCAGCCCCAGGACCAGCTGGATGAGTGGACTCTGTTTTTCAGTGTGTTAGTAGAACAGGTTTGTGAACTCAGCCCCAGGACCAGCTGGATGAGGGGACTCTGTTCTTTGCTCAACTCTTGTTATTGCAGGGCTTGGTAGTGATATGAGAGGGGGTCACTGTATTTTAGGTGTTTTTTGAGTTTTTAATATTAGTGGATATCGGCCTAATTCTGCCCTGCATGCATTGTTTGTAGTTTTCCTCTGGACATGTAGGAGAATCTTACAAAGTTCTGTGTGCAAGGTCTCAACGGGATGTTTGTCCCAGTGGGTAAAATCTTGTTTTGTAAGTGGACCCCACACCTCGCTGCCATAGAGGGCGATTGGTTCAATCACGCATTTAATTAGTTTTTGCCAAATTGTAATAGGTATTTCAATTTGGATTTGTTTTCTAATGGTGTAGAATGCCCTGCGTGCTTTGTCTCTCAGTTCATTCACTGCATTATTTAGGTGTCCAGTCAAACTTATTTTTTAACCT
>CM042423.1:3740034-3770034 GCA_023634145.1 Thymallus thymallus
GGGCTGTGGCGGTCATGACATTTTGTCAGCCGGTTATTGTCATGCAAAAGGCTGCCAGTCTCACAGTAACTGACCGTTAATTAACATAAACAAGTTTACCACCTCCAGGTCTCCATGTATACAAGTTGCATTCAAGCCGATGATGTGCACCTTTAGAACATCTACATTTAAAAAGTCTAATAAATCAATTTAATATAAACTATCATAAAAAATCCATTATTTATTTTAGTCAGGTGTAAAGAAACAATATGATATTAATAAAATGTATTTCAGAAGAACAGAATTATATGATTTTATAGTAAGAAGAATATAATTGAACTTAGCTGAATAAAATAGAAAGGATATTTTTGAGTTACTATGTTGAGCTTAAAAGTGATCATTTGAAAAAGGTCCTATGAACTAGATTTAGAGTTGCTTGGCAACTTTAGTAGAATATGATACAAACCTTAAATGTCTTAGAAATCAAACATATATGGGCTGCATGATGCCACTATAGACTACTGATGAGTTGACAAAGTAAAAAGAAAAAAGCTTGTGCTGTTCCTTGCCTCAGGCTGCGCACACTGTCCTCTCATCAAGTGATCATATTTCCATCCATCAGACTATTCTCAATTTAATCTTGTCTTTACTAATATGTCAAATTAGTTTAGATATAGAATGGCCCATTATCAAATGGGCAGGAACAGGGGCAGGGGGGAAAGACGTGTCATCCTTATGGACTCGAATAGCGAATGGAGGCCGCACGCTTTCCTGCTGGTCCGTTTTTCAATGATGCCAGATAGGCTACTTCGGTTTTATAGCGGAGCTGTGTTTAATATGAGCAGCTGAGAAATAAATATAAAAACTCTTATTTCACTTTACACATCAACCACTGTTTGACGAGCATGATCTCGATGCGCGACAGGTGATATCCCGCCCAAACTCTGGATGCCATGGGCTCTCCAACCATGTTCCTGCAGCTACCCAGTACTTAATTTGGGAAACCAAGTGAAATCTGTTCGGGAACATCGATAGTAACATGTTTTCGTAACGAAACATATTTCACTAAACCGTTGACAGCCTGTCTGCGCGCTGGAGAAAGGAATACAGGAGAGAGAGGAGATGGAAACGCATGGTGGGGAGATATTCTGTAGTTAAAGGTAATGTGTCAGCCTATTAATTATGAAAATAAAAAAAGATCCAGACTCCTGGATAGAAATATTTGAGTAAAACAGTCCATAGTCAAAGGCGATTATTCAAATGTGTTTAATTTTGGAGTATAGGCTAGACCAATTATGTACCAAAGACATCTTTAATAAGTTTTGTTCTATATAATATGCGGTAGGCTATGTATTGTATAACAGCACAATCATTTTAATTCAGGTAATTTTTTGGGGCTTGGGCTCACAAGGCTATGCATATGCATAGGCTCTGATATGTGTATGGGAGTTTTGAATGAATCATCACCTTAGAAACCACTGTCCATTTCGTTGTGTTGGGCTTCGAAACAACATCCACAATGACCATGTTTCACACTCAGTTTCAACTTGCTTTTGAACTTCTTTCTTCAAATTGATCATCACAATGAGGTGAGTTTTAAAAGCACGATGCTGTTTTGATGATTAGTGTTTGACGTGCTTTTCCAATGCATTTGCGTTGATGTCAGAGTTATTAGAAGGACCATAGAACCCGGAGTACCAGGCCATTAGCCACCTAATGGTGGTGTGGGTACCAAAGGCATGTCCTGAGTGCATAATGTAAGGGGAGATTACCTGTCTCAATGGTCACATGGAATTTTACTGCGGTCATGACTGATGACAGTGTGTGTGGTAATATGGTCACCACAACAGCCCTAGTCACCATATTAGCTAACATCATAGTCAACATAGCTTCTAGAACTAACGTGTTAGTAAACCCGCTACAATCATGCAGTAAAGTGTAGTAAACAGCAGTTACACGACGGGCCCCAGTGGCAATAAATTAATTAAAACAAAAGCTCACCTTGACTTGGAAGAGTTCCAGTTTTGGCTAGCCATAGCCAGCTAGCTAACATAGCATCCCTCCCGGTTTGAGCCGGGTGTTTGAGTAGGCTAAACTAGTTAGCTGCAGTTGACACTAGCTAAGTAAGTGAAAGTGAAAGTGAAAAGAATATACAGTATACTACGAATTATAGCTAGCTCTTAATACTCCTTAATTTAGGAAGAAATTGATTTGTTTAAGACTATTGTCTTTCTCACTCTTTGAGTCAACTACTCATCACATGTTATACACTGCAGTGTTAGCTAACTGTAGCTTATGCTTTCAGAACTAGATTAATTCACTGATCCTTTGATTGGGTGGACAACATGTCAGTTCATGCTGCAAGAGCTCTGATAGGTTGGAGGACGTCCTCCGGAAGTTGTCATAATTACTATGGAAGGGTGACAACCATGAGCCTCCTAGGTTTTGGATTGAAGTCGATGTACCCAGAGGAGGACAGAAGCTAGCTGTCCTTCGGCTAAAATACGGTGTTACCCTACAGGTGTGCTGCTGAGGCTGCTGAGGCTAAAATACGGTGTTACCCTACAGGTGTGCTGCTGAGGCTGCTGAGGCTAAAATACGGTGTTACCCTACAGGTGTGCTGCTGAGGCTGCTGAGGCTAAAATACGGTGTTACCCTACAGGTGTGCTGCTGAGGCTGCTGATGCTGCTGTAGACCTTCATTTCAAAACAATGTATTTCAATCAATTATTTGGTGACGTGAATATATTTAGTTTCGTTTTACCTAAAAAGGATAACTTTTAGGTAAGTAGTGAGACAGCTTGATATACAGGACACCTCCTGGACAGGACACTAGCTTCAGGGAAGACACTCTCACCACAAAGCCACTGTATTCGTTAGTTAGTGAGTGTAAAAACAATGTGTATATTACCTGTCTGTGTGTGTGTGTGTGTGTGTGTGTGTGTGTGTGTGTGTGTGTGTGTGTGTGTGTGTGTGTGTGTGTGTGTGTGTGTGTGTGTGTGTGTGTGTGTGTGGTGTGTGTTGTGTGTGTGTGTGTGTGTGTGTGTGTGTGTGTGTTGTGTGTGTGTGTGTGTGTGTGTGTGTAGGGAGCATGAGGAGTTGTCAGCGGTGTGTGTGTACAGTCTGGCTGACATCAGTAAAGTGATGGACGGACCCTTTAAGGAACTGAAGAAGACCTGTGAGAACTGGATCAACCCAGAACCAGTACCAACACCTAGACCAGGACAGGTACAGTCTAGAACACATTACCTAGAACCAATATCAACACCTAGACCAGGACAGGTACAGTCTAGAACACATTACCTAGAACCACTATCAACACCTAGACCAGGACAGGTACAGTCTAGAACACATTACCTAAAACCACTATCAACACCTAGACCAGGACCGGTACAGTCTAGAACACATTACCTAGAACCTGTACCACTACCAACACCTAGACCAGGACAGGTACAGTCTAGAACACATTACCTAGAACCAATATCAACACCTAGACCAGGACAGGTACAGTCTTGAACACATTACCTAGAACCACTACCAACACCTAAACCTGGACAGGTACAGTCTAGAACACATTACCTAGAACCTGTACCACTACCAACACCTAGACCTGGACAGGTACAGTCTAGAACACATTACCTAGAACCTGTACCACTACCAACACCTAGACCAGGACAGGTACAGTCTAGAACACATTACCTAGAATCTGTACCACTACCAACACCTAGACAAGGACAGGTACAGTCTAGAACACATTACCTAGAACCTGTACCACTACCAACACCTAGACCTGGACAGGTACAATCTAGAACACATTACCTAAAACCTGTACCAACACCTAAACCTGGACAGGTACAGTCTAGAACACATTACCCAGAACCTGTACATCTACCAACACCTAGACCTGGTCAGGTACTCAGTACAAGGCTAACCAGGACCTTTTTATGAGATAGATGAATGAGTTAAGAACTTTAAATATTAACAAAATCTTTCCTTTACCCAGTGTCTGAACAGTGCTCTGAGAGCGGAGGGCTTTGAGTCTTCTCTCAAGCTGCCGGACAAGGTAATATATAATACAGTATAATATATATATATGTAATGTATAATAATAATATAAATATACTAATCTATATAAATATAATGTATACTAATAAGATACATCTACTAATCTATATCAATATAATATATATATAATGTATGATAATACAATAAATATACTAATCAATATAATATACAGTACCAGTCAAAAGTTTTGACATACCTACTCATTCCAGGGTTTTTCTTTATTTTTACTATTTTCTACATTGTAGAATAATAGTGAAGACTTCAAAACTATGAAATAACATACGTGGAGTCATGTACAGTAGTAACCAAAAAAGTGTTAAACAAATCAAAGTATATTTTATATTTGAGATTCTTCGAAGTAGCCACCCTTTGCCTTGATGACAGCTTTGCACTGGTAGAAAAACCCTGGAATGAGTAGGTGTGTCCGAACTTTTGACTGGTACTTTATATATAATGTATAATAATAATAACATAAATATACTAATCTATATCAATATAATATATATAAAGTATAATAATAACATAAATATACTCATCTATATCATAATAATATTATATATGCTTGAAGGTGTTGACGTTTATGAGAGACCACCCTCTGATGGAGAACAGTGTGATCGCAGCGCCTCTACTGGTGAGGAGGGGTTTCACATACACTAAAGTAGCTGTTACCAGGACGACCACGGGGTCGGATGATGATCAGAGCAACGGTGCCACCGTGCTACACCTGGGAACAGGTGAGAGGGGAGGGGGAGGAGGAGGGGGAGGAGTGGAGGGAGAGAAAGGAGTGTTGGTGGGGTAAAGGAAGGAGGGATGATACAGGAAAGAGGAATCTCGAAAATACTTAGAGAACTCCAAATGAGGCTGCTTGAACCTTGTTAACGTGTGTGTGTGTGTGTGTGTGTGTGTGTGTCTGTGTGTGTGTGTGTGTCTGTGTGTGTGTCTGTGTGTGTCTGTGTGTGTGTGTGTGTCTGTGTGTGTGTCTGTGTGTCTGACCACCAGATCGGGGGGAGCTCCATAGAGTATTGGTGGTAGGACACAACACTACTCTACTACAGGAGATACCTCTCTTCTCTGCACAGGAACCTGTCAACAACATACTGCTACACAAGGTAACACACACACACACACACACACACACACACTCTATTACAGAAGCACATACACAAATTAAACGTCTATCCTTCTTTCTCTCTCTCTGCCGCTCCTCTCTCTCCCCCACCTACCTCCCTCTCTCCCTCCCTCCTCAGGGGAAGGCTCTAGTAGGTACCCCCTTATCCCTGGCCCGTGTGGGGGCAGAGGGATGCAGCCTGTACCCCAGTTGTGAGGTGTGTGCCTTGGCCAGACCCCTGGGTTGTGTGTGGAGGGCCAAAGAGGGAGCCTGTGGCCCCAGCATGACAGAGTGAGTAACACACACACTATCACATACGTATTTAAGCACACATACACACACGATCTTACCCTCTGTGTGTGTGTGTGTGTGTGTGTGTGTGTGTGTGTGTGTGTGTGTGTGTGTGTGTGTGTGTGTGTGTGTGTGTGTGTGTGTGTGTGTGTGTGTGTGTGTGTGTGTGTGTGTGTGTGTGTGTGTGTGTGTTGTAGGCCCATCCAGGGAGAGGAAGTACAGGATCCTCTGTGTGACAGTGGAGAAGGTGAGTGAAACTGCTTGATAATCAATGATAATAATAACAACTGCTGCTTGTTAATCACTCAGAAGTACTATTACACTCATTACCATTACACTCATTACCATTACACTCATTACCATTACACTCAGTACCATTACACTCAGTACCATTACACCAGTACCATTACACTCAGTACCATTACACTCAGTACCATTACACTCATTACCATTACACTCAGTACCATTACACTCATTACCATTACACTCATTACCATTACACTCAGTACCATTACACTCAGTACCATTACACTCATTACCATTACACTCATTACCATTACACTCATTACCATTACACTCAGTACCATTACACTCAGTACCATTACACCAGTACCATTACACTCAGTACCATTACACTCATTACCATTACACTCAGTACCATTACACTCATTACCATTACACTCATTACCATTACACTCAGTACCATTACACTCATTACCATTACACTCATTACCATTACACTCAGTACCATTACACTCAGTACCATTACACCAGTACCATTACACTCAGTACCATTACACTCAGTACCATTACACTCATTACCATTACACTCATTACCATTACACTCAGTACCATTACACTCAGTACCATTACACTCAGTACCATTACACTCATTACCATTACACTCAGTACCATTACACTCAGTACCATTACACTCATCACTGCAAAGACTTTCCACGTTATAGTTGTAATTTAAATCATTATAAAAAACTGTAATTTAGTTTTTAATTCCGCCATCACTCCCCCCTCTGTCCCCTCCCTCCTTCCCTACGCTCCCACTCCCCCCTCTGTCCCCTCCCTCCTCTCCCCTCTCTCCCCTCCCTCCCCTCCTCTTCCCTCTCTCCCCTCCCTCCCCTCCTCTCCCCTCTCTCCCCTCCCTCCCCTCCTCTCCCCTCCTTCCCCTCCCTCCCCTCCTCTTCCCTCTCTCCCCTCCCTCCCCTCCTCTCCCCTCTCTCCCCTCCCTCCCCTCCTCTTCCCTCTCTCCCCTCCTCTCCCCTCCCTCCCCTCCTCTTCCCTCTCTCCCCTCCCTCCCCTCCCTCCCCTCCTCTCCCCTCTCTCCCCTCCCTCCCCTCCTCTTCCCTCTCTCCCCTCCTCTCCCCTCCCTCCCCTCCTCTTCCCTCTCTCCCCTCCCTCCCCTCCTCTTCCCTCTCTCCCCTCCCTCCCCTCCCTCCCCTCCTCTCCCCTCTCTCCCCTCCCTCCCCCCCTCTTCCCTCTCTCCCCTCCCTCCCCTCCTCTTCCCTTCCTCCCCTGCTCCCCCCTCCAGGTCGTTGTTCCGCTGCCCTGAGGGAGCTGCGTGTCTCTGTGGGTCTCCATGTTCTGCTGCCCTGCGTCCAGGTGTCACCACGCCCCTGTACCTGGGAACACCCACCACACAGGTGATGCTTTATACCATGAAGAATGATGCTACTAATAATAATAATTCTAATAACTATATTGCTAATAATAATGCTAATGCTAATAATAATAGTAACAGTTATACAAATACAAATAACAAGATCAATATGAACAATAATACATGTGTCATTTTATCTTGTTATTTGTAAATGCTATGTTTTTCTCCAGACACACCCGTCAGCATCACTCTGACCTGGAGGTCACTGTCACAGTGGAGAGCCTGGGGACATACACCTGTCTATGTCAGGTAGGTTGAACACACAGACACGCAAGCAAGTATATGTACGCACGTTCACTCTGTGCTACCCCTCCTCCCCCTCCCTCTTCCCACTCTATTCCTACAAACCTTACCTCCATGTGTTCCCCCCCTATCCCCTCTCTCCCTCCTGTTCCCCCTCTCTCTCTCCTGTTCCCCCTAACACCTCTCTCCCTCTCTACCTCCTAGCCCCTGTCTCTCCCCCACCAGGAAGGTTGTCCAACGGGTAAAGAGGAGTGTCCTGCCTGTTGTAGAGACTCTTAATTACTTTTTGTACTGTGTGTGTGGTACAGGAGGGTGGACCAATGGATAAGGAGGAGAGACCTGCCTGTCGTAGAGCCTACTACCATCTCACCCTGGAGGGTCCCATTGCTGGGGGGGCCGTGGCGATGGCTGGAGGACGTCACCTACTGGCCGTCTACATACTCTGTTTCAGGTAGGAACACACACACAAACACACACACACACACACACACACACACACACACACACACACACACACACACACACACACACACACTAAAGCATTCACGCAATAAATCTCTCTTTAACCCGATCCTCTCTCCTCTTTCCCACCTCACCGATCCCCCTCTCTCCTCCAGCCTGGGCTTCGCCCTCGGAGGCTTCCTCCTCTACTTCCTGTCCCGCCGACGCGGGATTGGCCAGCGCCACCCAGACCACTCCCTTTCCTCTGAGAAAGGGCAGGACTTGCTGGGTTCCTCGGCGACGCCGCAGTCACCTAGCAACAGCAGTTTGCTGTCAGAGGGGTTCCCATTAACGGTGAAGAGAGGAAATGGAACGTTGCCTCTGACACACCACCACAACAATGGCAACGGTGGTCACCACGGCAACTACGGCGTCGTTGGCAGCAACAGCAGCTACGGCGGTAACCACGGCGGCGGCCAGGGCAACGCCGGCTACGCCAACAACACTAATTGTAACGTGCAGACGGCAGCGAGCGCTGTGGATGGGCTTAAGCTTCACATTCAGGAAATGGTTACGGACGAGAGGAGTGGGAAGGAGAGGGGGAGGGGGAGGCCGGAGGGTGGACAGGGGGAGGAGGAGGAGGGGCTAGGGGTACTGGAGGAGGAGTTAGAGGGGTTTGCGTTGTTTAAGTTACCAGCACCATTAGCCAAGTGTGAGGAGAGTTCTATCTGATACACGGAACGATGATAGAGGCATGACCAAGATACACATGTTGAGAAACGAGACATATAGGATGCGACCCAAAGGGCACCCTGCTCAAAAGCAGTGCACTATATAGAGAATAGTGTGCCATTTGAGACACAGAGGAAAGAGGGATGACATTACTGAGCTCTTCTCTGTCTTTTGCTGAACACAGAGGAAAGAGGGATGGAAAGAGAGAGATGTCCTTTTCTCTCCACAGCCAACAACCTAGCAAAGTCACAAAGGAGCCCCACACACAAAAGCCATGTCTCTGTCTGTCTCTGTCTCTCTCTCTCTCTCTCTCTCTCTCTCTCTCTCTCTCTCTCTCTCTCTGTCTCTGTCTCTCTCTCTCTCACGACCTCTCTGTCTTTTTTCACTCCACAACCAATAAAGTCACAAAGGAGCCCCAGAGCCACACCGTGCCCTGCACCGATACTGGGCATGACGTGGCGAGAGGTCAGCTCCTTACGCCAAACCTTCAGCAGGACACCTCAGACTGCTATTAATGAAGGCTGACGTTCATCTGCTCACTTTTGGAAAAAAAGTGGAAACTCAGGACGCAGCCCCGAAACTATGGATCTGATTACTGTCTCAGACCTCTCAGATGGACTGTAGTGGCGGAGCTCCGAGGTCATGATTGAAACTATGGATCTGTCTCAGACCTCTCAGATGGACTGTAGTGGCCGAGCTCTAAGGTCATGATTGAAAAAGGTGAGTTCCTAAATATAAAGACATGAACTGGAGATCCAGACGGAAGATTATTAAGACAAGAAAATAATTGCTATTCATTCAAAATAGAATGAATGACATTTACGCTAACGGGTGACCAAAAAATAACTATCTGAATGCCACGCCTCCAATAAGCCACACCTCCTGTCTTATAGACTGCCACCTAACAATATATTATTAAAAAGTTTCAAAATTGAACCCCTCCCATCACAAAAAGGTTCCGGTTTGAACTTTTACACAGGGGTTCCTTCGAAGACCCTTTTCAGATGGGTTCTTTTGATTAATCTTTTTCAACTGGAAAGGTACCCCCGGTGTTTCAACCCTTTACATCTAAGATTGTACTGTGGAGGTTGGGGAGGAGACCATAGAAACAGAATGACTAGAATCAATGGGTCTGTAATGGGTGGGCCGGCAGACATTTAACAAGTGGGATTCTATTTCTATGGCAACGCTGATGATGTCACAATAGCATAAACCACTGCCGTAGTTGAATGATCACAACAGAGGGTTACAATATGTAGCGCCGGGAGTTTCTCCTGACCAAGTGATCTACCCAGGAGAAACTCTAGGCCCCTTTTTATAGGCTAGGACCCATGGGTGCGTCCCAATAATACATACTTTTCTCCTGAACACTCGTTCACTACTTCCCACAAATTTAAAACATTGGATTGGAGTCATGGGCTGGTGGGAGTTTCCATCACATTAGTTATAGGATAGGACCCAGAGTTTTTCCTGAGCAGACAATATGATTCATAGCACCAACAATGCTGCTTTTTAAAGGCAATTGTGGAGGTCGCGTTCACGGTAAACACTGCGCATGTCGGCTTAATTTGTAAATTACCTTTAAAATGCAGATTTGGATTGAATCCCGGCCTAAGAAAAACTCTGAGCCCCAAGTATGGAATATGTTGAACACAGGCCTGTGGCAGCACTCAGGCACAGCCATTTTGTCAGCTGCTTTTGAGTGACAAGCACTGCCATCCAATGGTTTTGAATGGAATGCCTGCACACTGTAAACTGCAACCAACCTTTGAAGGTAAAGAATCCTGATTCTGAATTATAACTTGTTTTATAATTCTTGAGAATATTTGGAGAAGTCAAGGCAAGGCCTTAGTAATATATACAAAGATTATCTCCAACACTATCCGCCTACACGTCTTCCAAATCACACCATATTCCCTATATAGTGCACTACGTTTGACCAGGATCCATAGGGCACGATTAGTGCACTATATAGGAAATAGGGTGCCATGTGGGACATGTATGTGTATAGAGATGGCGATGTCATCTTTCTTCTTCTTCTTCTTCTTCTTCTTCTTCTTCTTCTTCTTCTTCTTCTTCTAGTAGAATCAGTACACAGTGGTACATATGTGGTAATGATAGAACTCTACATTTCTCTCTCTCTCTCTCCCTCTCTCTCTCTCTTTCTCTCTCTCTTTCTCCCTCCCTCCCTCTCTCTCCCTCCCTCTCTCTCTCTCTCTCTCTCCAGAATCTTACCCTCTCTTTGACCTCTACTTTAAAGTATGATAAAGGTGTACAGTACATATATGTTGGATTCTAAGAATGCACTATTCCCTTTATAATTTATATACTGTATGATGATCAAAAATGTGTACATTTGTTTTGAATACCAGGCTCTAACATAGTAAATGAACATCCGGGACACTCAAATTAGTATGATATGTTACGTTAGTATGATATGTTACGTAAGACAGAAGATTACTTAAGGCAAAAATGAAAGGAGGCTGGTTAGGTGTACATAATACGAACATCTAGCAACCCTGAAGTTGCATGTTCGAATCTTATCAGGGATGACTTTTGCATTTTAACTAATCAGCAACTTTGCAACTACTTAGCAACTACTTAGCATGTTAGTTAGCCCTTCCCATAATCCTAACCTTAACCCTAGCCTAAAAGGCTAGCCTAGCCTAGCCTAGCCTAGCACCTAGGTAATAACAAATACATATTGAACATTTGTAACATATTGTATGAATTGCAATTCATAACATATCATACAAAATAGATGATGAACATCCACAAATTAATACATACCATACAAAATGTAACATATCATACCAAATGAATACATACCATACCAAATGTAACATATCATACCAAATTAATACATACCATACCAAATGTAACATATCATAATCATTTGAGGGTCCCGGATTTTTGTTTCCAATGTTCCTTCTACCCCTGAGTCCAGGTTGTGAATACCCATACTAGAGCTTATTTATATGTGGGCAACTGTGTGTGTGTGTGTGTGTGTGTGTGTGTGTTTGGATTGTGATGCTTTCTGTAAATAAAAGGCTACTTACAGTACCTCCTATGTCTTTCTATCTGTCTGTCTGACTGTCTGTCTTTCTGTCTGTCTTTCTGTCTATCTGTCTGACTGTCTGTCTTTCTGTCTGTCTTTCTGTCTATCTGTCTGTCTGTCTTTCTGTCTGTCTGTCTGTCTGTCTTGGGTAGTAGAATGTTCACAGAGACTGCATTCACGGTAAACTCTGTATATGCCGGCTCAATCAGGAATGATAATAATTTATTGTCTGTCCAGTACGCTGCACTACTTTTAGAATCCCACCCTTTACATTTTAAATATAACCTTTATTTAACCAGGTTTAGTCTCATAGGGATAAAAATATATTTTCCAAGAGAGATCTGTACCTTTCTTATCTTATTCATCATATTTATTTACAGTTCTTTTTACGACACATATTTATAAGACATAAAGCATTTTATTTCAGTTGCAAAAATAGACACAATGCACCATGGGTCTTAAACCTTTTCTTTTCCAGGCAAACCAGCGACCCAGAGACCCCCATCATACGCTAGCAGAAAACGAATTCACGTCTTATCATCGGGTGAATGATAATGAGTAGAAGTAATCAACTTTTTAAAATGAAGAGATTTGATTGGATGCTTTTAAAAAAATAAATGTTGACCTCCCCACATTATAACTAGAGGAAGAGTAAACTTTAACATAACCTATTAGCTAGAAAGGTAACTCCTAACACATTTTTGCTAAGAGCAGCTTGTTTAGCTGGTTAAACAAAGGTTAGCAATGTGCTGGCAAAACTGTATGTCCAAGTGGAGAATAGTACCTGCAGCCAGCAGCACTGGTAGCCTATTCACAGGTGCTTTTTCAAAGCCTATGTCAGATACTCCCAACGAGTGTAATTTGCTAAATATTAGGAGTTGCGAAATAAAGTTGACATTATTAGAAATAAGATTTTCTCATATTTTCTACTGTAGGTACAGTGCATTCGGAAAGTATTCAGAACCCTTGACTTTTTGCACATTTTGTTATGTTACAGCCTTATTCTAAAATGTATTAAATCATTTTTTCCCCTCATCAGTCTACACACAATACCACATAATGACAAAGCAAAAACAGGTTTTTAGAAAGGTTTGCAAATATACAAAAAAAAAACGGAAATATCACATTTACATAAGTATTCAGACCCTTGTTGAAGCACCTTTGGCATCGATTAAAGCCTTGAGTCTTCTTGGGTATGACGCTACAAGCTTGGCACCCCTGTATTTTGGGAGTTTCTCCCATTCTTCTCTGCAGATCCTCTCAAGCTCTGTTAGGTTGGATGGGGAGGGTTGTTGCACAGCTATTTTCAGGTCTCTCCAGAGATGTTCGATCGGGTTCAAGTCTGGACTCTGGGCCACTCAAGGATATTCAGAGTCTTGTCCTGAGCCACTCCTACGTTGTCCTGAGCGCTCTGAAGCAGGTTTTCATCAAGGATCTCTCTGCACTTTGCTCATCTTTGCCTTGATCATGATTAGTCTCCCAGTCTCTGAGCTGAAAAACATCGCCATAGCATGATGCTGCCGCCAACACGTTTCACCGTAGGGATGGTACCAGGTTTTCTCCAGACGTGACGCTTGGCATTCAGGCCAAAGAGTTCAATCTTGGTTTCATCAGACCAGAGAATCTTATTTCTCATGGTCTGAGAGTCTTTGGGTGCCTTTTGGCAAACTCAAAGCGGGCTGTCATATGCCTTTTACTGCGGAGTAACTTCTGTCTGGCCACTCTATCATAAAGGCCTGATTGGTGGAATGCTGCAGAGATGGTTGTCCTTCTGGAAGGTTCTCCCATCTCCACAGAGGAACTCTAGAGTGCTGTCAGAGTGACCATCGGGTTCTTGGTCACCTCCTTGACCAAGGCCCTTCTCCCCCGATAGCTCAATTTGGCTGGGCTCTAGGAAGAGTCTTGGTGGTTCCAAACTTCTTCCATTTAAGAATGGAGGCCACTGTGTTGTTGGGGACCTTCAATGCTGCATAAATGTCTTGGTATCCTTTCTCAGATCTGTGCCTCTACACAATCCTGTCTCAGAGCTCTACGGACAATTCCTTTGACCTCATGGCTTGGTTTTTTCTCTGACATGCACTGTCAACTGTGGGACCTTATATAGACAGTTGTGTGCCTTTCCAGATAATGTCCAATCAGTTGAATTTAACCCCGGTGGACTCCAATCAAGTTGTAGAAACAAGGAGGATCAATGGAAACAGGATGCACCTGAGCTCAGTGGGTTATTGTAGGGGTATTGTAGATTGCTGAGATTCTTTTTTATTTAATCCATTTCAGAATAAGGCTAATTTAACACAATTTGGAAAAAGTAAGTCTGAATACCTTCCGAATGCACTGCTATGGCAATACACATTTTATTAAAATGTTTATGGTTGCCCCTTTTTACTTTTCTCAAGAATAACATTAAAATAATTAAAATAAAAATTTCTACAAAACTATTGCAATGCCACTATAGCATTTTAACAAGAGTGATTTTTTGGGGGGGCTCGTTCAACTTACTTAAAAAAAAAAAAAATCTGTTAAACATTTAAAGGTAGAGTCAGCGATATGAAGTACAGTAGATTCAGAAACTAAACAGCATAAGTGGGTCAATTTCCGCAACAACTAAGAGGGTTGAAGCACAACTTCTCCCGTTTTGAATATATGCTGCGCTGCTCGTGGCAAAGTAATTTAGCTGGCTTTACCTTTATTAAAATGTGTATGTATGGCCTACACTGGTTCTAGATTAGACTATTAAAAAAGGAAAAAGACAAATCTACTATCAACTAAATAATAGAATCTGAAAAATTATTTTTGGCCCCGTGTCATTAATCAGCAACCGTTATTGGTGTGTTCGGATAGATGCTCAGAGTTCCCGAGTTGGAAATAACCACTAGAACTAATCGGAGTTCATAAATACTGTAACGTCTGCGCTGAGGAATGGGAAGCAAGTTCAGGGAGTGAGTGTTTTAATAAATAAATAAAAAAATAAAACACGAAACAAAGCACAGACATGAAGCTGGAACAGAGTCCTGGAACAGAGTCCTGGAACAATGAAGCTGGAACAATGACTCCTGAGGAAAGAACCAAGGGGAGTGACATATATAGAGAAGGTAATCAAAGAAGTGATGGAGTCCAGGTGAGTGTGATGAGGTGGTGGTGCGCGTGACGATGGTGACAGGTGTGCGGGGTAATCAGCAGTCTGGTGACCTAGAGGCCGGAGAAGGAGCACACGTGACAGTACCCCCTCTCCGACGCGCGGCTCCAGCGTCAGGAAGCTGACAAAAGGAACGACCCCGGGGATCAGGCGTGGACCAGTCACCACTGCAGAGGCGGTCTGGTGACCTAGTGGTCGGAGAGGGAGTATACGTGACAAATACATACAATACAATACAATACAAATACAAAAATAATACATCAAATACACCAAGTGATTGAACCAAATTGATTTAATTAATTGGTGCCCCTATTCACTTTCTCAAAAATAAAATACAAGTAGTCTAAGGTTGGACACATTGTCAACGCAAGCAAGACAATTCTAATTATTACCAACTGTTAGCTAGCTTAGCATCTAGCTGAAATCTCATTGGTTAAAGAGTTGTTTCGACTTCAAAAGCACTCAAATGCTTTGATATCATAGTTATGACTCAGTTCCTATCCCAATTATCCCCCCCAAAACAAAAACTGTTTAATTGACAGGTGTGACGACCAATGGGGCTGAGATTCTACCACCATCAACTCAAACTCAGCGATAGCATCAGCTAATATTGCACCAATATCACTGTAACACGCTTATCAGAGCGTCCCGCTTTTTCGTTCAGACCAGCAACCTTAATATCGATAGTAGCCTCCTACTGGACACACACTGGTTAAATCAACATTGTTTCCACGTCTTTTCAATGAATTTACGTTGAACCAACGTGGAAGAGATGTGTTACCGCGTCGCCCACCTCACGAGACGGCTTCAAGACACACTATTAGCGACACATTTAACATTTGATTAAATTGTAACGTTTCAGTCACATCGTTCATCTGTAGCAGTAGGGTTAGCGTTTTAAAATCCACGTTTTTACTCCTGTGTCATGCAGGTAGTCCCTCTCTGTCGGCCCATCTGCTGGTTCTACCAGTGGTAGGCTATTTATTATAGTGGCTATAGTTATATTCATATACCATTGTATTGTATGCTAGTATAACAATGTGACTTGTATTCACAATGTTCTTCCCACATTGAGTGCCCGACCAACGTCTTCTTCTTTGCATTTTAATGGCGGCGTATGGACCAATATTAAGTGCATTACCGCCACCTACCGGGTGTGGGGGAGACTATGGACGTTCTAAATTCTGTACTCTAGTCCACATGAGCGGAGGAAAATTAGCTTGTTTTGAGTGAACTGGGAGGTTGAACCTTATTCCCATGGAGGGGGTTTCCTTCTGAATGTCTGCCTTTGTTGTTAGTATACATGACATTGAAGGAGGAAGTGATCTGTGGTTGCTGATGCTGAACATTTGGGATATGAACCGGTGTTGTGTTTTATTATTGTATGAAGAGAGTGGTTAAGGCTGTTGTGGTTGATGATTGTATGAAGTGAAACCAGCTGGTCGATGGAAGGTAAATCGCTTTAACCCCTTCTGTCTCATTCCTCTTGTCATTTGTCTGTGATTTCAGCTATCAACCAGAAGGATCACAACTCTGGACTCCTATTTCTCTATTTCTCAATTTCTCTATTTCTATATTTCTCCATTTCTATATTTCTCAATTTCTCTATTTCTCCATTTCTATATTTCTATATTTCTCCATTTCTATATTTCTCCATTTCTATATTTCTCCATTATTCCATTTCTATATTTCTCCATTTCTATATTTCTCCATTTCTCTATTTCTGTATTTCTCCATTTCTATATTTCTATATTTCTCCATTTCTATATTTCTCCATTTCTATATCTCTCTATTTCTCTACTTCTCTATTTCTATATTTCTCCATTTCTATATTTCTATATTTCTCCATTTCTATATTTCTCCATTTCTCAATTTCTATATTTCTCTATTTCTCTATTTCTATATTTCTCCATTTCGATATTTCTATATCTCTCTATTTCTCTACTTCTCTATTTCTATATTTCTCCATTTCTATATTTCTATATTTCTCCATTTCTATATTTCTCCATTTCTCCATTTCTATATTTCTCTATTTCTCTATTTCTATATTTCTCCATTTCTATATTTCTATATTTCTCCATTTCTCTATTTTGTAATTTCTCTCCACTAGGTGGGAGCACACTCTTACACTAATTATACACTGAGTGGACAAAACATTAAAATATTGAGTTGCACCCCCTTTTGCCCTCAGAACAGTCTCTTTATCGGGGCATGGACTCTACAACATGTCAAAAGCATTCCACGGAATGCTGGCCCATGTGGACTCCAATGCTTCCCACAGTTGTGTCAAGTTGGCTGTATATCCTTTGGGTGGTGGACCATTCTTGATGCACACGTGAAACTGTTGAGCGTGAAAGCAACGTTGCAGTTCTTGACACATTCAAACCGGTGCCCCTGGCACCTACAGTACTACCATACCTCGTTCAAAGGCACTTCAATCTTTTGTCTTGCCCATTCACCCTCTGAATGGCACACATACACAATCTAAATACCTTCAGCTCAGGTTCTCTATAGGGTGTATTTCTATAGTTAGCTTCAGCTCAGGTAATCTATAGGGTGTATTTCTATAGTTGCCTTCAGCTCAGGTAATCTATAGGGTGTATTTCTCTAGTTACCTTCAGCTCAGGTAATCTATAGGGTGTATTTCTATAGTTGCCTTCAGCTCAGGTTCTCTATAGGGTGTATTTCTCTAGGTACCTTCAGCTCAGGTTCTCTATAGGGTTTATTTCTATAGTTACCTTCAGCTCAGGTAATCTATAGGGTGTATTTCTCTAGTTGCCTTCAGCTCAGGTTCTCTATATGGTGTATTTCTCTAGTTACCTTCAGCTCAGGTTCTCTATAGGGTGTATTTCTCTAGGTATCTTCAGCTCAGGTTCTCTATAGGGTGTATTTCTCTAGTTTTCTTCAGCTCAGGTAATCTATAGGGAGTATTTCTATAGTTGCCTTCAGCTCAGGTTCTCCAAAGGGTGTATTTCTCTAGTTACCTTCAGCTCAGGTAATCTATAGGGTGTATTTCTCTAGTTACCTTCAGCTCAGGTAATCTATAGGGTGTATTTCTATAGTTGCCTTCAGCTCAGGTTCTCTATAGGGTGTATTTCTCTAGTTACCATCAGCTCAGGTAATCTATAGGGTGTATTTCTATAGTTGCCTTCAGCTCAGGTTCTCTATAGGGTGTATTTCTCTAGTTACCATCAGCTCAGGTAATCTATAGGGTGTATTTCTCTAGTTACCTTCAGCTCAGGTAATCTATAGGGTGTATTTCTATAGTTGCCTTCAGCTCAGGTTCTCTATAGGGTGTATTTCTATAGTTACCTTCAGCTCAGGTAATCTATAGGGTGTATTTCTCTAGTTACCTTCAGCTCAGGTAATCTATAGGGTGTATTTCTCTAGTTGCCTTCAGCTCAGGTTCTCTATAGGGTGTATTTCTCTAGTTATTTTCAGCTCAGGTAATCTATAGGGTGTATTTCTCTAGTTACCTTCAGCTCAGGTAAACTATAGGGTGTATTTCTCTAGTTACCTTCAGCTCAGGTAATCTATAGGGTGTATTTCTATAGTTGCCTTCAGCTCAGGTTCTCTATAGGGTGTATTTCTCTAAATACCTTCAGCTCAGGTTCTCTATAGGGTGTATTTCTATAGTTAGCTTCAGCTCAGGTAATCTATAGGGTGTATTTCTATAGTTGCCTTCAGCTCAGGTAATCTATAGGGTGTATTTCTCTAGTTACCTTCAGCTCAGGTAATCTATAGGGTGTATTTCTATAGTTGCCTTCAGCTCAGGTTCTCTATAGGGTGTATTTCTCTAGTTACCTTCAGCTCAGGTTCTCTATAGGGTTTATTTCTATAGTTACTTTCAGCTCAGGTAATCTATAGGGTGTATTTCTCTAGTTGCCTTCAGCTCAGGTTCTCTATATGGTGTATTTCTCTAGTTACCTTCAGCTCAGGTTCTCTATAGGGTGTATTTCTCTAGGTATCTTCAGCTCAGGTTCTCTATAGGGTGTATTTCTCTAGTTTTCTTCAGCTCAGGTTCTCTATAGGGTGTATTTCTCTAGTTACCTTCAGCTCAGGTTCTCTATAGGGTGTATTTCTCTAGGTACCTTCAGCTCAGGTAAACTATAGGGTGTATTTCTATAGTTGCCTTCAGCTCAGGTTCTCTATAGGGTGTATTTCTCTAGTTACCTTCAGCTCAGGTTCTCTATAGGGTGTATTTCTCTAGTTACCTTCAGCTCAGGTTCTCTATAGGGTGTATTTCTCTAGTTACCTTCAGCTCAGGTTCTCTATAGGGTGTATTTCTCTAGTTACCTTCAGCTCAGGTTCTCTATAGGGTGTATTTGTCTAGTTACCTTCAGCTCAGGTAATCTATAGGGTGTATTTCTCTAGTTACCTTCAGCTCAGGTTCTCTATAGGGTGTATTTCTCTAGTTACCTTCAGCTCAGGTTCTCTATAGGGTGTATTTCTCTAGTTACCTTCAGCTCAGGTTCTCTATAGGGTGTATTTCTCTAGTTACCTTCAGCTCAGGTTCTCTATAGGGTGTATTTCTCTAGTTACCTTCAGCTCAGGTAATCTATAGGGTGTATTTCTCTAGTTACCTTCAAGTCAGGTAATCTATAGGTTTTAGGTTATCATTGTTACTCTCATTGTTCATGCTTTCATCAGCTACTGCTTAGTAATATCAGTTGTGAAATTAGACTATAAGTAGCCACCTGTTTGGGGGTTTTGTTATTAAATTGTATGTAGTTTTATGCCATGTGATGCTATGTCTGATGTTTTCTGTTTATATAACCATGTATATCAAAGACTCATCTTTCCATATTTACATTTCAGTAATTTTTCTTATCCAGAGTGACTTACAGGAGCAATTAGTGCCTTGCTCAAGGGCACATCGACAGATGTTTCACCTAGTCTTAATCGCTAGGCTACCTGCAGTCCATAGAGTGGTCATAATAGTTTTATTACAGCGATTTTCGAGATGTCTCATGGTCTCATGGTCTGGCAAACGCAGATGCGGAAGGCCGCCATAGGTGGATGTGGTGGATTGAGACGCAGCCCATGCAAAAAAAAAACGGATATACAGTATCTAGCTTAAACCAGACATGTTGAATTGAAAAAATACGAATCCCTCCAAAGCTGCCTCCTTCCCTTGTTCGGGCGGGCTTCTGCCTTTGTCGTCACCGGCCTTCTAGCCACTGCCGCTCCCTACCTGGTCATTATCCCTTCATCTGTGTTTGTGTATAATTACCCTCTGTTTCCCCATGTCTTTGTGCGTTATTGTTCATTGTAGGAGGTTGTGCTATGTCTCTCTCTCTTGTTTCACCGGGTTGTATCCTGTGTATTTCCAGGTTTATAATTTCCTGTGTATTTATTTTGTTGAGACAAGTGTTGTCCGTTTCTCGCTGTTCATGCTCAGATTTATATTCGCTGAAGGATTAATAAACCTGCGTAGCGAATCATACTCTCCTGTGCCTGGCTCTGTTTTCTCCACACTCCAGATATAATACACTTAGGATGCTTAATATGTGACAACAAACAACAAATATATAAAGATAACTTTATCCCATTACTCAACAATATGAAAGCAGATCTAACTAAATGGAATAATCTTCCTATAAATCTTACCTGTAGAATAAACCTCTTCAGAATGGCATGGCCCCCAAAGTTTTGTATTTATTCTCGGTAATACCAATTACCCCACCAAAGACATTCTTTAAAAAAGTATACTCTGTCCTTACAGACTTTATATGGGCAAATAAAATTCATAGAATAAAAAGGCCTGTTTTACCTTCCAGACTTGGAATTGTATCAACCTGCTACCCAAGGCTTTTACTTTTGACACATAACTTTGAAAATGTTATGCAATTAAAATAAACAAAAATGCCTTTTCCTTATGGGGAAAAAGTTAGTACACCCCTACCTTTACCATCACATAAAATGGCTAAAATTAGAATTAGGTACCAAAACAAGTGCAAATGATTAGAAAACATTAGAGAGAAACTTAGGAGGGCCCAGCCTTCCATAAAGATAAGAACATTGGTCTGGTTTGGTCTTAACCATATGGGTGTGTGGTAACACATTATTCAAAGATCAAAATACCTACCCGAGGACCTCAGAAGAAAGATTATTGATGCCCATGAGTCTGGGAGGGGTTACAAATTCCAAGCAATTCAAAGTACATAATTCCCAGGACAGGTCGTACCACCAAGGTCAGCCCAAGAGCTGACCGAAAGATGCTCATAGAAGTCTCTAAGAACCCCAGGGTAAAATCTCTAATGTTTTCTAATCATTTGCACTTGTTTTGGTACCTAATTCTAATTTTAGCCATTTTATGTGATGGTAAAGGTAGGGGTGTGCTAACTTTTTACCCATAAGGAAAAGGCATTTTTGTTTATTTTAATTGCATAACATTTTCTATATATTTTTTTTTTGTGTGTGATTTGTTAAATTGGGTAACCTTTATCTGTCAATAGTGTTGAAGTGAAGATTACATATCCATCTGTCCAGATATGTAAAAAAAAGAGAGACCTTGCTTACTTTTTCTCATGACTGTATATTTAAATGCATTAAAAAGGAACAATGGATACATATTGAAGATGTTCTCATCCCCAGAATGTTTTTAGTGTCTATTGTTAAAGGATAGCACTAAGAACAAAGTAAAGAACACAATAACAATATGGAAGAAAGTGCAACGTTGTCTATCAGAACCAATATCACTACCTAGAACACAACTCTATGGAACAATCCTTGGATTGCTTATCATAATTTACCAATGAATTGATCCACCTGAAAACCAAAGACATTGAAACCAACGAAGTGGTAGGCCACACAAGCTTACAGAACGGGACTGCGGCCACACAAGCTTACAGAACGGGACTGCTGAGTGCTGAAACGCGTAGCTAACGAGTTCCAAACTGCCTCTGGAAGCAACGCCAGCAAAATAACTGTTAGTCGGGAGCTTCATGAAATGGATTTCAATGGCAGAGTAGCCGCACACAAGCACAAGATCACCATGCGCAATGCCAAGCGTTGGCTGGAGTCATGTAAAGCTTGCCACTATTGGACTCCGGAGCAGTGGAAACACGTTCTCTGGAGTGATGAATCACGCTTCATCATCTGGCAGTCTGATGGACAAATCTGGGTTTGGCGGATGCCAGGAGAACGCTACCTGCCCGAATGCATAGTGCTACCTGTAAAGTTTGGTGGAGGAGGAATAATGGCCTGGGGCTGTTTTTCATGGTTAGGGCTAGACCACTTACTTCCAGTGAAGGGAAATCTTAATGCTACATCATACAATGATATTCTAGACAATTCTGTGCTTCCAACTTTGTGGCAACAGTTTGGGAAAGGCCCTTTTCTGTTTCAGCTTGACAATGCCCCCGTGCACAAAGCCAGGTCCATACAGAAATGGTTTGTCAAGTTCACTGTGGAAGAACTTGACTGGCCTGCATAGAGCCCTGACCTCAACCTCATTTGAACACCTTTGGGATGAATTGGAGCCAGGTCTAATCGCCCAACATCAGTGCACGACCTCACCAATGCTCTTGTTTCTGAATGGAAGCAAGTCCCTGCAGCAATGTTCCAACACCTAGTGGAAAGCCTGTTATAGCAGCAAAGGGGGGACCAACTCCATATTAATGCTCATGACTTTGAAATGAGATGTTCTACGAGGAGGTGTCCACATACTTTTGGTCATGTAGTGTATAAGCGAGGGAGTTGGTGTACTTGTTGTATACCAGGAGATGTCTGGACACACACACAGACACAAACATTAAGGTATGAGGTCGGGATGCTCCTGTCATGGATAGGCATTCAGTCAGTCAGTCAGCCAGTCAGTCAGCCAGTCATGGAAATTGATGAGCTTGTTGCTTGTTATGCTGTTTCACCAAAGCACTGATTTCAGCAGCCTTCGTCACAACTGCGTCAGAGGCTGTGAATTCAGCAGGAGGGTGGGGTGCTTGGGAGAGGAGGGAGGGAGTGAGAGAGAGGGGAGAGGGGTGGTTCATCCTCAGAGATGCTCATAGCGCAAAGAGTAACAACACGAGCAGGGTGAGACTCGCGCTGGGAAGAGAACAGAGAATAGCCTACAAACCATTGCCTCTCTGAAAAGAACAGCTGCGTTTGAATTATTAAACCGAAACAAACAGATTAAATAATTGAAGGAGTCACATCATAAAATCTGTCGCTATTCGCTGTCAAGGAGATATACCTAGAGGGCGGATTTGTGGGCAGGGTAGATTTAGAGGAAGCGTGAACCGTTTCAGCACCTTGGACAGAGCACGCGAGCAAGCGGTAACATGGCTCCGACGGTGACGGAAGAAACGCAGTTCGGTAAGTAGCTGGCGACAGCTTGGGACTTATTTGAGTGTGGTTGGGAAAACTCGGAAAGCCTCTGTTCATTTGGTCAGTAAAATTAAGTCTGTCTACCAAATGGCACCATATTCATTATACAGTGCTTTACGTTTGACCAAGGCCAAACTAGCTCTGGTCAACAGGGAATAGGGTGCCATTGGGAATGCAAGCATAGTCTCGTGATCCACCCACCCCCCGTCGGCGTCTCCGTCTGTTTCTACACCCGCTACACTATGACGTGGGCTCCGAACACACCTTATTTTATGTGTTTCATTGATTTATCCTTTATTTATTCAGGAGATAATATTGAGAATATCACGTAACGAATATACATAAAAACATATGAGAAGCAAAAACATAATACAAATCAACAGTTAGATTACCTCGAGTATTTTACTAGCGAGCGGTAACTGTCACAAATCATTATACCGCAGTAGGCTACACTATATAGCAATATGTTGAAATAAAGCTTTATGTCGGGTTGATTTTCCCAGCTGTAAAGATATGGTATATTAACAACTGAAGGCTGATGAATGCCTTGACGTGGAACACACTCTCAGAGCGTATAGTGTGTGTGCGTGCGCGTGCGTGGCGGGGAGCTGAAAAGACAGGGGTGAGGCACTGGGGTTGCCTTCCCTGTTTCTGTTCTGACAGAAATGTGTGTGTTCGTGTTGCTAACTAACCCAGCAGCCCCCAATCACTCATCTGATTAGCCAATTGAGATGAATGATAGTTATGTCATGTATGACCGAACCTTGATTATTCTGTTATGTTATGTCATGTAGGAGTCCCAGATTTTGCAGTTGTCATGATGTCTCTGACTGCATCCCAAATGGCACCATATTCCCTATATAGTGTACTACTTTTACCCAGGGCACATAGGGAATAGGGTGCCATTTATGACACAAACCCAGATTGTGCTTTTGCCATGCTGTCTCTGACTCAGACAGTGCGTCAGTCAGCAGTCCGTCCGTCAGTCAGTTGGTCGGTCGGTCCTGTTCGGTCGGTCTGTCATCATGGTAAACAGCAGTGGGTTTCTGACTCAGCTTTTCAATACATTAATCTACAGACGTAGTTAGACAGAGTAAACTTATGCATATTCCACACACACACACACACACACACACACACACACACACACACACACACACACACACACACACACACACACACACACACACACACACACACACACACACAGACAGGCAATAGATCCACAGGAGGGAGGGGCGGTTAACAAAATGATTTATCTGTCTGTTTTGTCTCTTTCTCTTTCTCTCTCTCTCTCTCTCTCTTTCTCTCTCTCTCTCTCTCTCTCTCTCTCTTTCTCTCTCTCTCTCTCTCTCTCTCTCTCTCTCTCTCTCTCTCTCTCTCTCTCTCTCTCTCTCTCTCTCTCTCTCTCTCTCTTTCTTTCTCTCTCTCTCTCTCTCTTTCTCTCTCTCTCTCTCTCTCTCTTTCGCTCTCTCACTCTCTCGCTCTCCCCATAGTGGAGATGCCGGTGAGTGTTGCAGTGGTGAGTGTGTTCGGCCTTGTCTCCTGCGTCTCCCTCTTTGCCTGGATCTGCTGCCAGCGTAAAAACACCAAACCCCAGACGACACCAACCTACAAGTTCATGCACATGCTCAAAGGCGTCGACATCTACCCCGAGAGTCTCAGCAACAAGAAGAAGTTTGCCGCCACTGCCGCCGCCAATGAAAGCAAGACCGACGTGAACGGAAACTGCAACGCCAACAGCAACAACGGTAAACAACAAGCAGCCTCCAGCCCAGCAGGGGGCAGAACGCCCCTTCACCTGGACCTGGAGAAGCAACGTGACCTGAACGGAAACTTCACCTCCACCACCAAACCTCCACACCCCAACGCCCAGACCCACACCAAGGTCCGCAGCTCCCCAGACCTGGACCTTCCCTCTCCACACCCAGGGTTCACCCAGCCTGGGGTTAAAGACCTGGCCCTGGAATCCCCCACAACCACTACAACCACTAATAGCCTCTCCAGCCAGACCCCAACCCCCACCCAGGGGGGCCGCTGACCAGGACAAACCCCAGGATGGAGGCCCTGACGTGGGCCTCGGGACCCTTCACTTCTCCCTGGAGTACAACTCAGAGAAGAAGGCCTTCGTGGTTCACATCAAGGAGGCCCACGGGCTGACCCCGACCGACGAGCAGTCCCTGACCTCTGACCCCTACATTAAGTTGACCCTGCTGCCGGAGAAGAAGCACCGGGTCAAGACTCGCGTCCTGAGGAAGACTCTGGACCCGGCGTTTGACGAGACCTTCAGTTTCTACGGGATCCCATTGGTCCGTGTGCAGGAGCTGTCCCTCCACTTTATGGTGCTCAGCTTCGATAGGTTCTCCCGCGATGAGGTCATCGGCGAGACTCTCGTCCCATTGGCCGAGATCAACCTGGCGGAGGGGCGTGTCCTCATGAGCCGTGAGATCATAAAGAAGAACATCAGGGTAAGAGATAGTTACTTGGTTCTTCCTCCTCCTCCTCCTCCTCCTCCTCCTCCTCCTCCTCCTCCTCATCATCATCATCATATGTTCTACCTTCAATACCATAGAGTACAGTAAAACCACTGCTCTCCATTCTAACTCTAGAATAATAATAATGCCACACTATTATAATAACTGTTATTGCCTAATACAAGTTCTCATAATATTAATTCACTCAGGGTAGTGAGAGTTTATACCTGATTTAATAATACAGCCTCCGTGTAGCCAATATCACACAGTACTAATGGTATAACACAGGTAGAATCCCAGCTCATGGCACCTTATTCCCATATAGTGTACTACTTATTTTGTATTTAACTAGGCAAGAACAAATTCTTATTTACAAAGACGGCCTAGGAACAGTGGGTTAACTGCCTTGCGAGGGGGCAGAACGACATATTTTTACCTTGTCAGCTCGGGGATTCGATCCAGAAACCTTTCGGTTACGGGCCCAACCACTCAGCTACCTGCCGCCCCTATAAGGCTCTGGTCAAAATTTGTGCACTATATAGGGAATAGGGTGGCATTTGGGACCTATCCACAGTGAATTTG
Source organism: Thymallus thymallus (assembly GCA_023634145.1). Taxonomy (NCBI): domain Eukaryota; kingdom Metazoa; phylum Chordata; class Actinopteri; order Salmoniformes; family Salmonidae; genus Thymallus; species Thymallus thymallus. The sequence goes on from CM042423.1 coordinate 3,766,143, forward strand.
TTTTATCAGATTTATCATTCTAGAATAGATCATTCTAGATGGGATAGTGATCACCTGTGTGTAGTTCATGGGTTGTGGATGTCTACGACAGGAGCACTATGGCTCAGAGAGAGTGTTAGAGGCTCTGTTCTATTGTACTGTATTCTGTTGTATTGTACACACACCTTATGTGTACATTGGTGTGAGAGAGAGAGAGAGAGAGAGAGATAATATATTCTGCTGCCACCAGATCAATACTCTGTGGGCTGAGGGTGTGGCAGGAGCATCGCCTCTTTCTCTCTCTCTGACTACAGGCCCCCTAGGGATTAGTCACACAGCAGAGGAGGCAGGAAATGTCTGTGTGTAAATGCGTGGTCATTCAAGAAAATGTATTCAACTAAGACAAAGTACAGAGCTCAGTGGCTGATTCTATGTGGTGACAGTTGCAGTAAATGGACCTGATATAGCTAAGTGGCTGATTCTATGTGGTGACAGTTGCAGTAAATGGACCTGATATAGCTGAGTGGCTGATTCTATGTGGTGACGCACATATTTAGATACAGTTGGAGTCGGAAGTTTGAACACACACTCATTTTTCAACCACTCCACAGATTTCATGTTAACAAACGATAGTTTTAGCAAGTCAGTTAGGACATCTACTTTGTGCATGACACAAGTAGTTCTTCCAACAATTGTTTACAGACAGATTATTTAACTTATAATTCTCTATATCACAATTCCAGTGGGTCAGACGTTTACATACACTAAGTTGACTGTGCCTTTAAACAGCTTGGAAAATTCCTGAAATTATGTCATTGCTTTAAAAGCTTCTGATAGGCTAATTGACATAATTTGAGTCAATTGGAGGTGTACCTGTGGATGTATTTCAAGGCCTACCTTCAAACTCAGTGCCTCTTTTCTCGACATCATGGGAAAATTTGCCCATGGGGACAAAGATTGTGCATTTTGGAGAAATGTCCTCTGGTCTGATGAAACAAAAATAGAACTGTTTGGCCATAATGACCATCGTTATGTTTGGAGGAAAAAGGGGGAGGCTTGCAAACCGAAGAACACCATCCCAACCGTGAAGCACGGGGGAGGCAGCATCATGTTGTGGGGGTGCTTTGCTGCAGGAGGGACTGGTGAACTTCACAAAATAGATGGCATCATGAGGAAGGCAAATTATGTGGATATATTGAAGCAATATCTCAAGACATCAGTCAGGTCGCAAATGGGTCTGCCAAATGGACAATGACCCCAAGCATACTTCCAAAGTTATGGCAAAAAGGCTTAAGGACAACAAAGTCAAGGTATTGGAGTGGCCATCACAAAACCCTGACCTCAATCCTATAGAAAATGTGTGGGCAGAAAAGAAAAAGTGTGCAAGCAAGGAGGCCTACAAACCTGACTCAGTCACACCAGTTCTGTCAGGAGGAATGGGCCAAAATTCACCCAACATATTGTGGGAAGCTTGTGGAAGGCTACCTGAAACGTTTGACCCAAGTTAAACAATTTAATGGCAATGCTACCAAATACTAATTGAGTGTTTGTAAACTTCTGACCCACTGGGAATGTGATGAAATAAATAAAAGCTTAAATAAATCATTCTCTCTACTATTATTCTGACATTTCACATTCTTAAAATAAAGTGGTGATCATAACTGACCTAAAACAATTTTTACTAGGATTAAATGTTAGGAATTGTGAAAAACTGAGTTTAAATGTGTTTGTCTAAGGTGTATGTAAACTTCCGACTTCAACTGTATCTGTAAAATGTCAGGTCTGAATGAATCCTTTTGTCTTTCTCTTTCTTTACCCCCCTCCCACTCTCTCCCCTACCTCCATCTCTCCTCCCTTCCCCTTTCCTCCCCCTCCTTCCATCACCCCCCTCTCACCCTCTCTCCTCTCTTTCCCTCTCTCCCTCCATATCTGTGTATAGAGGAGTACAGGTCGAGGGGAGCTGCTGTTGTCTCTATGTTACCAGTCCACCACCAGTACTCTAACAGTCGTGGTGTTGAAGGCTCGCCACCTGCCCAAGACCGATAACCACGGAACCTCAGGTAAATACAAACACAATCCACACACACACACACACACACACACACACACACACACACACACACACACACACACACACACACACACACACACACACACACACACACACACACACACACACACACACACACACACACACACACACACACACACACACACACACAGACACACACAGTATTATTCTGTCAGATATGAGTCACTCGGGCCCTTTTCAAAAGTACTTATAGTGTGTCCCAAATGGCACCATGTTTCCTATGTAGAGCCCTACATAGAGGGCGTCTTTGTAAATAAGATTTTGTTCTTAACTGACTTGCCTAATTAAATAAAGGTTAAATAATTATATATATTTTTTAAATAGAGTCTATGGGCCCAGGTCAATTGTAGTGCACTATATAGAGAATAGGATGTCACTTGGGGCAGCCATAATACTCTTCATTCAGGTCGTAATGACACAGGCAGAGACAAGATGGAGCTAATTTGATCTCCTTGTAATAAAACCACTTTGGAAGCACAGAGTTTTAGCCGGTCCATACCACACACACACACACACACACACACACACACACACACACACACACACACACACACACACACACACACACACACACACACACACACACACACACACACACACACACACACACACACACACACACACACACAATCATCTCCTCTGTATCGATTGCTCTATTGATCCTTGGCTGGAATAATGTGTTATGAATTCTATTCACTCTCTCTGTCTCTCGCTCGCTCTCTCTTTCTCTGTCTCTCTGGCTATCGCTCGCTCTCTCTTTTCTTCCTTCCTTCCTTCCTTCCTTCCTTCCTTCCTTCCTTCCTTCCTTCCTTCCTTCCTTCCTTCCTTCCTTCCTTCCTTCCTTCCTTCCAGACCCGTATGTGAAAGTCAACCTGTTCCAAGGGAAGAAGCGTGTCAGTAAGAAGAAGAGCCATGTGAAGAAGTGTTCCCCCAACCCTGTGTTCAACGAGCTGTTTGTGTTTGACGTATCCTCCCAGGAGAGGCTGAGGGAGACCAGCGTGGAGCTCCTCCTAATGGACTCCTCCCGCTCCCCCAACCCCATCCTGGGACACCTGGTCCTGGGTAACGCCGCCTCCGGCACCCCCGGAGAGCACTGGAGGGAGATCTGCGACCACCCGCGCCGGCAGATCGCCAAGTGGCACGCCCTGTCCGAGGACTAGGGTTTTAGGGTTGCGATGGCGTAAGGGGGTTGCCTAGAAATCAGGCGTTTCCTAGAAACCGCAAGGTTAACCAACCAACGCCCAAGGAACTATTGCTAAGTGAAAGGTGGTATGGGGTAGGGGGGTTCATTCTAAGTGATGTCATCAATCAGTCAATCAGTCATTCTGTCAATTTATCTATGGTTATTAGGGTTCGGTGACTGAGGAACCCCATCGTCAGTCTACGATTCCAAAGACTGTCACAATGACAACGGCCCCCATTAATGAAATTCTATCTCCATGGCAACAACAACCGATCGTCACCGCAACCATGTGCAGTGCAGAACGTCCTAGTAACTGTCGCTAACGCTCTTCTTCTATTGTTACTAAAAATATTACTCTGTTGTAAGATGGAAAAAATAATAACAGAACCTGTTAATATTACTACTGCTGTATAAAGACGTGGATTATCAAACTTTATTTTATAAAGATGCTATCTATTATTTATCAAATGTTTTATTTATTTATTTTGGGTTTTTGTTCTCTTCTGGTTGAGTTCCTGAGTATGTTTTGTAAGTAAAAGTGGTATTTCATATCATTGCATCAGAGGGGTGAGACAAGCCTTAAATTAGGTGACAGGAACGAAGCCTGGAGTGCATAAAGGACATTGTGTGTGTATTTA
>CM042423.1:3775034-3877534 GCA_023634145.1 Thymallus thymallus
TAAAATAAACAAAAATACCTTTAGGGGTGTACTAACTAAAAGTTACACACAAAAAAGTTAGTACACCCCTACTTTTACCATCACATAAAATGGCTAAAACTTTAATTAGGTTTTACCAAAACAAGTGCAAATGATTAGAAAACATTAGAGAGGGTCCAGCCTTCCATAAAGATAAGAAAATTGGTCTGGTTTGGTCTTAACCATATGGGTGTGTGGTAACACATGATGCCCATGAGTCCATTTCCAAGCATTTAGAAGTACATCACGCACCGGGGCAGCAGGCGGCTCCGGCTCTGGAGCAGGGCTTGATACCGGTCCCGGACTGGGCACCGGTGTGGCAGGCGGCTCAGGCACTGGCTCAGGCACTGGGCCGCCTCGTCAACCACGCTCTCCACCATAGTCCCTGCATCTCCATCGATCAGGTGGACTCCAATCAAGTTGGATGACCAAAGGAAACAGGATGCACCTGACCTCAATTTCATGTCTCATAGTAAAGGGTCTGAATACTTAATTATGTTTTTATTTTTAATAAATGTGCAAAAAAATCTACAAACCTGTTTAGCTTTGTCATTATGGGGTGTTGTGTGTATTTTAGAACAAGGCTGTAACGTAACAAAATGTAGAAAAAGTCAATGGGTCTGAATACTTTCCCAAGGCACTGTATATTTTAAATCAGGACCCCCAGTCTGTATTTGCTCCGTTATTGGTCCAGATAAGGACTGTGGTCTGCAAGCTGCTATAAGGAATAGGGTGCTATCTAATATTACTGTCACGCCTGCTCCCGCTCCAGCCTCCCTGGCGCTCGAGGCCGCCTGGCTGCACATCAAACCTGTCACCATCGTTGCACGCATCAACGCTTCATTGGACTCACCTGGACTCCATCATGAGACATGATGCAACTCCAGCCTCATACCCAGATGAGACACTATGCAACACCAGCCTCATACCCAGATGAGACACTATGCAACACCAGCCTCATACCCAGATGAGACAATATGCAACACCAGCCTCATACCCAGATGAGACAATATGCAACTCCAGCCTCATACCCAGATGAGACAATATGCAACTCCAGCCTCATACCCAGATGAGACACTATGCAACACCAGCCTCATACCCAGATGAGACACTATGCAACACCAGCCTCATACCCAGATGAGACAATATGCAACACCAGCCTCATACCCAGATGAGACACTATGCAACACCAGCCTCATACCCAGATGAGACAATATGCAACTCCAGCCTCATACCCAGATGAGACACTATGCAACACCAGCCTCATACCCAGATGAGACACTATGCAACACCAGCCTCATACCCAGATGAGACAATATGCAACACCAGCCTCATACCCAGATGAGACACTATGCAACACCAGCCTCATACCCAGATGAGACAATATGCAACTCCAGCCTCATACCCAGATGAGACACTATGCAACACCAGCCTCATACCCAGATGAGACAATATGCAACACCAGCCTCATACCCAGATGAGACACTATGCAACTCCAGCCTCATACCCAGATGAGACACTATGCAACACCAGCCTCATACCCAGATGAGACAATATGCAACACCAGCCTCATACCCAGATGAGACACTATGCAACACCAGCCTCATACCCAGATGAGACACTATGCAACACCAGCCTCATACCCAGATGAGACAATATGCAACACCAGCCTCGTACCCAGATGAGACACTATGCAACACCAGCCTCATACCCAGATGAGACAATATGCAACTCCAGCCTCATACCCAGATGAGACACTATGCAACACCAGCCTCATACCCAGATGAGACAATATGCAACACCAGCCTCATACCCAGATGAGACACTATGCAACTCCAGCCTCATACCCAGATGAGACACTATGCAACACCAGCCTCATACCCAGATGAGACAATATGCAACACCAGCCTCATACCCAGATGAGACACTATGCAACACCAGCCTCATACCCAGATGAGACACTATGCAACACCAGCCTCATACCCAGATGAGACACTATGCAACACCAGCCTCATACCCAGATGAGACAATATGCAACACCAGCCTCATACCCAGATGAGACACTATGCAACACCAGTCTCAAACCCAGATGACACAATATGCAACTCCAGCCTCATACCCAGATGAGACACTATGCAACACCAGCCTCATACCCAGATGAGACAATATGCAACACCAGCCTCATACCCAGATGAGACACTATGCAACTCCAGCCTCATACCCAGATGAGACACTATGCAACACCAGCCTCATACCCAGATGAGACAATATGCAACACCAGCCTCATACCCAGATGAGACACTATGCAACTCCAGCCTCATACCCAGATGAGACACTATGCAACACCAGCCTCATACCCAGATGAGACACTATGCAACTGGCCTGGGTGACATTTGGGACACAGTCAGAGATTAGTCTGGGGGTTATTGGTATGGGGGACATTTGGGACACAGTCAGAGATTAGTCTGGGGGTTATTGGCCTGGGGGACATTTGGGACACAGTCAGAGATTAGTCATGGGGTTATTGGCCTGGGTGACATTTGGGACACAGTCAGAGGTTAGTCTGGGGGTTATTGGCCTGGGTGACATTTGGGACACAGTCAGAGATTAGTCTGGGGGTTATTGGCCTGGGTGACATTTGGGACACAGTCAGAGATTAGTCTGGGGGTTATTGGTATGGGGGACATTTGGGACACAGTCAGAGATTAGTCTGGGGGTTATTGGCCTGGGTGACATTTGGGACCCAGTCAGAGATTAGTCTGGGGGTTATTGGTATGGGGGACATTTGGGACACAGTCAGAGATTAGTCTGGGGGTTATTGGCCTGGGTGACATTTGGGACACAGTCAGAGATTAGTCTGGGGGTTATTGGTATGGGGGACATTTGGGACACAGTCAGAGATTAGTCTGGGGGTTATTGGTATGGGGGACATTTGGGACACAGTCAGAGATTAGTCTGGGGGTTATTGGTATGGGGGACATTTGGGACACAGTCAGAGATTAGTCTGGGGGTTATTGGTATGGGGGACATTTGGGACACAGTCAGAGATTAGTCTGGGGGTTATTGGTATGGGGGACATTTGGGACACAGTCAGAGATTAGTCTAGGGGTTATTGGTATGGGTGACATTTGGGACACAGTCAGAGATTAGTCTGGGGGATATTGGCCTGGGTGACATTTGGGACCCAGTCAGAGATTAGTCTGGGGGATATTGGCCTGGGGGTCCGGGCCGGACTGGGCACCGGTGGAGCGGACTGCTCCTTCACTGGAGCGGAGCAGATGACTGGAACTGGACTGGGCATCGGTGGATCGGACTGCTCCATCACTGGAGCAGAGCAGACGGCCGGACCCAGACGAGGCACCGGTGGAGAGGACTGCCCCTGCACTGGAGCGGAGCAGACTTCCGGACCCTTCTCCATCCCCATCCCTGGGGCAGGACTGAACGAAAATTATGTGGATATATTGAAGCAACATTTCAAGACATCAGTCAGGAAGTTAAGGTGTATGTAAACTTCCGACTTCAACTGTATGTACTGTATATAGACATACAGTGGGGAGAACAAGTATTTGATACACTGCCGATTTTGCAGGTTTTCCTACTTACAAAGCATGTAGAGGTCTGTAATTTTTATCATAGGTACACTTCAACTGTGAGAGACGGAATCTAAAACAAAAATCCAGAAAATCACATTGTATGATTTTTAAGTAATTAATTTGCATTTTATTGCATGACATAAGTATTTGATACATCAGAAAAGCAGAACTTAATATTTGGTACAATTAATATTTGGTGCAATTACAGAGATCATACGTTTCCTGTAGTTCTATACCAGCTTTGCACACACTGCAGCAGGGATTTTTGCCCACTCCTCCATACAGATCCTTCAGGTTTCGGGGCTGTCGCTGGGCAATACGGATTTTCAGCTCCCTCCAAAGATTTTCTATTGGGTTCAGGTCTGGAGACTGGCTAGGCCACTCCAGGACCTTGAGATGCTTCTTACGGAGCCACTCCTTAGTTGCCCTGGCTGTGTGTTTCGGGTCGTTGTCATGCTGGAAGACCCAGCCACGACCCATCTTCAATGCTCTTACTGAGGGAAGAAGGTTGTTGGCCAAGATCTCGCAATACATGGCCCCATCCATCCTCCCCTCAATACGGTGCAGTCGTCCTGTCCCCTTTGCAGAAAAGCATCCCCAAAGAATGATGTTTCCACCTCCATGCTTCACGGTTGGGATGGTGTTCTTGGGGTTGTACTCATCCTTCTTCTTCCTCCAAACACGGCGAGTGGAGTTTAGACCAAAAAGCTCTATTTTTGTCTCATCAGACCACATGACCTTCTCCCATTCCTCCTCTGGATCATCCAGATGGTCATTGGCAAACTTCAGACGGGCCTGGACATGCGCTGGCTTGAGCAGGGGGACCTTGCATGCGCTGCAGGATTTTAATCCATGACGGCGTAGTGTGTTACTAATGGTTTTCTTTGAGACTGTGGTCCCAGCTCTCTTCAGGTCATTGACCAGGTCCTGCCGTGTAGTTCTGGGCTGATCCCTCACCTTCCTCATGATCATTGATGCCCCACGAAGTGAGATCTTGCATGGTGCCCTAGACCGAGGGATATTGACCATCATCTTGAACTTCTTCCATTTTCTAATAATTGCACCAACAGTTGTTGCCTTCTCACCAAGCTGCTTGCCTATTGTCCTGTAGCCCATCCCAGCCTTGTGCAGGTCTACAATTTTATCCCTGATGTCCTTACACAGCTCTCTGGTCTTGGCCATTGTGGAGAGGTTGGAGTCTGTTTGATTGAGTGTGTGGACAGGTGTCTTTTATACAGGTAACGAGTTCAAACAGGTGCAGTTAATACAGGTAATGAGTGGAGAACAGGAGGGCTTCTTAAAGAAAAACTAACAGGTCTGTGAGAGCCGGAATTCTTACTGGTTGGTAGGTGATCAAATACTTATGTCATGCAATAAAATGCAAATTAATTATTTAAAAATAAATTTAAAAGATTTTCTGGATTTTTGTTTTAGATTCCGTCTCTCACAGTTGAAGTGTACCTATGATAAAAATTACAGACCTCTACATGCTTTGTAAGTAGGAAAACCTGCAAAATCGGCAGTGTATCAAATACTTGTTCTCCCCACTGTATATAGATAAATCGTCTGTTTGAATACATTTTACTCCAGCTACTACTGTGCTGTTCATTCCTGACAACTAGAATGATTCTATTGATTATGGTATGGTTGCTGTGGTGTCTGTGGGCTTTAAATCTGTGACATCACAACAGCCGTTTGACAATAAGCTGGTCAGTGATACTGACATGTAATAGAATCTATCCAAGTTACCACCACATTCCTCCTATGCAACCAATCAATTTACAGTCTGGAACGTCACAGCAAATGGCGTCAGCACTTCATTAGAAAGAGAGAGAGACAGAGAGAGAGACACACATGTGTCGTAGAACATGGTCGCTATGGCAACAGCATGAAAGCCACCGTTGTCTATTCCTGATATATGAATATCCACAGAGTGGAGAGAGAGAGAGGAGGGGAGGAGGAGGTAGAGGGAGGGAGGGAGGAGGGAGTTAGGAAAGGAAGAGGGATGGGGATGGGGAGAGGGAGGGAGGGAGGGAGGGGCGGAGGGGGATGACACAGTGAAAGTTCTGCTCTCACTTCCTCTTGCCAGTTGGCACCCTATTCCCTATGTAGTGCACTACCAGGGCCATAGGGTGCCATTTGGGACGCAAATCAGAGATGACTGCAAGGCAAGCTTCCTGTTGCACAGGTTCAATCTAGATCATAGGCCTTTTGGGACGCAGCCACTGTTCTGTCTAGACGACATGACAAATGACCGGTGGGGAAAGGAGCTCCATATCGTGTAACACACTCACACACACACACCCTTTAAGACCTTCAGTTTAAGATTCATTTCATGATCTTAGAGGGGTGGTGTAGATTTCTAAGAGGAAGAGAGAAAAAGAGAGAGAGAGAGAGAGAGAGGGACGGACGGACGGACGGACGGAAGGACGGACGGAGAGAGAGAGAGAGAGAGAGAGAGGGAGAGACGGACAGACAGAGAGAGAGAGACAGACAGAGACAGAGCTAGAGAGAGATAGACAGAGAGAGTGACAGACAGAGACAGATAGAGATAGAAAGAGAGAGAGAGAGACAGACGGACAGACAGACAGACAGACAGAGAGAGACAGACAGACAGAGACTGAGAGATCGGCAGGAAAAGAACAGAGCACTAGAGGAGAAGGTGAGACTGCTGGGCTTTTACCTGTCCTGTATTAGTGGACCGATATAGCCGGGCTGGGCTTTTACCTGTCCTGTATTAGTGGACCTCCTGGGCTCCCTCTCTGCCCTCTGGAGACCCGCTGCCCATAGCTCCATAGGTACAACGGGTGCTGCTACCGGTGTGGATGGAACGAGGTCGCCCCTTCCGGCGCGGCCACGAACCATCAGAAGGCTGTCGAGACGGATGGCCATGTCCACCAGTTGATCAAAGCTTAATGTAGCGTCTTGACAAGTCAGCTCCCTCCGGACGTCCTCGCGAAGTCTACACCGAAAATTGGTCGATAAGGGCTCGCTCCTTCCACCCAGAACCGGCAGCCAGGGTCCGGAACTCCATGGCGAACTCCTGAGCCGATCTTGTGCCCTGTCTCAGGTGGAAAAGACGTTCACACGCCACTTTTGATCATCTGGTGGATGATCAAAAACGGCCCTGAAGCGGTAGGTGAACTCTTCATAATCGTCGTCCACCCTCTCTCCAGATGCATTGGCCCACTCCAAGGCCGGGCCCGAGAGGCAGGAGATGAGGGCAGACACCTTCTCACGTCCCGTGGTCAGGGTGGCTGTCGTGGAAAAATACAGTACTAGTTGGAGAAGAACCCCTGGCAACGGGACACCTCCCTGACGTATTCCCTAGGGAGGGACAGGTACACCGTTCCTGTTCCACCTGGTACCGCAGGGTCGATCGCGGCACCGTGGCTGGTCATAGCCTGCACATCAGGAATCCGGGGTTGTCTCTGCTCCAGGTGGCGGACCGTCTGGAGCACTTGGTCCATCGCGGAACCGAGATTGGCCAGCATCTCGCCATGTTCCCTTACTTGTTCCACGACGCTGGTCAGCTCGGCTCTTCCTGCTGACTCCGTTCAGTTCAGGGGTGCGTTATTCTGTTGTGTGTTCGTAAGTGGAGAAGGAGAAGGAGCCAGTCGCAGGAGTTTGAGGATGACTTGAGATTTATTAATCTTGATCCAAACGCTCACAGCAAAAAACAGGCACTGAGCAAGGTGCAGTCCATAAATACAGACTACAAAACAACAGGACTTAACAGCTAACCGCTAGTCGGAACTCCGAACACGCAACATGAGACAATAACGCACAAAGACTAGGGGAGCAGAGGGAACAGATATACACATGATAATGATGGGATAGGGAACAGGTGTGATAATGAACACTGGAGCCGAAACTGGCCAGAGGGCGGAGCTGCTCCAGAGGGAGATGTGACAAGTGCACCATAATGTATCGACTTTCCTGCCGACCTAAGGCGTGGTGCCACTGGTCAGCTGTAGCCTAGCACAGTGTTGGCGGTGGAAACTAGTAATGTGGTGAGTTTTCCCCTTCCAGGATTATACAGTATTTGGTCGAGGCAAATTTATGGTGAAATGATTGTCTTTCCCCTTCCGTATTATGGCCCCAACAGTGCTCACTGGAACATTCAGAAGCTTAGAAATGTGCCTATAACCAATGCCATCATTATGTTTTGCAACAATTAGGTTGCGAATGTCTTGAGACAGCTCTTTGCTTTTACCCATCATGAGATGTGTCTTGTGTAACACCTTGGCAATGAGACCTTTTTGTAGGCCATCAGTTGGGACTGAACCAGCTGATATTAATTTGCACTGATAGGGGGCTGGATTGCTTTTTAATTACTGATAGTTTTCAGCTGTTGTCTTGGCTTTCCATGACTTTTTGAACCTACCTTTCTTCATGTGTTCAATACTTTTTCCCTGTGTCATTTCACATTATTACACATAACTTAATTTCTGAACTTATTTGTTTTGGTTTCTTTGTATGTATGTATTACTTGGGTTGTTATCAACATCTGGTGAAACTTTCATGTCAATAGCACCTTTGGAAATATATTTACTGAGAAAAATGGTGACGTGTTCAATACTTATTTCACCCGCTGTACAGTGGGGAGAACCAGTATTTGATACACTGCCAATTTTGCAGGTTTTCCTACTTACAAAGCATGTAGAGGTCTGTAATTTTTATCATAGGTACACTTCAAAAATCCAGAAAATCACATTGTATGTTTTTTAAATAATTAATTTGCATTTTATTGCATGACATAAGTATTTGATCACCTACCAACGAGTAAGAATTCCGGCTCTCACAGACCTGTTAGTTTTTCTTTAAGAAGCCCTCCTGTTCTCCACTCATTACCTGTATTAATTGCACCTGTTTGAACTCGTTACCTGTATAAAAGACACCTGTCCACACACTCAATCAAACAGACTCCAACCTCTCCACAATGGCCAAGACCAGAGAGCTGTGGGATGGGCTACAGGACAATAGGCAAGCAACTTTGTGAGAAGGCAGCAACTGTTGGCGCAATTATTAGAAAATGGAAGATGTTCAAGATGACGGTCAATCTCCCTCGGTCTGGGGCACCATGCAAGATCTCACCTCGTGGGGCATCAATGATCATGAGGAAGGTGAGGGATCAGCCCAGAACTACACGGCAGGACCTGGTCAATGACCTGAAGAGAGCTGGGACCACAGTCTCAAAGAAAACCATTAGTAACACACTACGCCGTCATAGATTAAAATCCTACAGCGCACGCCAAGTCCCCCTGCTCAAGCCAGCGCATGTCCAGGCCGTCTGAAGTTTGCCAATGACCATCTGGATGATCCAGAGGAGGAATGGGAGAAGGTCATGTGGTCTGATGAGACAAAAATATAGCTTTTTGGTCTAAACTCCACTCGCCGTGTTTGGAGGAAGAAGAAGGATGAGTACAACCCCAAGAACACCATCCCAACCGTGAAGCATGGAGGTGGAAACATCATTCTTTGGGGATGCTTTTCTGCAAAGGGGACAGGACGACTGCACCGTATTGAGGGGAGGATGGATGGGGCCATGTATCGCGAGATCTTGGCCAACAACCTCCTTCCCTCAGTAAGAGCATTGAAGATGGGTCGTGGCTGGGTCTTCCAGCATGACAACGACCCGAAACACACAGCCAGGGCAACTAAGGAGTGGCTCCGTAAGAAGCATCTCAAGGTCCTGGAGTGGCCTAGCCAGTCTCCAGACCTGAACCCAATAGAAAATCTTTTGAGGGAGCTGAAAGTCCGTATTGCCCAGCGACAGCCCCGAAACCTGAAGGATCTGGAGAAGGTCTGTATGGAGGAGTGGGCCAAAATCCCTGCTGCAGTGTGTGCAAACCTGGTCAAGAACTACAGGAAACGTATGATCTCTGTAATTGCAAACAAAGGTTTCTGTACCAAATATTAAGTTCTGCTTTTCTGATGTATCAAATACTTATGTCATGCAATAAAATGCAAATTAATTACTTGAAAATCAGTGATTTTCTGGATTTTTGCTTTAGATTCCGTCACTCACAGTTGAAGAGTACCTATGATAAAAATTACAGACCTCTACATGCTTTGTAAGTAGGTGTCATCATAGTGGTCTCTGATTGGTGGTCATCATTTGGTGTGTCATCATAGTGGTCTCTGATTGGTGGTCATCATTTGGTGTGTCACCATAGTGGTCTCTGATTGGTGGTCATCATTTGGTGTGTCACCATAGTGGTCTCTGATTGGTGGTCATCATTTGGTGTGTCACCATAGTGGTCTCTGATTGGTGGTCATCATTTGGTGTGTCACCATAGTGGTCTCTGATTGGTGGTCATCATTTGGTGTGTCACCATAGTGGTCTCTGATTGGTGGTCATCATTTGGTGTGTCATCATAGTGGTCTCTGATTGGTGGTCATCATTTGGTGTGCCATCATAGTGGTCTCTGATTGGTCGTCATCATTTGGTGTGTCATCATAGTGGTCTCTGATTGGTGATCATCATTTGGTGTGTCACCATAGTGGTCTCTGATTGGTGGTCATCATTTGGTGTGTCACCATAGTGGTCTCTGATTGGTGGTCAACATTTGGTGTGTCACCATAGTGGTCTCTGATTGGTGGTCATCATTTGGTGTGTCACCATAGTGGTCTCTGATTGGTGGTCATCATTTGGTGTGTCACCATAGTGGTCTCTGATTGGTGGTCATCATTTGGTGTGTCACCATAGTGGTCTCTGATTGGTGGTCATCATTTGGTGTGTCATCATAGTGGTCTCTGATTGGTGGTCATCATTTGGTGTGTCACCATATTGGTCTCTGAATGGTGGTCATCATTTGGTGTGTCATCATAGTGGTCTCTGATTGGTGGTCATCATTTGGTGTGTCACCATAGTGGTCTCTGATTGGTGGTCAGACTTGCTCAGGTGGAACTTAAACTTGTGTCTTTTTTCAATGCTGAATTTAATGTCATTGAGAAAACTGAAAGGTGTCATAATGTATTTTTCCACAAAACATCCTTTCTGAATTTAAAAGTAATCCACGTTTTTAAAAAGTATCTATAATCTTGTTACAATATTTTTGCTGGTAACATAACTGATTACAGTAACTGTAATCATTTACTCCCCAACCCTGGCAATGGCATATCTACACTTAAGTTTTTTAGATAGTCATATTACATTTCTTAAGAGTCTATAAAATCTAAATCCGTCAATTTAAGCTCAGTCCACCGCATCCGCCTATGTCGGCCTTCTACATCTGTGCTGGAAGGTGGTCGGACCGTGCGACATCCCGAAAATTGATCTTCTCACAAAAACGTCTGTAGCGTCCGGACTGTTTGGCCTTTATTATGACCCAACTATGAGAAGGGGAGACTCATGAAGATGATGGTGTTCTCCGTTTTGCTCTACGACCCCCACAAGTGTCACGAGACTCATCTGAAGGTAACACATACAAATGAATGGAAGTATGGAGGTAGTTTTGTGCCCAAAAAAAAGTGGTTAAATATGTGTCCAAAAAATACAAAATAAAAATCCTGAGGTTTTTTATATCTCATAGATATAGAACAGAAACTTCAAAACCTTTTTCCATTTATTTAGTCTTTTTTGCTGTTTAAAAATGTGTTATTCAATACATTTCCATGTGCTATCTACAGGAGACATGAACACTAATGCACATGAGTGTCACACCCTGATCTGTTTCACCTGTCCTTGTGCTCGTCTCCACCCCCCCTCCAGGTGTCGCCCATCTTCCTCATTATCCCCTGTGTATTTATACCTGTGTTCTATGTTTGGCTGTTTGTTGTCAGTTCGTTTTGTTCGTCAAGCCTACCAGCATTTTCCCCCTTTACTCCTGTCTCTGTAATGTTCCTGTTTTGTTGCTTTCCCGGTTTTGACCTTTCCTTCCTGCCCCGACCCTGAGCCAGTCTGCCGTTTTGTACCTTTGCCTCACTACTCTGGATTACCGAACTCTGCTTGCCCCTGACCTGTCTTTTGCCTGCCCCCTGACGGTATAATAAACATGTCTGCTTATACTTTTTTAAGGCACTTTTTGTTTTCATTTCTCTCTCGCGCACACACACAGACACACACAGACAGACACACAGCTGTACACCCACTCTGTATTCACCCTGCTTGGGTATTTATTTACATATTCAGTCACCTTAGACCCTGGGATGTTAGACTGTGTTGTCCCAACAGTGAGAGATAATTTATTTTCCCTTTTGTACTTGAACTATGGTTCACATGGTTACAACACTGTATAATATGACATTTGAAATGTCTCTATTATTTTGGAACTTTTGTTTTTACTCTTTTGTTTATTATCTATTTCACTTGCTTTGGGAATGTAAACATATGTTTCCTATAAGCCAATAAGAGAGTTAGGTTAGAGGGATATAGGGAACGGAGAAAGGGAGAGAGAAGTGAAGAGGTATTTATTGAAGAAAACATTTAAAAAGAAGAGAGAGAGAGAGAGGGAGAGGAGAGGGAGAGGAGGCGGTCTACAGGAGACACGAATACTAATGCACATGTGTGTGTGTCTATGTGTGTGTCTATGTGTGTGTCTATGTGTGTGTCTATGTGTGTGTTTGCATACCTTACGATATGGTGATAGAAAATGCATAATGTAGCTACATACGTTCCATATGGTTCAGTGTGTGTCACCTCTGCCTCCACACACACACACACACACCCACACACACACACACACGCACACGCACAAACACACACACACACACACACACACACACGCACAAACACACACACACACCCACACACACACACACGCGCACACACACACACACATTCTGAGTCAAAGTGTAATCCTGCATGGTTTATCTGCATCTCTTCCTGTCATTTAGAGAACAGCCAATCATTGACTTGCAACGGTTAGAGGGATAGAGGGAACGGAGAAAGGGAGAGCGAAGTGAAGAGGTATTTATTGAAGAAAACGTTTAAAAAGGAGAGAGAGAGGGAGAGGGAGGGGAGCCGGGGGGACGGGGAGAGGGAGAGGAGAGGGGGGAGGGAGGGGAGAGGAGAGGGGGGAGGGAGGGGAGAGGAGAGGGGGGAGGGAGGGGAGGGGAGAGGGAGAGGAGAGGGGGAGAGGAGAGGAGAGGGGGAGAGGGAGGGGGAGAGGGAGGGGAGCCGGGGGGACGGGGAGAGGGAGAGGAGAGGGGGAGAGGAGAGGAGAGGGGGAGAGGAGGGGGAGAGGGAGGGGGAGAGAGGGAGGGAGAAGAGGGGGAGTAAGAGAGGAGTGGGAGAGGGAGGGAGAGAGGAGAAGAGGGGGAGAGGGAGGGGGAGAGAGGGAGGGAGAGAGGAGAAGAGGGGGAGAAGAGGGGGAGTAAGAGGGAGCGGAAACTGTAATTTCCTGAATCCTGGAACGGTGACTCTCAGACTACAGATGAGTTGTTGGGTACGTTCCAAATGGCACTGTTGTATAGGGAATATGGTGTGATTTGGTTTGCACATGTTCTCTCACAGCTGTGCCTAAAGCTTATAATATGAGCCTTTAAAAACATTTATAAAGTCTTATTAATGAAAGTTATTTTAAAGTGTTAGTAATACATATAAAAAACCCAGACATAAACAGGCTACAATCACAGCAGAGGTCTAATCAGCTGCAAGTTGATCATGAAGTTGATAACTAGTAAAAACATTTAGCTTTTTTATATATATTTTTTTTTTATTGAACCTTTATTTAACTAGGCAAGTCAGTTAAGAACAAATTCGTATTTACAATGACGCCTACCTACAGGATCAGATTAGGTTTAAGCGCCTTGCTCAAGGACACATCGACAGGTTTTTTCACCTTGACGGCTCAGGTATTCAAACCAGCTACCTTGCAGTTACTGGACCAACACTCTAACCACTAGGCTAACTGCCACCCCCAAAAAAGCTGACCATAAAGCTGATAACTAGTAAAAACATTTGGGTTGGTAAAGACCCCTAACACAGCTAGGTTACCATAAAGCTGATAACTAGTAAAAACATTTGGGTTGGTAAAGACCCCTAACACAGCTAGGTTACCATAAAGCTGATAACTAGTAAAAACATTTGGGTTGGTAAAGACCCCTAACACAGCTAGGTTACCATAAAGCTGATAACTAGTAAAAACATTTGGGTTGGTAAAGACCCCTAACACAGCTAGGTTACCATAAAGCTGATAACTAGTAAAAACACATCATCCAAAGCTAACAAACACTTCTATCTCAAATTCACACTGCTAACACAGTTCTGAAGACTGGATGAGTTACTGAACAGATAGAGGTGGAGAAGAGAGAGAGATTGGGAAAATGAGAGAGAGAGAGAGATGATCCATTTAAAATCTATTTGCGTAATGTGGACTTTGGTGTCCGGTGTCCGGCTGTGTGTGTGTGTCCAGTCAGTAATGCGTTACCTGGCTGTCCGGTTTATAAGTCATCTCATTAACCCTCGCCTTAGAGGAGGAGGAAGAGGAGGAGAATGAGGAGGAGGAGAGAGAGAGAGCGAAAGCCTCCAGTCTCCGGAAGCGTGGACACAAGGGGTTGCCGGCTGCTGTCACCATCTGCCGTTAACGCCGCGTCAGGATGTGGGTTGAGGAAAAGGCCAAACCGGAGTCTAACCGGAGAACGGTCGGCATGCGCCAGCATTTTGTTAATGGTCTTCTCTACTGCACTGGAGACATGGTCCACTTCAGCCAGTACATGGAGGGTATGGTTAGTTCTTTTTTCTCTTTATAGCCAGTCAAATGGTGTGGTGGTCCAACTCAGCAAGTAGGAAGTGAGTTGATCTCCTCCTCCTCCTCCTCCTCCTCCTCCTTCACTTTATTGCCAGACAAATGGTATAGTGTACTTACCTTTTATGTCATGACCATAACGGATAAAGTACGTTACAACTGAAATACTGAAATAAGCAGAAATACTTGATGTCAGTCATTCAAATCAAAACCGGCAAAAGGTCAATAAAAAGGTCATTTATGAAGGTCCAAGACAGACCAGTATCTCTTTGGGAACAAGACAGACCAGTATCACTATGGGAACAAGACAGACCAGTATCACTATGGGAACAAGACAGGTCAATATCACTATGGGAACAAGACAGGTCAATATCACTATGGGAACAAGACAGACCAGTATCACTATGGGAACAAGACAGACCAGTATCACTATGGGAACAAGACAGGTCAATATCACTATGGGAACAAGACAGGTCAATATCACTATGGGAACAAGACAGATCAGTATCACTATGGGAACAAGACAGACCAATATCACTATGGGAACAAGACAGACCAATATCACTATGGGAACAAGACAGACCAATATCACTATGGGAACAAGACAGACCAATATCACTATGGGAACAAGACAGACCAGTATCACTATGGGAACAAGACAGACCAGTATCACTATGGGAACAAGACAGACCAGTATCACTTCAGGAACAAGACAGACCATTATTAATTTGGGAACAAGACAGACCAATATCACTATGGGAACAAGACAGACCAATATCACTATGGGAACGAGACAGAACAATATCACTATGGGAACAAGACAGACCAATATCACTATGGGAACAAGACAGACCAGTATCCATATGGGAACAAGACAGACCAGTATCAATTTGGGAACAAGACAGACCAATATCACTATGGGAACAAGACAGGTCAATATCACTATGGGAACAAGACAGGTCAATATCACTATGGGAACAAGACAGGTCAATATCACTATGGGAACAAGACAGGTCAATATCACTATGGGAACAAGACAGGTCAATATCACTATGGGAACAAGACAGGTCAATATCACTATGGGAACAAGACAGGTCAATATCACTATGGGAACAAGACAGGTCAATATCACTATGGGAACACCTGTTGAAAGAAATTGAATTGATGTAAATAAATAAAAGCAGAAAATGTGGCTTATAGCTGACAAAATTAGATTAGCATTTTATGACTTCCAATATAATCTATGACTTGAAGTAAAACAAACATTTGTGTCCACTTCATCTACCTCTCTCCCTCTCCCCCTCCTCCTCCTCTTCCTCCTCCTCTCCTCCTCCTCTCTTCTCTCCCTCTCCCCCACTCCTCCTCCTCTTCCTCCTCCTCTCCTCCTCCTCCTCCTCTCTTCTCTCCCTCTCCCCCACTCCTCCTCCTCTTCCTCCTCCTCTCCTCCTACTCTCTTCTCTACCTCTCCCCCACTCCTCCTCCTCTTCCTCCTCCTCTCCTCCTCCTCTCTTCTCTCCCTCTCCCCCACTCCTCCTCCTCTTCCTCTCCTCCTCCTCCTCTCTTCTCTACCTCTCCCCCACTCCTCCTCCTCTTCCTCCTCCTCTCCTCCTCCTCTCTTCTCTCCCTCTCCTCCTCCTCTTCCTCCTCCTCTCCTCCTCCTCTCTTCTCTCTTCTCTCCCTCTCCCCCACTCCTCCACACCTCTCCAGACAAGGCCTTCATTTTCCAGCTGGTTGAGTGGAGCATGCGGGGGGTAACCAGGGTCATCCTGGCCAACAACCCCCTGAGTGGTGTTCTGATCCTGGGGGCGCTGGTCTGGGCCTCCCCCTGGCAGGCTCTACTGGGGACCTTGGGTCTACTGGCCTCTACCCTCACTGCTGTTATCATAGGACAGGACAGGTGCACAATCACACACACACACACACACACACACACACACACACACACACACACACACAGACACACACAGATACACACACACACAGACAGACAGAGATACACACACACACAGACACACACAGATACACACACACACACACAGACAGAGATACACACACACACACACACACACACACACACACACACACACACACAGACACACACAGATACACACACACACAGACAGACAGAGATACACACACACACAGACACACACAGATACACACACACACACACAGACAGAGATACACACACACACACACACACACACACACACACACACACACACACACAGAAACGCCACACACACAGACAGACAGACAGACAGACAGACAGACAGACAGACAGACAGACAGACAGACAGACAGACAGACAGACAGACAGACAGACAGACAGACATACTGGAACATTATATATACACACACACACACACACAGTTTCATCCATGTTTCTCAAATGTCAAATTTGTTTGTTTAAGGTTAAGTTTAGGCATTATCTCTGAATGGTTAATGTAAGGCATTATCTCTGAATGGTTAAGGTAAGGCATTATCTCTGAATGGTTAAGGTAAGGCATTATCTCTGAATGGTTAAGGTAAGGCATTATCTCTGAATGGTTAAGGTAAGGCTTAAGGTTAGGGATAAAACAACTTTCTATTGCTGGACTTGAACTTCAGAGGCAGTTGAAGTTCAGTCAGCCATTGTTATGTAAATGCAGGCTGAAACGTGTGTGTGTGTGGGTGTGTGCGTTCGTGTGTGTTCATAGTGGGGAGGTATCCGGAGGTCTCCATGGGTTCAATGGTATGCTGGTGTCTCTGTTGATGGGGGTGTTCAGCTCTGCAGGAAACTGGTACTGGTGGCTTCTATTACCTGCCTGTCTGGGGGGAGCTACCAGGTGAGACACACACACACACACACACACACACACACACACACACACACACACACACACACACACACACAATGCCTTTGTTTTCATTCTCATTTATAAACAGATTCACCTATGTCTTTGCAACACACTGTCACAGATTATCGTGAAATAGACACTAATTACTTATTTGAAATTTGTGACAGGCGTGTGAAAAAGTACATTTTCTCGTGTCCACCACAAGATTTTCTTCTTCATAACGAATTCCAATTTGTTGTGGCTAAAGTTAGCTATTTTAGCTAGGTGGCTAACGTTAGCTAGGCTAGGGGTTAAGGTTAGGGTTAGGTAGTAAGGTTAGGCTTATGGTTAGCTAACATGCTAGCTAAGTAGTTAAAGGGTTAGGGTTAGCTAACATGCCAGCTGTGTAGTTAAAGGGTTAGCTAACATGCTGACCAAGTAGTTCTAAAGTCATGAGTAGTTGCAAAGTTGCTAGTTAGCTAAAATACTAAATTTGTCCATGATGTGATTCGAACCTTTGCCCACCATCTTAACCCGACCAACCTCCCTCCTATCATCTCGGTCTGAAGTAACGTTAAGACCACCCCCCCCAAATACGTCCCTCTACAGTACGCTGATAGTACATTTCCCCCCCCCCCAGCACGTTCCTCTACAGTGGCCTGGCTCCCCTGCTAGATAAGTGGGACCTACCTGTGGCTGTGTTCCCCTTCAACATGGTGATCCTGCTCTACCTAGCCTGTACTGGCTCCTCTAACCCCTACTACCCTCACCACCCTGCCACACCACTAGGAGAGCTAGAGAGCAACGCTACCAAGCTCAGCGTCACTCAGGTAGGAGAGAGAGGAAGAGGGGTGGGCAACAGGTAGTGATGAGCGATTAACCAAAATTGTGTTGTTTTTTTGTGGGGGGGTTATTTAAGCAATAAAGCCCGATGGGGTGTGGTATATGGCCAATATATCACAAACCCCAGAGGTGCCTTATTGCTATTATAAACTGGTTACCAATGTAATTAGAGCTGTACAAATACATTTTTTGTCATGCCAGTGGTATACGATTTGATATACCATGGCTGTAAGTATGTGTGTATAAATTGTATTGTAATGTTTTGGATTTAAGATTAGTCCAAATGAGGACTAAAAGAGATCATAATAAAATAAAATAAAATCAGCATTCAGCATTAAACCACCCAGTTTAAAATAAACAACTAATTGACAGATGTTGGTTCAATTACATGAATTCCATTTAGTTCTGTTTTTTTGGTGCGCCCTACGCGCCATTTCTCTAGAGGGACATCAAATCAAGAATTATGTGGGACGCTGGGCTGAAAGGAGTTGTAGTTTTTTTTGTCTCGGACGCCTGCTACATGAAGTTAGATACACACAGACCGCATGAGAGGGGAATGTACACAACACAAGATGAAAGGGATAGAGACAGTTAGAGAAAGTATACCTTATCTACTTTGAATAACTAGTAAAATTATTATGTCAGACAGCTCTGCAGCATACTTATGCAAGCTAGCCTAGCTAAACAGGATGACTAAAGACAGTACAGTAAGGGGAGCACAGAGATAACGTTAGATGGTCTGGCTTGTTGGCTGCTACTGCCTAAGCAGAGATGAGATGATGATTTTAAGGAATGAGAAATAACAGTTTGCAACGGTAGAATCAACAGTTACTATTCACTTTATAGTGCAAACTTTATAGGGCCCTAGGCCCATAGGGATCTGGTCAAAAGTAATGCACTATGGGGAATAGGGTGCCATTTGGGACTCAGTCAACGAGTGCCAACTTCTAAGGAAATATCCCAAAATCAATAGTCTAAAGTGTTTTACTTTCCTCGTCTCCTCTCCTTATTTATTTCCTCATCTCCTCTCCTTCTTTATTTCCTTGTTAAAATTAAAAACCAAAGTACTGTATATCAGAAATCCAGTCATTCCAATAAATGTTATACCCTTAGATCTTCAAGAATAGGATTTATGGAATATGGAAGTATAGATTAGCCAAATAGTTTTACCTGAGCATGACCCCTAAACTAAGGACTTATTATCCAGCCCTACTCTGTTGTTTATGATGTTGTTGTAATGGAGGACTGATTGGTCTCATTGATTCAAGTTGAAAAATAAATGCTGCGTTCATGGAATGGCAGGCTTTACCAAGAGTGTGTAAAGCTGTCATCAAGGCAAAGCGTGGCTACTTTGAAGAATCAAAAATATATTTGGATTTGTTTAACACTTTTTTGGTTACTACGTGATTCCGTATGTGTTAGTTCATTGTTCTGATGTCGTCACTATTATTCTCCAACAATTTTTTTTTTTTAAATAAAGAAAAACCCTTCAATGAGTGTGCCCAAACTTTTGACCGGTACTGTATTTATAATTTATAGGTCCAAAAATGGATTTAGCAACTACAGATTGCCCCTTTAGGTCTATCAAACGTGTGCAAGTTTGAGCATGTGTTCATTAGGCATTTTTATCAGCATGAATTAAAGCCTCACTTTTATTCCATAGGCTTGGATCCGCACTATGCAGCTTTGACTGGCTGTCCACTGGTTTCAAAAACAATGATTGATAGGCAGCTTGGGCCCTCTATCCAACTCTATGAGACTAGCCACACCAAGGTCCTACATTGCCAGTGATGCATTAGATCATATATACAGTAAATTGTGTTCTTTCAGTATAAGAGTACTCCCACACACTGTCTAAAATCTGAACTATACTCTTTTTAAGAGTGTGTCTATGCGTGTGTCTGTGTGCGTGTGTGTGTGTGTGCATGTCTGTCTGTCTGTCTGTGTGTGTGTGCGCGTGTGTGTGTGTCTATGCATGCGTGTGTAATTCCCTGTAGCTGATGCAGGGGGTGCTGTTGGGTGTGGGTCAGATCTATGCCTGCGAGGACCTGGGCCCCTCTGTGTTGATTCTGGGAGCGACGCTGCTCTACTCACCTCTACTAGGATCACACGCCCTGCTGGGCTCCGGGGCCGGGACACTCGCTGGTGAGTAGGATAATGAGTAGGATAATGTAGTAGGATAATGCAGTAGGATAATGAGTAGGATAACGAGTAGGATAATGAGTTGGATAATGTATTAGGATAACGAGCACGATAACGAGTAGGATAATGCAGTAGGATAATGCAGTAGGATAACGCAGTAGGACAATGAGTGGGATAATGAGTATGATAATGAGTATGATAATGTAGTATGACAATGAGTGGGATAATGTAGTAGAATATCAAGTATGATAATGAGTAGGATAATGTAGTAGGATAATGAGTAGGATAACGAGAGACAGGAGGTAAAGAGGAACAGTTAAAACCAACTGTCATGTTGTCACACTGTTGATTAGAGTAGCTCGTCTCTCTCTCTCTTATGATTAACAAGCACCTCAGAGGGAGAGAGAGTGGGGTTTAAGTCCCACCCTCTTCAACATATTCATACAGTGGGGAGAACAAGTATTTGATACACTGCCGATTTTGCAGGTTTTCCTACTTACAAAGCATGTAGAGGTCTGTAATTTTTATCATAGGTACACTTCAACTGTGAGAGACGGAATCTAAAACAAAAATCCAGAAAATCACATTGTATGATTTTTTAATAATTAATTTGCATTTTATTGCATGACATAAGTATTTGATCACCTACCAACCAGTAAGAATTCCGGCTCTCACAGACCTGTTAGTTTTTCTTTAAGAAGCCCTCCTGTTCTCCACTCATTACCTGTATTAACTGCACCTGTTTGAACTCGTTACCTGTATAAAAGACACCTGTCCACACACTCAATCAAACAGACTCCAACCTCTCCACAATGGCCAAGACCAGAGAGCTGTGTAAGGACATTAGGGATAAAATTGTAGACCTGCACAAGGCTGGGATGGGCTACAGGACAATAGGCAAGCAGCTTGGTGAGAAGGCAACTACTGTTGGCGCAATTATTAGAAAATGGAAGAAGTTCAAGATGACGGTCAATCTCCCTAGGTCTGGGGCACCATGCAAGATCTCACCTCGTGGGGCATCAATGATCATGAGGAAGGTGAGGGATCAGCCCAGAACTACACGGCAGGACCTGGTCAATGACCTGAAGAGAGCTGGGACCACAGTCTCAAAGAAAACCATTAGTAACACACTACGCCGTCATGGATTAAAATCCTGCAGCGCACGCAAGGTCCCCCTGCTCAAGCCAGCGCATGTCCAGGCCCGTCTGAAGTTTGCCATTGACCATCTGGATGATCCAGAGGAGGAATGGGAGAAGGTCATGTGGTCTGATGAGACAAAAATAGAGCTTTTTGGTCTAAACTCCACTCGCCGTGTTTGGAGGAAGAAGAAGGATGAGTACTACCCCAAGAACACCATCCCAACCGTGAAGCATGGAGGTGGAAAAATCATTCTTTGGGGATGCTTTTCTGCAAAGGGGACAGGACGACTGCACCGTATTGAGGGGAGGATGGATGGGGCCTTGTATCGCGAGATCTTGGCCAACAACATCCTTCCCTCAGTAAGAGCATTGAAGATGGGTGGTGGCTGGGTCTTCCAGCATGACAACGACCCGAAACACACAGCCAGGGCAACTAAGGAGTGGCTCCATAAGAAGCAACTCAAGGTCCTGGAGTGGCCTAGCCAGTCTCCAGACCTGAACCCAATAGAAAATCTTTGGAGGGAGCTGAAAGTCCGTATTGCCCAGTGACAGCCCCGAAACCTGAAGGATCTGTATGGAGGAGTGGGCCAAAATCCCTGCTGCAGTGTGTGCAAACCTGGTCAAGAACTACAGGAAACGTATGATCTCTGTAATTGCAAACAAAGGTTTCTGTACCAAATATTAAGTTCTGCTTTTCTGATGTATCAAATACTTATGTCATGCAATAAAATGCAAATTAATTACTTAAAACTCATACAATGTGATTTTCTGGATTTTTGTTTTAGATTCCGTCACTCACAGTTGAAGAGTACCTATGATAAAAATTACAGACTTCTACATGCTTTGTAAGTGGGAAAACCTGCAAAATCGGCAGTGTATCAAATACTTGTTCTCCCCACTGTATATATCAACGAATTGGAGAAGGCGCTAGGACAGTCTGCAGCACCCAGCCTCACCCTACTACAGTCAAATTTCTACTGTTTGCTGATGATCTGGTGCTTCTGTCACCAACCAAGGAGGGCCTACAGCAGCACCTACATCTTCTGCACAGATTCTGTCAGACCTGGGTCCTGACAGAAGCACTGGACCTTTTTTGGTGTTCCAAAAAAGGTCCAGTTGCCAGGACCACAAATACAAATTCCATCTAGACACCGTTGCCCTAGAGCACACAAAAAACTATACATACCTCGGCCTAAACATCAGCGCCACAGGTAACTTCCACAAAGCTGTGAACGATCTGAGAGACAAGGCAAGAAGGACCTTCTATGCCATCAAAAGGAACATAAAATTCAACATACCAATTAGGATCTGGCAAAAAACTACTTGAAACAGTTATAGAACCCATTGCCCTTTATGGTTGTGAGGTCTGCTCACCAACCAAGAATTATCTTAATGGGACAAACACCAAAAATAACCTCTGTGTACAATGTAAAACATTAAATGATGCATGCAGAGCAGGTATAGGCTGATACCTGCTAATTATGAAAATCCAGAAAAGAGCCGCTAAATTCTACAACCACCTGAAAAGAAGAGATTCCCAAACCTTCCATTACAAAGCCATCACCTACAGAGAGATGAACCTGGAGAAGAGTCCCCTAAACAAGCTGGTCCTGGAACTCTGTTCACAAACACAAACAGACCCCACAGAGCCCCAGGACAGCAACACAATTAGACCCAACCAAATCATGAGAAAACAAAAAGAGAATTACTTGACACATTGCCGTAGACAAACCTGGCACACTGCCCAAAAATGAGGTGGAAACTGAGCTGCACTTCCCAACATCCTGCCAAAATGTATGACCATATTAGAGACACATGTTTCCCTCAGATTACACAGACCCACAAAGAATTCCAAAACAAATCCTATTTTGTTGAACTCCCATATCTACTGGGTGAAATACCACAGTGTTCCATCACAGCAGCAAGATTTGTGACCTGTTGCCACAAGTAAATGGCAACTAGTGAAGAACAAATACAACCATATTTATGTTTATTTATTTTCCCTTTTGTACTCTTTTTGTAACTATTTGCACATCATTATAACACTGTATATAGATGTAAATGTCTCTATTCCTTTGAAACTTTTGTGAGTGTAATGTTTACTGTTCATTTTTTATTGTTTATTTCACTTTTGTTTATTATATTTTTCACTTGCTTTGGCAATGTTAACATATGTTTCTCATGTCAATAAAGCCCCTTAAATTTATATAGAAATTGAGAAGAAGAGAGCGAGAGAGGGAGAGAGAGGGAGAGAGATGTGTCTCCAGCCCCCAGCTTCCGTCTGTCGAAAGCTGCTACATTCCAGCGCCCCCAGTCCCAGCTCAGTGTGTGTGTGTGAGTCATAGGACACTTTAGAGAGAGAGAATCAAAGAGATTGACACACACACCCTCACTCTCTCCCACACATGTATTTGCAATTCAAATCAGGCAGACAAACATTTAGACAGACAGACACACAAACAAAAAAACTGTCAGACAGAATAAATTAGACTGGTCACTGTCCCTTTATTACAAGGTCATATTCAATGAATGAAGAAGGGAGGTAAAGAGGAAGAAACAAATGATCACAACCATAAAGGGCAATGGGTTCTATAACTGATTCAAGTATTTTTTGCCAGATCCTAATTGGTATGTTGAATTTTACGTTCCTTTTGATGGCGTAGAAGGCACTTCTTGCCTTCGTTCACAGCTTTGTGGAAGTTACCTGTGGCCCTGATGTTATGGAACACCATTACTTTGGTCTTACTGAGATTTACTGTCAGGGCCCAGGTCTGACAGAATCTGTGCAGAAGATATACAGCGGGTGAAATAAGTATTGAACACGTCACCATTTCTCTCAGTAAATATATTTCCAAAGGAGCTATTGACATAAAATTTTCACCAGATGTTGGTAACAACCCAAGTAATCCATACATACAAAGGAACCAAAACAACATGAACACATGAAGAAAGGGAGGTGCAAAAAGGCATGGAAAGCCAAGACAACAGCTGAAAACTATCAGTAATTAAAAAGCAATCCAGCCCCCTGTCAGTGCAAATTAATATCAGCTGGTTCAGTCCCAACTGATGGCCTACAAAAGGTCTCATTGCCAAGGTGTCACACAAGACACATCTCATGATGGGTAAAAGCAAAGAGCTGTCTCAAGACCTTCGCAACCTAATTGTTGCAAAACATAATGATGGCATTGGTTATAGGCGCATTTCTAAGCTTCTGAATGTTCCAGTGAGCACTGTTGGGGCCATAATACGGAAGTGGAAAGACAATCATTTCACCATAAATTTGCCTAGACCAGGTGCTCCTCGCAAGATTTCTGACAGAGGAGTGAAAAGAATAATCAGAAGAGTTGTCCAAGAGCCAAGGACCACTTGTGGAGAGCTTCAAAAATACCTGCAATTACCAGGTACTGTTGTCTCAAAGAAAACAGTAAGTAATGCACTCCACCGCCATGGCCTGTATGCACGCTCACCACGCAAGACTCCATTGCTGAAAAAAAAGCATGTTGAAGCTTGTTTAAAGTTTGCTGCACAACATTTGGAAAAGCCAGTGAAATACTGGGAGAATATAGTGTGGTCAGATGAGAGCAAAATTGAACTGTTTGGATGTCATAATACACACCATGTTTGGAGAAGAAATGGCACTGCACATCACCCTAAAAACACCATACCAACAGTGAAGTTTGGAGGTGGGAACATCATGGTGTGGGGCTGCTTTTCAGCAAATGGTACTGGCAAACTTCACATAATTGAAGGAAGGATGAATGGGCAAATTTAACGAGACATTCTTGACAAAAATCTGCTGCCATCTACCAGGATGATGAAGATGAAACGAGGATGGACATTTCAGCAAGACAATGATCCCAAACACACAGCAAAGGAAACTATCAATTGGTTTCAAAGAAAGAAAATAAAGCTGCTAGAATGGCCCAGCCAATCACCTGACTTAAATCCCATTGAAAATCTATGGAAAGAACTGAAGATCAAGATTCATAGAAGAATCCATCATTATCATCATTGTTAATAGGTCATTAACAAAAGTGAAATAAACAATAACACATTTACAGTAAACATTACACTCACAAAAGTTCCAAAAGAATAAAGACATTTAAATTGTCATATTATGTCTCTCGCTCTCTCTCTCTCTCTCTTGCTCTCTCTCTCTCTCTCTCTCTCTCTCTCTCCCTCACCATCCTCCTCTTCTCTCTCTCTCCTCTCGTTCTCTCCTCCCCATCCTCCTATCCTCTCTCTGCATGCATTCACCCCTCAGTACCTCTAAAACTCTGAGTCAAAAGTTATTCTGTCTTCAGAGAGAGAGAGATAGGAGAGAGAGATAGAGATAAAATCCTCTGCATTATCATTAACAGCAAACGTGTCCATTTCCTCATTGAAAATAGTTTTTTTTAACCAAATTATCGTAAGACAGACCACGTATCCACTCTGCACACCCTAATTGACAAACAAAACGCCGGCCAGCATCCCATCCCTACCCTGGACGAATTGAGGCTGTTCTGAGCGCAAAGGGGGTGCAACTCAATATTAGGAAGGTGTTCCTATGTTCTATTTAGTTCATTTAGGGTTTTATGAAATGCAGTGTTGCATTTAGAGAAATATGGCGTAAAGAGGAGACAACTTAGCAATCACTTCTACACAAATACTTGTATGTGTCGTGGTTGAAAGATAAAGTACACACGAATGCAAGCATGCGCACACAGACACACAGATACGTATATACAGGTATATACAGGTATATACAGGTATATAACCATAAAAACCTCAAAGACTGAGTAGGAAAATAAAATAGATGTAGGTTACACACACACACACACACACACACACACACACACACACACACACCGACAGACCAACAGATCTCCCAGACAAATCAATACTATCGTCCAGACAACTGTCTTATTTATATCTAACAAAGCAACCGGTCAGAGAGAGAGAGAGAGAGAGAGAGTGGGGAGAGAGAGAGAGGTAGAGAGAGAGGGGGTTAGAGGGAGAGGTAAAGAGAGAGAGGTAGAAGGAGGGGTAGAGAGAGAGGTAGAGAGAGAGAGAGAGAGAGTAAGAGAGAGAGAGGTAGAGAGAGAGAGAGAGAGAGAGAGAGAGAGAGAGAGAGAGAGAGAGAGAGAGAGAGAGAGAGAGAGAGAGAGAGTTCACAGTCAGCTATGCTCAATCATGAGGCATCAAAGCCAAAGGAACTGAGTAATATTAAGAAATGCTATAGATGGAAGGAAAGTAGTGTGGAAACCTACCAAAAAACTATTAGGCAACAACAAATGTAAATCCTTTTAGACCACTTCCTGGACAAAACGTTCCACTGTAATAGTGAAGGTGTAAACTTTGCAGTAGAAAATCTAAACAGTAAATTTGACCTCTCAGCTTCCCTATCAAATCTAAAAATGTTAAACAGAAAACCAAATAAAATTGACAACAATGACACATGGTTTGATGAAGAATGCAAAAACCTAACAAAGAAATTGAGAAACCTGTCCAACCAAAAACATAGAGACCCAGAAAACCTGAACCTACGCCTTAACTATAGTGAATCATAAAAACAAAACAGAAATAAACTACGGAAAAATAATGAACAGCACGTCAGAAACCAGCTCAATGTAATTGAATAATCCATAGAATCTAACCACTTCTGGGAAATTGGAAAACACTAAACAAACAACAACACCAAAAGTTATCTATACAAAATGGAGATGTATGGGTAAACCACTTCTCCAATCTTTTTGGCTCTATAACAAAAAACAAACAACGTAAACATATATATGATCAAATACAAAATCTTAGAATCAACTATTAAAGATTACCAGAACTCACTGGATTCTCCGATTACCTTGAATGAACTACAGGACAAAGTAAAAACCCTCCAACCCAAAATGGCCTGTGTTGTTTATGGTATCCTCAATGAAATGATAAAATATACAGACAACAAATTCAAATTGGCTATGCATAAACTCTTTAACATCATCCTCAGCTCTGGCATCTTCCCCAATATTTGGAACCAAAGACTAATCACCCCAGTCCACAAAAGTGGAGACAAATTTGACCCCAATAACTACTGTGGGATATGCGTCAACAGCAACCTTGGGAAAATCCTCTGCATTATCATTAACAGCAGACTAGTTCATTTCCTCAGTGAAAACAATGTACTGAACAAATGTCAAAATGGCTTTTTACCAAATTATCATATGACAGATCACATATTCACCCTGCACCCCCTAATTGACAAACAAACAAACCAAAACAAAGCAAAGTTTTCTTATGCTTTGTTGATAAAAAAAAAGCCTTTGACTCAATTTGGCATGAGGGTCTGCTATACAAATTCATGGAAAGAGGTAATGGGAGAAAAACATACAGCATTATAAAATCCATGTACACAAACAACAAGTCTGCGGAAGAAATTGGCAAAAAACACACACATTTCTCTCCACAGGGCCCTGGGGTGAGACAGGGATGCAGCTTAAGCCCAACCCTCTTCAACAAATTGGCGAGGGCACAAGAACAGTCTGCAGCACCCAGCCTCTCCCTACTAGAATCTGAAGTAAAATGTCTACTGTTTGCTGATGATCTGGTGCTTCTGTCCCCAACCAAGGAGGGCCAACAGCAGCACCTAGATCTTCTGCACAGATTCTACCAAACCTATTGGAATCTATTTACTATTCTATTGGTTATCTATTCACTATTCTATTGGTGTGTGTGTGTGTGTGTGTGTGTGTGTGTGTGTGTGTGTGTGTGTGTGTGTGTGTGTGTGTGTGTGTGTGTGTGTGTGTGTGTGTGTGTGTGTCTACAGGTCTGTCAGTGTCAGTGCGTCACGGGGCCCTGTACTCCGGGCTGTCAGGGTTTAATGGAGCTCTGGGTTGTATGGCCGTGGGAGGACTGTTCTTTACCTTCAGCTGGAGGACACACCTCTTCTCTATCGCGAGCGGTGAAACATATTCTTCTCTCTCTCTCTCCCCCTCTCTCTCTCTCTCCACACCTCTCTCTCCTCTCTCTCTCCTCTCCCTCTCTCCTCTCCATCCCTCTCTCCATCCCTCTCTCCTCTCTCTCCTCTCCTCTCCCTCTCTCTCTCTCTCTCTCTCTCTCCTCTGATCCCTCTCCTCTCCATCCCTCTCTCTCTCTCCATCCTTCTCACCTCTCCATCCCTCTTCCCACAAACACACACACAGCGAATGTAGTGATGAGGAGATTGATCCTGATAAGGGTTCAGACTCGTTAGTAAAGAGACAATCACATTATGTAAATCCGACCCTCATCCCGAGACTGGGCCTGTGTCACAAATGGCACAATATTCACTATATAATACACTACTTTTGAACCGGGGCACGGGCACTATGTAGGGAATAAGCTTGTATTTGGAATGTAGCCATCACAACATCAAAGGACAGCAGTGTGTGTGTCAGAAACCATGTGTGTCTGTGTCTGTGTGTGTAGAATGGTACATAAACTATCTTCTCTGCCCCCCAGCCTTTCTGTCTGCGTATGCTGATATTGCCCTGAGCAATCTACTTGGAACAGTGAGTCATCAAACATACACACTATAACACCTGAAGTATGGTTCTACTATTTTCCTCTTAAGAGTATATCATTCCTACTTTCTCCATCTCTCTCTCGTTCTCTTACTCTCTCCAGGTGGGCCTCCCAGCATGCAGTTGGGCAGCGACTCTGACCGCCACCCTGATGCTGCTGCTGACAGGGCGGAGCCTGTCTGCATACCGCATCCCTACTGGTCGAGTCATGGCTCCGGAACAGAACATTCGCTGTCATAGCCAATGGGCTGCCAGAGAGACCTCAGACAGCACTGACGTGTAGACACACACACGCGCCTTAACCCATTAAATGTTGATATCAATATTGTCCACATGATGGGGCGCTGAGCCAGGCAGGTGTAAGCATTCCCCTCGGTGGCCTACAGATCTAGGATCAGCTTCCCCTCCCCCCGATCCTAACCTTAACCATTAGTGTGAAAAATTATGCAACTGACCTAAGATCAGCATCTAGGAGCAACTTCACCCTATATCACTGGGCCTATAAAGGGACAGGTTGAAGTCACTGTCTTTGACTCAGTGTTGTAGCCTATTAGTGGCTACATGCTGATGTGTAGGCCTCCTACTAAGCTTGTCAAATAAAACAATAATTTAAAAAAGGAAATGTATTTTCAATTACTTCTACATAAAGCAAAAATAAGCTATTTCTTTCCAAAGTTTAATTTTTTTTATAAAACAATTCTAATTGACCCCATCCTGTTTGTTTTTTTTTTTTTTTTTAATGTCAACTTTGGAAAGAAATAGCCCATTGGCTATGACAGCAGATGTTTTGTACCGAAGCCATGTTCAGTACGAAAATGTTGTGGATCGTTGCAGATAGAAATGCCATGATTAGAGCTGATTCCTCATTCCATATACCAGTGAGATATTTTTGTTCTACATCATGCATTTCTATCTGAACGTTGGCCAATGTTGTGTCCTGCTGAACAACCCATTCATTCATCAGTCATCACAAAAGAGAGAAACTTTTAGAAACGGAAGAACTACATCTTTTTTTTTTTGTCACAAAAATGTTTTCAGTTACAAAATGTTTTGCTACGTTCTGCACTAATGAATAAGACCCTGGAGACTGATGCAGTGGTTTGTGTATGTTATTTACAGCGGTGACAGTGGACACTTTAGAGTGGATCACTTTTGTCAAGTCCGCTTTTCAAAGTGTATGGTATTATGGGGACAACTTGCGGCTACTTGCGGCTACATGTAGACTGCATGACCTTTATAACAACCATGTGATTAAAGGTCATTAAGTTTCAACTGCAGTCGACTGCAAAATAGATGGCAGATTATGTGGATATATTGAAGCAACATCTCAAGACATCAGTCAGGAAGTTAAAGCTTGGTTGCAAATGGGTCTTCCAAATGGACAATGACCCCAAGCATACTTCCAAAGTTGTGGCAAAAAGGCTTAAGGACAACAAAGTCAAGGTATTGGAGTGGCCATCACAAAACCCTGACCTCAATCCTATAGAAAATGTGTGGGCAGAACTGAAAAAGTGTGTGCGAGCAAGGAGGCCTACAAACCTGACTCAGTTACACCAGTTACAGAACTGGTGTAACTGAGTGGGCCAAAATTCACCCAATTTATTTGAGACAAGGAACGGGCCAAAATTCACCCAATTTATTGTGGGAAGCTTGTGGAAGGCTACCCAAAACGTTTGACCCAAGTTAAACAATTTAAAGGCAATGCTACCACATACTAATTGAGTGTATGTAAAATTCTGACCCACTGGGAATGTGATGAAAGAAATAAAAGCTGAAATAAATCAGCCTCTCTACTATTAAGGTGTACAGCCGTGAAGAAGTAAGTACCCCCCCTGGAAAGTTCTCTTTTTTTTTTTATGTTATACAATTAAAATAAACAAAAATGCATTTTCCTTATGGGGAAAACGTTTTTACACCCCTACCTTTACCATGGCTAGAATTAGAATTAGGTGTACCAAAACAAGTGCAAATGATTAGAAAACAGAGAGAAAATTGGTCTGGTTTGGTCTTAACCATATGGGTGTGTGGTAACACAATATTCAAAGATCAAAAGACCCTCCGAGGCCCTCAGAAGAAAGATTATTGATGCCCATGAGTCTGGGAGGGGTTACAAATCCATTTCCAAGCAATTCGAAGTGCATCATTCCACTGTCCGACGAAAATTCCAGACCACTGGCAAACTACCTAGGACAGGTCGTCCCACCAAAGTCAGCCCAAGAGCTGACCGAAAGATGCTCATAGAAGTCTCTAAGAACCCCAGGGTAACATCAAGGGATCTACAGGCCTCTCTCTTGCCACAATCAATGTCGAAGTGCATGGGTACACTGTCAGAAAGAGACGGCACAAACCTGGCCTACAAGGGAGGTCAGGACGGAAGAAATAAATAATAAGACAACTGACTTTGCCCGACAACACCTGGGTAAACAAGGCAGTTAACCCACTGTTCCCCATTAGGTCGTCATTGTAAATAAGAATTTGTTCTTAACAGACTTACCTAGTTAAATAAAGATTACATTAATATAGCCCTCCATATACTCCTAAACAGGGCCGGAGTGGGGCCACTTTTCAGCCCGGGAGTTTCAGGCCCAAGACCGGCCCACTTTTTGTCATGGTGGAATTCCAAATTAGCATTTATTCCAAATTGGATAAATGAAGCAACAGTTCACCTCTTACTATTGTGTAGTTTTTATTAATACCATGTTGAAACAAATAATGTAAAGGTTAAATAATAATTCACTTAAGCTGAGAAGAAAAATATTCCACTATTCCACAAGGATAGGTTGAAAAATTAACAAAAGCAGAAAGAAAGAAAGAAATTAAGCATTTGAAATGTATCTCACTCTTCCACAAAGAGGCATATTGAACTAATGTTTACAGTTCAAGTCACAGTACAGTTTACAGTTACATTGCGAATAGCACCAACAGCATCTACAGCATCAGTAGCCGCCTAAGCAGTGCACTGGTTTCAGCCACTTTATCGATAACTGTGTCGTTGCTTATAGACATGTGGATTTCCTTCTCTGTACACATTAACATGAAAGCCTCCAAGTTGTCCTGACTCAATGAGCTTCGTAGCCTATTCTTCACAAATTTTAAAGTTGAGAAGCTTCTCTCACATGCAACCTGTGTGATGGACAAAGTCAACAGAAACTTAAATGCTAACCCAATTACATGATAAGCATCTGTGAGGAGGTTATACTGTGAGAGTATTAAATGGACACAAATGGCACAGTTTTTACAGGAGGAACAGGTCCTGCTTTCAAGTTCCATCTCTGGTTCTTCCATATATGGCACTCCACCACTATCGTCCTGACCTTCCTGTGTCACCTCACTACATGTCCTGACAGTATAACCTTCAAGAGAGGACTGTTTCAGTCTGTCCCACTGGTATGCCAGGCTAGAAAGCTCAGTTTGTAATGTGCTAACAGTAGCTCTGTCATCAAACCTAAGCAGACATTTGCTGATTTCCTGGAGTGCTGAGTTAGGGAGCCCATTTATCTTAATTTCAGGAAAGTTTTTAGGGTCAAGACAAGCAAAATCTGAGGCAAGTTTTGCATTTGCTGAAAACCTATCTATGCTACCTGCCACAGTGTCCAGAATAACATTATGGACATTCACCTCAAAGGCAGCATCAGATGAGGCTACTGGTTCATCATCTAAAAGCTCTCCTGGCATTCTTTTCTTTTTTCGGACACGCTTCTCTGGAAGTGCAGTCTGCACAACTAGTTCATAGTTGTCCATCTCTTCCAGCTTTTCATTGGCCCAACTCACAAACTTATCAGCTGCCACTTTCACTCCCTCAAAGTCCCTGACATATTTTTTGAGGTTATCCTTTGTCCCCTCAACCAGACGCTGAGCTGACAAAATATCCATTCCGTGTGTCTGTAGGTACTTGGAGGGGGGGGGGGTGTATGTTGGAAAATGCGAAGGAAAGTTTGAGCAATGAGGATAATCTCATATTTCAGAAGATTTTCAATTAATCCTTTTGCTTTGACCCTCACTGTTGACTTCATACTTCCATCTTCCTCAACAGAGGCTAGGGTCAGCAGCAGGTCAACAAACAATGCATCCTGGGGATTACCAAAACTCCCAAAGACCTTAGTGAGAGCTTGATCCTTAGCCCACCACCTGGTTTCCCCTATTGGGCTCAGTCTCCTGTGACATTTGTCCTCACTTGTCTCTTCCCAAGTCTGCATACGTTTATAAGACTCCCTGAGGAAAACTGCCACATCATTAAGTAGTGAGAAGAGAGATGCCCTCTCTATGACACTGCCTGCTGTGTCTGCCAGTACCAGATTTAAAACATGTGCATAACACCAGACATGAACTTGTGTTGGAGACTGTTCAGACAGGAATGCAGAGAACCCTTTTATACGGTCCCTGCATATTTGCTGCACCCTCAGTGGAGTTTCCCACACACATGCCAACGTCAATGCCCAGTTTGTCTAATGTGTTCTTTAGTAGCTGTGTCAGATATTTACCTGTGGATTTTGTCACAGTTCACCACAGCAACCAACCGCTCATGAACTACATCTGTGACATATCTGACAATGATAGCACACTGGTCCTTTGATATGACATCTTGAGTTGTATCAATCTGAACCGAAAACAGTCCCGCCTCTCTAACCTCATCTGAAACGGTGCCCTTTATGACCTGGCTGAGAGCGTCCACAACTTTCCCAACAATGTCCTTTGATAGCAGAGTCACAAGAGATCCTCTACCTTTTGCACCAGTGTCATGATGCTTCTTGCTTTGCTCAATACAACTGCTAATGTGCTGTTGAAGGCACAGATCATAACGACTCAAAAGTATTAACAACTCTAGAAAGTTGCCATGATTGACTGCAGTATCTTCTAGTGCAGTGCTTCTCAATCTTTTTTCAATAACGTACCCCCTATCAAATTTTTTCTCAGCCCAAGTACCCCCTGACCGGCCCCAATCATTTGAGATAGAAATAAAAGCTATGACTACGATATAGTTATGTGCCATCATTATGAGATTTATTAAACATTGTAAATGAAAAACATTTGCAATAATAAACATTTGCAATAATAAACAATGTATAATTACCGATCATGCCGTTTAAGTACCCCATGACTGGCCCCAAACATGTTTGATAAAAGAAACCTATATAAATAATATATATACAGTGTGTATATATATATATGATGTTTATAACATTTTAGCTCAAAAACACTTGTAATAATAAACAACAAACTAAGTTCTGGTGGCTTTCCAACATGACACTGATGTTTAGTGCTGAGATGTCTCTGGAGGTGCGCTGGTTTCATCCAGCTGTTAGCTAGTTTCTCCCCACAGAAAAAACACAATGCCTGGGGAGGGTTGCCGTTTGTTGCCGTGAATCCCATCAGAACATTCCCCTCCTGATATTGACGGTATTTTTTTGGCTCCACTTTGGCTTTCTTTTTTCTTCGTTCTCCGCTGTAGTGTTGCTACGTTTTAACCAGGAT
Organism: Thymallus thymallus; assembly: GCA_023634145.1. NCBI lineage: Eukaryota > Metazoa > Chordata > Actinopteri > Salmoniformes > Salmonidae > Thymallus > Thymallus thymallus. The sequence continues at coordinate 3,809,290 of CM042423.1, forward strand.
TTCATTTAAATGTCTGTTGGTTTCCAACTGGCTTCCCGCTCAGCGTGATTCAAATTCTTCTTCTCTGATTTAGGTAGTTTACAATCACATTTAAAATAGAAACATTTTATATAAAAATGTGGTTTACATAAACATTTTGTTAAACTTATTTTCGTAATCATGGATGATTTTGTATATCTTTTAAATTAAATTAATAATTTAAATTAATATATATATATTTTTTTATTATATATTTTTTTATAAATCTCACGTACCCCCTACAGTACCGCCACGTACCCCTAGGGGTACGCGTAACCCCATTTGAGAATCACTGTTCTAGTGTATAAGCAGCCTCTGCTTTATCCCCTCTGTAACTAAGTCCACATTTGCCAATTACTTTTATCACATCTATTACGCGTTCCATCACCTGACGCTTCTTCTTCACCTGCTCATGATGTAAAGACATTTGTTTGTCTGCCAGAAGGCTTTTTATATCTGCCCTTTTAGCCAACAAAAAGTAAGCATCAGCACTATCTCTGTGGATCTTACTTTTCTCATGCTCTTCTATCCGCTGATGAACATGTTTCCATGTTTTCATACCTCCCTTTATGAAAGGACTATCACTTGCAGCAGGTGCAAATGCCAAACACACAGAACAATACAGAGACTGTGTTTTTTCACTGTATGTCAACCACTTGCGGTTGGTGCCATGCTTGCTGTGAAAAACTTTAGCTAGTAGGTGATGTTTTGTGGGCTGCTGAGGATGGTAATTGAAAAATGTGTCTAGATCCTGTGCTTGAGGGTGAGCAAAATAATCAAAATGATAGGCTTCCTCATCTACACTTGCATCTGCCTGTGCCTCTGGGATCTCTTGCAGATCTGGGATCTCTTGCAGATCTGGGATCTCTTGCAGGGCTGTTGTCTCACTGGATGCTGTCTCTATATCTGCTCATTCAGCATCTGACTCACCTGTATTGCATAGCAAAAAGGGCAGAAGGGCATATTTTATTTTTATTTTTTTATTTATTTCACCTTTATTTAACCAGGTAGGTCAGTTGAGAACAAGTTCTCATTTGCAACTGCGACCTGGCCAAGACAAAGCAAAGCAGTGCGACAAAAACAACACAGAGTTACACAGTAAACAAACAGTCAAAAACACAATAGAAGAAATCTATATACTGAGTGCAAAATGTAGTGCAAAATGCAATAAGGTTAAAGGTAGGACAATAAATAGACTATAGTGGTGAAATAAATTACAGATTATCATCATTAACACAGGAATGAAGGATGTGCAAATTATTATGTGCAAATAGAGATACTGGAGTACAAGATTAGCGAAAAATAATAAAAATAAATATGGGGATGAGGTAGTAGTGTGGGCTATTTACAGAAGGGCTATATACAGGTGCAGTGATCGATAAGCAGGTTTGACAGCTGATGCTTAAAGTTGTTGAGTGAGATAGGAACCTCCAGCTTCAATGATTTTTGCAATTCGTTCCAGTCATTGGCAGCAGAGAACTGGAAGGAAAGGCGGCCAAAGGAGGTGTTGGCTTTGGGGGTGACCAGTGAGATATACCTGCTGGAGCGCATGCTACGGGTGGGTGTTGCTATGGTGACCAGTGAGCTGAGATAGGGCGGAGATTTGCCTAATAAAGACTTATAGATGACCTGAAGCCAGTGGGTTTGGCGACGAATATATGATGAAGGCCAGCCAACAAGAGAATACAGGTCGCAGTGGTGGATAGTATATGGGGCTTTGGTAACAAAACGGATGGAACTGTGATAGATTACATCCAATTTGCTGAGCAGAGTGTTGGAGGCTAATTTGTAAATGACATCACCGAAATCAAGGATCGGTAGGATAGTCAGTTTTACAAGGGCAAGTTTGGCAGCATGAGTGAATGAAGGCTTTGTTGCGAAATAGGAAGCCGATTCTGGATTTAATTTTGGATTGGAGATGGTTGATGTCTGGAAGTTGAGTTTACAGTCTAACCAGACGCCTAGGTATTTGTAGGTGTCCACGTATTCTAAGTCGGATCCGTCAAGAGTAGTGATGATAGTCCGGTGGGCAGGTGCGGGCAGCGTTCGATAGAAAAGCATGCATTTGGTTTTACTAGCATTTAAGAGCAGTTGGAGGCCACGGAAGGAGTGTTGTATGGCGTTGAAGCTTGTTTGAAGGTTAGTAAACACAGTGTCCAAAGAGGGGCTCGATGCATACAGAATGGTGTCGTCTGCGTAGAGATGGATCAGAGAGTCACCAGCAGCGAGAGCGACATCATTGATGTATATAGAGAAAAGGGTTGGCCCAAGAATTGAACCCTGTGGCACCCCCATAGAAACTGCCAGAGGATCGGACAACAGGCCCTCCGATTTGACACACTGAACTCTGTCTGCGAAGTAGTTGGAGAACCAGGCAAGGCAGTCACTTGAGAAACCAAGGCTGTTGAGTCTGCCAATAAGAATGCGGTGATTGACAGAGTCGAAAGCCTTGGCCAGGTCGATGAAGACGGCTGCACAGTACTGTCTTTTATCGATGGCGATTATGATATCGTTCAGTACCTTGAGCGTAGCTGAGGTGCACCCATGACCAGCTCGGAAACCAGATTGCATAGCAGAGAAGGTACGGTGGGATTCGAAGTGGTCAGTTATCTGTTTGTTAACTTGGCTTTCGAAGACTTTAGAAAGGCAGGGGAGGATGGATATAGGTCTATAACAGTTTGGTTCTAGAGTGTCTCCCCCTTTGAAGATGGGGATGACCGCGGCAGCTTTCCAATCTCTAGGGATCTCAGACGATACAAAAGAGAGGTTGAACAGGCTAGTGATCGGTGTTGCAACAATTTTGGCTGATAATTTCAGAAAGAGAGGGTCCAGATTGTCTAGTCCAGCAGATTTGTAGGGGTCCAGATTTAGCAGCTCTTTCAGAACATCATCCGTCTGGATTGGGGTGAAGGAGAAGCGGGGGGGGCTTGGGCAAGTGGCTGCCAGGGGCACAGAGCTGTTGGCCGGGGTAGGGGTAGCCAGGTGGAAAGCATGGCCAGCCGTAGCAAAATGCTTATTGAAGTTTTCGATAATTGTGGATTTATCGGTGGTGACAGTGTTTCCGAGCCTCAATGCAGTGGGCAACTGGGAGGAGGTGCTCTTATTCTCCATGGACTTTACAGTGTCCCAGAACTTTTTGGAATTAGTACTACAGGAAGCAAATTTCAGTTTGAAAAAGCTGGCCTTTGCTTTTCTAACTGACTGTGTGTACTTGTTCCTGACTTCCCTGAATAGTTGCATATCGTGGGGGCTATTCGATGCTAATGCAGTGCGCCACAGGATGTTTTTGTGTTGGTCTAGTGCAGTCAAGTCTGGGGTGAACCAAGGGCTATATCTGTTCTTAGTTCTACGTTTTTTGAAAGGGGCATGCTTATTTAGGATGGTGAGGAAAGCACTTTTAAAGAACAACCAGGCGTCCTCTACTGACGGGATGAGGTCAATATCCTTCCAGGATACCTGGGCCAGATCGAATAGGAAGGCCTGCTCGCAAAAGTGTTTTAGGGAGCGTTTGACAGTGATAAGGGGTGGTCGTTTGACCGCTGACCCAATGCGAACGCAGGCGATGAGGCAGTGATCGCTGAGATCCTGGTTGAAAACAGAGGAGGTGTATTTGGAGGGCAAGTTAGTCAGGATGATATCAATGATGGTACCCATGTTTACGGATTTTGGGTTGTACCTGGTGGGTTCCATTATAATTTGTGTGAGATTGAGGGCATCTATCTTAGATTGAAGGACAGCCGGGGTGTTAAGCATGTCCCAGTTTAAGTCACCTAACAATACAAACTCTGAAGATAGATGGGGGGCAATCAATTCACATATGGAGTCCAGGGCACAGCTGGGGGCTGAGGGGGGTCTGTAACAGGCGGCAACAGTGAGAGACTTATTTCTGGAAAGGTGGATTTTTAAAAGTAGAAGCTCAAACTGTTTGGGCACGGACCTGGACAGTATGACAGAACTCTGCAGGTTATCTCTGCAGTAGATTGCAACTCCGCCACCTTTGGCAGTTCTATCTTGACGGGAAAAATTGTAGTTGGGGATGGAAATTTCTGAATTATTGGTGGCCTTCCTGAGCCAGGATTCAGACACAGCTAGGACATCCGGGTTGGCGGAGTGTGCTAAAGCAGTGAATAAATCAAACTTAGGGAGGAGGCTTCTAATGTTGACATGCATGAAACCAAGGCTTTTACGGTTACAGAAGTCAACAAATGAGAGCGCCTGGGGAATAGGTGTAATGCTGGGAGCTACAGGACCTGGGTTTACCTCTACATCACCAGAGGAACAGAGGAGGAGTAGGATTAGGGCACGGCTGAAGGCATTAAGAACTGGTCGTCTAGTGCGTTGGGTACAGAGAGTAAAAGGAGCAGATTTCTGGGTGTGTTGGAATAGATTGAGGGCATAATGTACAGACAAGGGTATAGTAGGATGTGAGTTCAGTGGAGGTAAACCTAGGTGTTGGGTAATGAAGAGAGAGGTTGCATCTCTGGAGACACCAGTTAAGCCAGGTGAGGTCTCCGCATGTGTGGGGGGAGGGACAAAAAAGCTACCAGCGGCCAGTTGAGCAGGACTGGGGGCTCTACAGTGAAATAAAACAATAATAGCTAACCTAAACAACAAAAGACAAGGCATATTGAAATAAAGGGGCATAAAAACAAACAGTTAATGAGGGGCAAAAAAAATAACAGTTAATTAAGAGGGCTAAGGCAACGACGGGTAATGGCAATGGATGGACAAAGAGGGTCAGATAGAGAAATGTGATGTACTACACACAGGACCTGGGGCCTGGCAGTTAAACAGAAAGAAATACCATATAACCAAACAGTCCTGCAGGCATCAGCTGTGAAGCTGAGCAATCATAGGATCCGATGAGCAGCAAAGAGACGAGCCAGAGAGCAGCTCAGTGGGCGAGGAGGCAGAGCGTTCAGAGTGTTAGCAGGCCGGGGCTAGCAGGCCGGGGCTAGCAGATGGATCCTCGGCGACGTCGCAGAGGAGAACCCTGTTGAGACCACGTCGGACAATTACGTCGGCAGACCAGTCGAGGTGGCTCGGTGGGGCTCCGTGTCGACAGTAGAAGGTCCAGGCAGGTTGACAGAGGTACTGTAGCCCGGGAGAGTAGCTAGCACACGTCGGCTGTCCGGGAGATGAGCCTAGCTCACGCTAGCATAGGTAGCATGTAAACAAACAATGGAGGTTAGCCAAAAATATTGGTCACTCGATTGCAGCTAGCTAGCTGTGATGATCAGGTGTGAAGGTCCTGTGATTTCAGTGGAAATCCGGTGAAATGGAAGGGAACGCAGTCCGATATGCGCTGGGTTGGTAGCGCGCTGTGCAGACTGGCCGATAATGTCCGAACTAAAAGCTGTCTGAGCAGCCAGAGCGGTGGTGAGGACCGCTAGCAGTGGTTAGCAATAGCTAGAAGCTAGTTAGCAAGCTAGCTAGCAGGCTAGCTTCTGACTGCGGTTCAATTAAACAAATAAAAAGTAAGGATAATAGATCTGTTTCACGTTGGGTAAGGTGGGTTGCAGGAGAGGTAAATCGGGGACAAAATAAATAAATAAAAATTTATGGAAAGACAAATTACAAACTATTACAAACTATTTACACGAGACGGGACGAACAAAAACACATCTGAACTGTTACGCCATCTTGGAATCAAGATGGGGTGTCAAGATGGGGTGTCATTGTTGGAATGAGACCTCATGGGGGCCGTCATTGCCAATTCTTTTCATATTTTATTGAATATTTCAAAATTTATTCAAAGAATATTCAAAAATAATGCTTGGAAAAGATGCGCTATGGACCCAACCAACTCTATGGGAGGGGAGGGGAGAAGCTGCGCGCTGCGGTGTCAGAATGCGGAACGTGTGTAGCCTAATGTAACTAACGTGACAAATGTAAAAAATAAAAATATTTTAAAAATAAATGTCCTCGACCGGCCCAAAAGTGAAGCGGCCCACCGGGAATTCTCCCGATTACCCACCCCGGGCCTGCTCCTAAATATATTCCTCAAGAGAGGCATAATGATATAGCCGTCCCGCCCCGCCCCGCATTAACTTCTTTGGTAGAGTTAAAACGACGTCGCTGTGCAAGTGTCGACACTCGACAGGCCAAATAGACACATTATGATAAACAAGGGTAAGTGCGTTTCAATTAGATTTTTTTCAGCATTTGTTTAGCACCATGATACAACTATGGAACATTACTTGTTTCATTCTGCTTGTAATGTCGCTAAAATATAATGTATGAATGATTAGGTTTTCACTAGATGACACAGCCACAAAGTCAAAGTGGGCTATATTGTACAAATTTGATTTTTGGTCTTAATTTAATTTAAGGTTAGGCATAAGGTTGACTTTTTTTGGGCTGTGGTAGCCTAACTAGTGACGAGTACCGATTACTGAAGATGCGTTGCACTTCCGCGAAGAGAATGAAAGCTAAGAATAACTCTGCGATCTCTCTTTTTCTTTATTCCGTTTGGAGTTAACAACTGTTTACTCTGTTAAAAAAATGCCCTTTTTGATCGATTGATTGATAAAAAAATGCCCTTTTTGATCGATGGATGGATAGATGGATGGATAGATGGATGGATGGATGGATGGTTGGTTTATCGATCGGTCCACGAGGGGAAATTTCTTAGGGCAGGAGCAAAATGCCAGAACGAAAATACACTAAAGACAGGTACATGATACGTAGTGTGGCAGTATGAAAAAGTATAAAAATACAAGAAGTCTGGAGTGCAAAAACCTATAAAAAGGCATTGCATAGTATGACTGAATATGTACACCAGACATTGTTATAGTGTTATGTGAAAAAAAGTCGTAGGCTAAACATGTAGGCTAAATGTATGTTATCTTGGGGTCAAATCCATTTCAGGAATAAAACTGACATTCCAAATGTGGTTTACTTCCTGAATTTAGATGGAATTGACCCCAACCCTGATCTCACCCATACACTACATGGCCAGAAGTATGTGGACACCTGCTACATCTCATTCCAAAATCATGGGCATTAATATGGAGTTGCCTGCACTCTTCTGGGATGGCTTTCCACTAGATGTTGCTGCATGGACTTGCTTCCATTCATCCACAAGCATTAGTGAGGTCGGGCACTGATGTTGGGCGATTAGGCCTGTTGCTCCTAGACGTTTCCACTTCACAGCACTTACAGTTGAGTGGAGCAGGTTTGCAGGGCAGAAATTTGACAAACTGACCTGTTAGAAAGGTGGTATCCTATGACGGTGCCGCGTTGAAAGTCACTGAGCTCTTCAGTAAGGCCCTTCTACTGACAATGTTTGTCTGAAGATTGCATTGCTGTGTGCTCAATTTGTATATACCTGTCAGCAACAGGTGTGGCTGAAATAGCCAAATCCATTCATTTGAAAGGGGTGTCCACATACTTTTGTGTATATATAGTGTACCTCCTCAATCATCCCTCTTTCCCACAATCCATCCCCCTCTCCCACAATCCATCCCCCTCTCCCTCCCTCTAGGCTGTATTAGGAGACTGTTACCCAGGTCTGGTGTCTCAAGACTCATTGTCCTGTCTCTCTCCTCCCTGGCTCTGCTGCTACTCTACAGGTGGGTGATACGTACGTCAGACAGACAGACAGACAGACAGACAGACAGACAGACAGACAGACAGACATGTAAATCATGACTTCTTCTTCTTCAGCTCTCTCGTTGGTCCCCAGAGCCCCTCTGCGCTGCACCAGATCTTCCTCCAGTTCAGACACGTCCACTCCTACCCCCTCCTCAGACGTCCTCGCTGCTGCCTCCTCCACCCGCCCAACTCCGCACCCAACCATGGACCCAGTCACCCCAGATCCAACCCCTGGTCCCTCTACCCTGGCTCCAACCCCAACCTTGAAGCCAACCCCATCCTTCTGCTCCTAGCAATCAAGTCCCACCCTGCCAACTCTGACCGCCGGGCTGCCATACGAGCCACCTGGGGCGGGGAGAGGGAGTGGAGAGGCCAGGGGGTGAGGATGGTGTTTCTACTGGGCCTGGGGAGAGACAGGGGAGAGGGGGAGGAGGGTGGAGGCCCGGAGGTGGGGGAGGAGAGCGAGAGGTACAGGGACATCATCCAGTGGGGGTTCAGAGAATCCTTTTACAATGTGACCCTGAAAGAGGTTCTGTTCTGGAACTGGTTCCACCAGGAGTGTTCTAGAACCGTTCTCTACGTTCTAAAGGGGGACGATGATGTTTACGTCGATGTGGAGAGAGTGGTGGGGTTCCTACAGAACAGGGAAAGAGGGATAAGGAGAGGAGAGGCGGGGGGAGAGACATTGATAAGTGGAGGTAGAGAGATGAGGAGAGAGAATGGAACAGAAACGCCAGCAGGGTCTCCCCAGCCTCTCTACATGGGACGTATCTTTGTTGACACCTACCCTGTGCGTATATGGTGGAACAAGTACTATGTCCCCTACTCCCTGTACCCTGGCCCCTACCCCCCCTACGCTGGGGGCGGGGGCTACCTCCTCTCCAGAGAGGCCCTCTCTCTTCTCCTCCACGCCTCCGCCAGGGTGCCCCTCTTCCCCATCGATGATGCCTACGTCGGCATGGTCGCACAGGTGAGTTGGTTGATTGGATGAATTTGATACTGATTATCACCATCGCACGCAGAGTGAAATTGAAATAATATTTGATCATTTAGAAATATACAGGTAGACGCAGTCATCTCTTGGGTCACAAATGGCACCCTATTTCCCCCATAGAGCTCTGGTCAAATTTAGTGCACTAAATAGGGAATAGGGTGCCATTTGGGACACTCAACACAATGGACAATCCCTCTTCTGCCCCTCTATCCTCTCTCTCCCTCTTCTGCCCCTCTATCCTCTCTCTCCCTCTTCTGCCCCTCTATCCTCTCTCTCCCTCTTCTGCCCCTCTATCCTCTCTCTCCCTCTTCTGCCCCTCTATCCTCTCTCTCCCTCTTCTGCCCCTCTATCCTCTCTCTCCCTCTTCTGCCCCTCTATCCTCTCTCTCCCTCTTCTGCCCCTCTATCCTCTCTCTCCCTCTTCTGCCCCTCTATCCTCTCTCTCCCTCTTCTGCCCCTCTATCCTCTCTCTCCCTCTTCTGCCCCTCTATCCTCTCTCTCCCTCTTCTGCCCCTCTATCCTCTCTCTCCCTCTTCTGCCCCTCTATCCTCTCTCTCCCTCTTCTGCCCCTCTATCCTCTCTCTCCCTCTTCTGCCCCTCTATCCTCTCTCTCCCTCTTCTGCCCCTCTATCCTCTCTCTCCCTCTTCTGCCCCTCTATCCTCTCTCTCCCTCTTCTGCCCCTCTATCCTCTCTCTCCCCTTGCCCCTCTATCCTCCCTCTTCTGCCCCTCTATCCTCCCTCTTCTGCCCCTCTATCCTCTCTCTCCCCTTGCCCCTCTATCCTCTCTCTCCCTCTTCTGCCCCTCTATCCTCTCTCTCCCCTTGCCCCTCTATCCTCTCTATCCCTCTTCTGCCCCTCTATCCTCTCTATCCCTCTTCTGCCCCTCTATCCTCTCTATCCCTCTTCTGCCCCTCTATCCTCTCTCTCCCCTTGCCCCTCTATCCTCTCTCTCCCTCTTCTGCCCCTCTATCCTCTCTCTCCCTCTTCTGCCCCTCTATCCTCTCTCTCCCCTTGCCCCTCTATCCTCTCTCTCCCTCTTCTGCCCCTCTATCCTCTCTCTCCCCTTGCCCCTCTATCCTCTCTCTCCCCTTGCCCCTCTATCCTCTCTATCCAGGCAGCTAACCTACCAGCCAGACACCATCCTGGCTTCATGCCTGTGGAGTACTCTCCCTCCCTCCACCCCTGTCACTACCTCAACAGGTAAAAGCACCATGTCTATCAAACACCTAAACGGCAACAAGTAGCTGAGCTCTGTCAGTGCGCCAGAATGTGTAAGGACAGTGTGTTATGTTTTATGGTTGTACGAGATGTGTACAATATACACCACCGTTCAAAAGTTTGGGGTCACTTAGAAATATCCTTGTTTTTGAATGAAAAGCATTTTTTTTGGTTCTTTAAAATAACATCAAATTGATCAGAAATACAGTGTAGACATCGTTAATGTTGTAAATGACTATTGTAGCTGGAAACGGCTGATTTTTTTATGGAATAGCTACATAGGCGTACAGCTTTTTCTTTGCAACTCTGCCTAGAAGACCAGCATCCCGGAGTCGCCTCTTTACTGTTGACGTTGAGACTGGTGTTTTGCGGGTACTATTTAATGAAGCTGCCAGTTGAGGACTTGTAATGCGTCTGTTTCTCAAACTAGACACTCTAATGTACTTGTCTTCATGCTCAGTTGTGCACCGGGGCCTCCCACTCCTCTTTCTATTCTGGTTAGAGCCAGTTTGCGCTGTTCTGTGAAGGAAGTAGTACACAGCGTTGTACGAGATCTTCAGTTTCTTGGCAATTTCTTGCATGGAATAGCCTTCATTTCTCATAACAAGAACAGGCTGACGAGTTTCAGAAGAAAGTTATTTGTTTCTGGACATCTTGAGCCTGTAATCGAACCCACTTATGCTGATGCTCCAGATACTCAACTAGTCTAAAGAAGGCCAGTTGTATTGCTTATTTCATCAGCACAACAGTTTTCAGCTGTGCTAACATAATTGCAAAGGGTTCTTTAATGATTCATTAGCTTTTTGAAATGATAAACTTGGATTAGCTAACACAACGTGCCATTGGAACACAGGAGTGATGGTTGCTGATAATGGGCCTCTGTACGCCTATGTACAGTTGAAGTCGGAAGTTTACATACACCTTAGCCAAATACATTTAAACACAGTTTTTCACAATTCCTGACATTTAATCCTAGTAAAAATTCCCTGTCTTAGGTCAGTTAGGATCACCACTTTATTTTAAGAATGTGAAATGTCAGAATAATAGTAGAGAGAATGAATTATTTCTTTCATCACAATCCCAGTGGGTCAGAAGTTTACATACACTCAATTAGTATTTGGTAGCATTGCCTTTAAATTGTTTAACTTGGGTCAAACGTTTTGGGTAGCCTTCCACAAGCTTCCCACAATAAGTTGGGTAACTTCCTGACTGTCTTGAGATGTTGCTTCAATATATCCACATAATTGCAAACCGGTGTCTGGCTTTATGGCGGTTTTGGAGCAGTGGCTTCTTCCTTGCTAAGTGGCCTTTCAGGTTATGTCGATGTAGGACTTGTTTTACTGTGGATATAGATACTTTTGTACCTGTGTCCTCCATCTTCAAAAGGTCCTTTGCTGTTGTTCTGGGATTGATTTGCACTTTTCGCACCAAAGTACGTTCATCTCTAGGAGACAGAACGCGTCTCCTTCCTGAGCGGTATGACAGCTGCGTGGTCCCATGGTGTTTATACTTGCGTACTATTGTTTGTACAGATGAACGTGGTACCTTCAGGTGTTCGGAAATTGCTCCCAAGGAAGAACCAGACTTTTTTTCTGAGGTCTTTGCTGATTTCTTTTGATTTTCCCATGATGTCGAGCAAAGAAGCCCTGAGTTTGAAGGTAGGCCTTGAAATACATCCACAGGTACACCTCCAATTGACTCAAATTATGTCAATTAGCCTATCAGAAGCTTCTAAAGCCAAGACATAATTTTCTGGAATTTTCCAAGCTGTTTAACGACACAGTCAACTTAGTGTATGTAAACTTCTGACCCACTGGAATTGTGATATAGTGAAATAATCTGTCTGTAAACAATTGTTAGAAAAATTACTTGGTCATGCACGAAGTAGACTTGCCAAAACTATAGTTTGTTAACATGAAATCTGTGGAGTGGTTGAAAAATGAGTTTTAATGACTTCAACTTAAGTGTATGTAAACTTCCGACTTCAACTATAGATATTACATAAAAAATCAGCCGTTTCCATTTACAACATCTACACTGTATTTCTTATAAATTTGATGTTATTTTAATGGACAAAAAATGTGCTTAGAAAATTTTCTAAGTGACCCCAAACTTTTGAACGGTAATGTATATGACATAAGTCATGTGCAGTCTATGTATTATGTCCAGTGTGTAATGTACAGTGTCTATTTTGCATACAGCAGCACTTTTAGTTTTTAATCCTATCCTATCTTGTCACTACCGCAGCGTCATGGTCCTCCACAAGCTGCTACCCACAGACCTGCTTCATCTCTGGAGCTTCCTCCAGACCCAGGTGCACTCCTGTAAGAACTCTTCCCAGGATGAGCTCACCTTGGCCCGAGCGGACTCCCCTGGTTAGGATTGGAGGGGAAGCTGATCCTAGATCTTTACCCAGGGGTATCAAACGTATTTTGGACGTCACTGAGGTTCAGAGGGCCGCATTGAGAATTCGTTATATTTCTTCGCAGTTAATATTTGCCCACAATAGGCCCATACCCATCTGTTTCTGGAAAGTTCAATGCTACCTGCCTGTCTAGCAAGAGACTTTAAATGTAGGGTTTAACCACTGACCCAGGGGGAATCTGGAGTGAGATCTTAGATGTTTGGTCCGACGGGATTAACAGACAGTAGGATTTAAAGCAGTGGACAGCGTCATGAATAACCTGAAGAATCTTCTACTGAGGTATTATTATTATTATTATTGTTGTAGATCTTTTTTAGTGTGAGTATGCATGGGCGTTGAATCAAGCTGTGAAATTGTGTTATTGTTTACAATCTGATTCTCAGTAGAGATCAGATGTATCGGATATGCCAAAAAGTCTGATGTGAGTTACTTCAAACTGCCTGTCTAAGCATAGCTTTTGTATACCTGTGTTTTATACCGTGTGTGTGTGTTACTCTACAGTTTACCTGTGTTTTTATACCGTGTGTGTGTGTTACTCTACAGTTTACCTGTGTTTTACCTCATGATCTATGTCGTAGCTGTTTTGCTTGTGGATTAAAGTGTTTACATACAGTATATGGGATCTAAAAATCAAACCGCGTAATGTTTGCAATAAATATAAAATACAAAAACATTTCTCCAAGAGACATAACCTCATGATGTAATGTAGGGCTGGAGGATATGGCCATATCACAAAGTCGTCCAGGTCCTGAGGCAGCAAAGCATCTCCAAACCATCACACTACCACCACCATCACACTACCACCACCATCACACTACCACCACCATGCTTGACCGCTGTTATAAGGTTCTTACTGTGGAATTCAGTGTTTGGTTTTCACCGAGCATAATGGGACCCATAACATCCAAAAAGTTATACTTTTGACTCATCTGTCCATAGAACATTGTTCTAGGAGTCTTGATGAGCGTACAGGTGCTATTTGGCAAACTTGAGTCAACTTTTTGGATGAGATTGGTCCCGTTATGTCTGGCAGAACAATGAATAGTAGGTGTTGTTGTAGTTAAAGATTGAATCTGCGTTAGAGGAAACCGCTTTCTGTAATATCCGAAAAGAACGTGTCAGTTTCACTAATGAAGGATTCCAGCTTTAAGAGACGAATGGCTAGGAGGTGATTGAGATGTTTGTGGTGTTCAACCTAGTCAAAGTTTTTGATAACTAAGGCCATAAACATTTTATTAAATGTTTAAACATTTCATTTTTTTCAGCACTACATTTTTATTTTTGAGAAAAGTAAAGAGCGACACATGTTAAATATTTAATTAATTGTATGGATTAAATCCCTTTTATCTGTAACCTAGCAACAGTACATTCAGACAGACTTATTCTAAAATGGATAAAAAAAAATATTCCTCATCAATCTACACACAATAACAAAGCAAAAACAGGTTTGTAGCTATGTTAGGGCGTGAACTATGCTGAATGGGTGTAGACAAAGAAGAGCTCTCCAGTAGCTACCTAAACATTCAAGGAACATTTTCTCAAAAGTGGGGTTACAAGTTTATCAACCCTCAAAGCATAATTACTTCCCCATTGTTCTTCAACTGTAGTGTATGATATACCATTTTCTAGCTCTGAGTCTCTACTTTTATCCAATGTTAAAAAAAACACCATTTAAAATGTTGATACATAAGATCGAGCCGGTCGGTCACAGAGAAGGTTGGCCTGTACATTGATCCTGCTGCTCTGATTGGATAGAGTGAAGCTGTATTTCTCTGTCCACTCACTTCAAAATTGTTTTGCTTGTGTGTTTTCAGTCTGATCATTTAAATTGCTGCTGCCTGCTACTATGATAAATCACATGGTGAGGATGTTGGCTTTCAAGCTGTCAATGTGCATAATATTTAACAAGTGGGGAAAAAAGGTTAAATACTAATGCAGATTCTGACAACAAACTTGGCTGTCTGCTGCAAATTGAGGACACATACACACAGACACATACACACAGACATACAGACACACAGACACATACACACAGACACACAGACACAGACACACAGACACACAGACAGACACATACACACATACACACAGACACACACAGACACACACACACACAGACAGACACACACACACAGACAGACAGACACACAGACACATACACACAGACACAGACAGACACACACACAAACAGACAGACACACACACACAGACACATACACACAGACACACAGACACACACAGACAGACAGACAGACACACACACAAACAGACAGACACACACACACAGACACATACACACAGACAGACAGACACACAGACAGACAGACACACACACAGACATTTTTCCAACATCTATTTAAGCATATTAAAACATGCCTATAACCACCCCACTGCCTATAACCACCCCACTGCCTATAACCACCCCACTGCCTATAACCACCCCACTGCCTATAACTACCCCACTGCCTATAACCACCCCACTGCCAAAAACCACCCCACTGCCTATAACCACCCCACTGCCTATAACCACCCCACTGCCTATAACCACCCCACTGCCTATAACCACCCCACTGCCACAAAAAGGAGTATCTGACAAAATCAGAAACGTTTAATATCTGAAAATGTAGCTACTCTTACCCGTATACTGTACATGGATGAAGCTAGCTACAGCTTGTTTGGCCCATTGTCACTCTGGTTCACACAGACCGTGTGCATCACAACTGTTGAGAGCAGTAGCAACACTTTTGCAGTTGTTTATGGCTAACGTTATATCTTTCAAAAAAGCTGCGGTAGCAAGCATTATCTACACATACTGAGCAGAAACATGCTACACCAATCCCAACTCATCTCTCGGCATGTCCAGACCATGATCTCAGCCAATCATGGCTACCGGGAAGGCTAAACCAACTAGGCTTGTAATTTTACCAATTGTTTTCGTATTTAAGTTTTTTTTAAGGCACATGAAAGTTCACATGTTCCAGAAGGCATTTCTGCCTAAAAAACACATTGTGATAAAAATAAATTTAAAAAACATTAAAATGCCTCTCCTGTGGTAATGCGTGACATACGCCTAGCTTCTTCAAACGGGTCATATATGCAAGCACATTCAGATTGACCACACAGTGGCGCTATAACAGGATCATGTTCATATCTCTTAGTCTGTTTGACTGAGGGATATGAGGGATATGAGTCTAGATAAAGTTTAGTATAGTTTGGCTGCATGGTGGCACTGTTGAACAGAAAAAAAAAGAAGAAAAAAAGCAAGCTCATAGCAGCCATATTGTTTGAGTTAGAGTCCTGTGTTTGTAGCATCTATGGATTGTTTCATAATAGTTCTGATATTTGGCATGTGTGGTAAACAGTACAGAAGTAGCAATGTGTCAAATGTGTCCTGATGGTGGCCCAGTTTTAATTATGTTTGGATCAGTTGTGGGTCTACTCAATGTGTTCAATGTGTCCTGATAGTGACGCTATGGGGCCAATGTACGTGTGTGTGTGTGTGTGTGTGTGTGTGTGTGCTCATGAAACACTATCAATACTCCTGTTGCATCTTACACTTTGCCATCTTATAACAACTACACAACTCACTTCAACATTTAGCAACAATGAATAACAGTACCTAGCTAGCTTTATTTTATTTAACCTTTATTTAACTAGGCAAGTAAGTTAAGAACAAATTCTTATTTACAATGACGGCCTACCAAAAGACAAAAGACCTCCTGCAGGGACGGGGGCTGGGATTGAAAATATAAATAAATTAAATAGGACAGAACACACATAACGACAAGAGAGACAACACTACATAAAGAGAGACCTTAGACAAAAATATAGCATCGCAGCAACACATGACAACACAGCATGGTAGAAATACAACATGACAACAACATGGTAGCAACACAACATGACAACAACATGGTAGCAGCACAACATGGTAGCAACACAACATGGCAGCAACACAACATGGTAGCAGCACAAAACAGGGTACAAACATTATTGGGCACAGACAACAGCTCAAAGGGCAAGAAGGTAGAGACAACAATACATCACGCAAAGCAGCCACAACTGTCATTAAGAGTGTCCATGATTGAGTCTTTGAATGAAGAGGTTGAGATAAAACTGTCCAGTTTTAGTGTCTGTTGCAGCTCGTACCAGTCGCTAGCTGCAGCGAACTGAAAAGATGAGCGACCCAGGAATGTGTGTGCTTTGGGGACCTTTAACAGAATGTGACTGGCAGAACGAGTGTTGTATGTGGAGGATGAGGGCTGCAATAGATATCTCAGATAGGGGGGAGTGAGGCCTAAGAGGGTTTTATAAATAAGCATCAACCAGTGGGTCTTGTGACGGGTATATAGAGATGACCAGTTTACAGAGGAGTATAGAGTGCAGTGATGTGTCCTATAAGGAGCATTGGTGGCAAATCTGATGGCCGAATGGTAAAGAACATCTAGCCGCTCGAGAACACCCTTACCTGCCGATCTATAAATTATGTCTCCGTAATCTAGCATGGGTAGGATGGTCATCTGAATCAGGGTTAGTTTGGCAGCTGGAGTGAAAGAGGAGAGATTACGATAGAGGAAACCAAGTCTAGATTTAACTTTAGCCTGCAGCTTTGATATGTGCTGAGAACAGTACAGTGTACTGTCCAGCCATACTCCCAAGTACTTGTATGAGGTGACTATCTCAAGCTTTAAACCCTCAGAGGTATTAATCACACCTGTGGGGTGAGGGGCATTCTTCTAACCAAACCGCATGACCTTTGTTTTGGAGGTGTTCAGAACAAGGTTAAGGGTAGACAAAGCTTGTTGGACACTAAGAAAGCTTTGTTGTAGAGCATTTAACACAAAATCCGGGGAGGTGCCAGCTGAGTATGACTATCATCTGCATATAAATGGATGAGAGCTTCCTACTGCCTCAGCTATGTTGTTGATGTAAATTGAGAAGAGCATGGGGCCTAGGATCGAGCCATGGGGTACACCCTTGGTGACAGGTAGTGGCTGAGACAGCAGATGTTCTGACTTTATACACTGCACTCTTTTTGAGAGAGGTAGTTAGCAAACCAGGCCAAAGACCCTCAGAGACACCAATACTCCTTAGCTTGTCTACAGTATCAAAAGCTTTGGCCAAGTCAATAAATATAGCAGCACAACATTGCTTAGAATCAAGGGAAATGGTGACATCATTGAGGACCTTTAAGGTTGCAGTGACGCATCCATAACCTGAGCGGGAAACAGATTGCATACCAAAGAGAATACTATAGACATCAAGAAAGCCACGTTTTTCAATACTTTTGATCAATAATATTTAGGGCGGCAGGTAGCCTAGCCTGTTAGAGCTTTGGGCCAGTAATCGAAAGGTTGCTGGTTCGAATACCCGAGCCGTCCTTGAGCAAGACACTTATCCCTAATTTGTGCCAGGGACGCCGTACTACTGTGGCTGACCCTGTAGGTAGGCCGTCATTGTAAATAAGAATTTGTTCTTAACTGACTTATCTGGTTAGATAATAACCAGATAATAAATACAAATAAAAAGGGGTTACATAGCAACAGAATCAACTTCCAGTATACTAAAAGGAACTAATAGTATGTAGTGTATATACTCATTAAGTATGTAGTATACAGTATGTTAGTATGGGTATTCGAACACAGCCTTTATTAAAGAGCGACTGCACTTCCTGGTTTGGCCTCGTTTTAGATTTGGTTCATAAATAAATGCTAGAAGCAATGACTGAATTCAAATGAGAATTGGTTTTGGGGTGTGGTTTGATGTGGGTGTCTCGTGTGTGTGTGTTCAGGTGGGAAGAGTTAGTCAAATTATTTCACCAATTAGCTTCAGCTGGCTGGTGTGGGACCGTGGCAACGTTGGTTTGATTTTGGATAGCCTATCTCTGGAGTTAGCCATGAATAAATTACACAATGTAAATGTTGCTTCCTGTTGCACACCTTTTAGTTTTTGTCATTAAATGCTTGAATATATATTGAATATTAATTTCTACAATGCATAGTTGGTTTGAGTCATTGAAACATATTGTCCCGTGTACTACATTGTATAATTTACCAATGGTCCCTACCTAGTCTCATATGGATATCCAAAGTCAACCCAAATGTACTTGTGTGCTACCAGCTGTGGGCAGGATCTGAAACAAACCCAACTTTCATTTATGTTGTTTTGTGAATGAGCCTGGTCAATATAACCTGAGGACTCCTCCAGTCTCCCAACAGGACTCTGGCAACACTGAAACAAGGAAGAAGAAGAAGAAGAACAGGAAAAACAGGAAGATTCCCTAACCACAGCTAAAGAGCAAGTCAAAGGCAGGCAGGGAGGAAATTAAGGGTGTGGGTAGAATGTTCATCCAGGGGCGTAGCACACAATTCTGGGCCAAATATGCAGTCTGTGGCCCTCTTCATCCATGACTCTCACGCATTTTAGCATTTTTTTTTTATTGAATCAACAACTACACATTAATCTGTAGTGGTTATTAGGTTAATCGAAACACTCCATTTTAAATTAGGCTGTTATGTCTGAGTCAACATACGGTACAATTGCTGTGTGATACTTTTACTATGGTTAAATTAGGTTTGCTAGGAGTATCAAGCTTAAGCAAACATTATTTGCTTCATGTTTATTTAGGTATTTATAATTCCCAAGACATAAGACAAAGCTAAAAAATGACATCTTAGTTTTAAGGCTTACTATATTGCATAATAAAAGACAATTGAACAAGACATCACTAGAGTCATGTTTTATTTGCAGAACCAAGAAAAATCAGCTTTCCAAAAAGTGCTAGCCTATCCACTGCAGTCTGACCCACTTCAGTCATTTACATCTGTCTTAGGATCCAGAACCACAGTGTAGTGGTTCAAACGCATGTAGGCCTAAAAGCAAAATAAATCACTTTATAAAGCTGAAAAGCTGACACATGATGTTG
Organism: Thymallus thymallus; assembly: GCA_023634145.1. Taxonomy (NCBI): domain Eukaryota; kingdom Metazoa; phylum Chordata; class Actinopteri; order Salmoniformes; family Salmonidae; genus Thymallus; species Thymallus thymallus. The sequence continues at coordinate 3,828,466 of CM042423.1, forward strand.
GCGTTTATTCCACTGCCCATCGACGGTCGTCTTGTTGGCAAAGTCATTGATGAGATCTTTAAAGTCCAATTCCTTTGCTAACTGGCTTTCAATGGAGAGAAGAGCAAGGCTGTTCAGTCTATCCTGGGACATTGTTGATCTCAAGTAGTTTTTCACCAGTTTCAACTTGCTGAAAGCCCGTTCACCCCCAGCAACAGTCACAGGCAGTGTGCAGAAAATCCTTAATACAATATCAACTTCTCCAAAAATGCTCTGTAGCTGCATCTTATAGATGGCATTAAGGAGCTCAAGCTAGGACAGAGTATGTGGAAATGTTTCACTATATATTGTGCTCAGGTGCTACATTTCATTTTCAAACTCAGCTGTGAGATCCTTGCGGCATGTTGTCTTTATTTGCTCTTCAGTCATATCTGTCAGCTTCAGAATAGGTGCAAAAGTTTCACATATGGTTGCTGTGGTCTGGAACCTTGCACTCAAGCTACTTATAATGCTATCCATTGAAACAAAAAATATGTTTTTTTCTGAATGCAATCTCTGCGCTTTCTTCAGTTGTATCTCCTTGTGTTGTCTCATCAGGCATGCGTTTACTCTTCCTCTTTCGTCTCTGTGAAACTGAGAAGGGATCTCCATTGCTTGTGCTACTAGGGAGGCCTCGGCGAGCAGGGAGTCCCATTCATTGCGAATAGCGTCTCAATATCCAGAGAAATATCTCCTGCTTGAAGAATCAGGTTTCAGTTCTCAATGCACTGTAGGACCTTTACCCACACAGTGAGAAGGACGATTGCATCAAAGTAATAATTATTCAGACCAAGTGCAAAAGGGGATCATAACAACTCAAGAGTGCCATTATGGACATGGTCTAAATTTGAGGCTTTGCCTCTGAATGCAAGATTTCTTGAAGCCAAATGAAGGGTCACATCCAATCAACTCCTGTTGCTCCCAATAATGAGTGCTGAAGGCTTTTCCATTTAAAGTAGCACTTCTTATGGGTCTTGTGTGTCTCGTGTTCTGGTCATTTTCTGTACATTCTTTGCCATTTGATGTTCGCTAACTTAACTCCATCCTTGTGGAAGGCTTTGTCTGCTCATGAGAGAACAGAAGGCATGGGATGCAGTACAGCGCCTCTGCACTCACTAAAAATAAGCCAATCTCTTCTAATTTTCTGTATATTGAAGATAATTTGGGAATGGTTTCCCTTCCATATCTTCGGGTGCCATTTTGGTTAGGTCTGTTTTTCTGCATCTCTATTGGCCAGTTTGCAAACAATTCTGTCTCTTTGTTGATGAGTAAGATTCTCTGGCCATAGTCCTGGGTCCTCTGGAAAATACTCTTCTGCATTCCCCTCACTTTTTTCCACTTCCTCCTCTGTCTTCTCCTCATCCTTCTCACTACACTCAGAGCAACCTCCATCATCCTCTTCACTAGTCCTACTGCTACTCTCTGCCTCTTCTTCCTGCTCACTCTCTGCTACAATGACAGCCCCTCTATAGGCATGAAGAATACAGGATTGATATTAGCCTCTTAACCTGCTTATAATTAGGAGATTGGCCCCGGAGGCGAATGAGGCCCTACAGGACTGCTTTGAAACAACAGACTGGGATGTGCTCTGTGAGGCTCATGGGGAGGACATCGATGGACTCACTGACTGCATAACAGACTATATTAATTTTTGTGTATACAACACTGTACCCACCAGGAAGGTACGCTGTTTACCAAACAATAAACCCTGGGTCACCAGCGACCTGAAGGCCCTGCTGAATGAGAAGAAGAGGGCCTTCAAGGAGAGGGACAAGGACAAGGACAAATTGAAATGCGTCCAGAGGGAGCTGCAGTTGCGGATTGCTGAGGGGAAGAGAGTGTATAAGGAGAAGATGGAAGACAAGCTGAGGCAGAGCCAGGTGAGAGAGGTGTGGAAGGGTATGAGAAATATCACTGGCTTCAAAAAGTCAAACAATGGGCAGACGGAGGGGACCCAGGACAGAGCCAATGAGCTGAACCAATTTTTTTACAGGTTTGATACTGGCCCTGTCCACCTCCCCTCCAGCTCCCCAGACCACACACCCTCACGGCTGTCCCACCCCCACTTTGCTCACAACACCTCTGCTGAGACAATCAGTGACCCCACCTCCGCCCCTGCTCCCCCTGGACTGATCCTCAACACCCCCCTTCCCCCCACCTCCCCACCTGGGCTGGCTTTCACCACCAACCAAGTGAAGAGAGAGCTGGAGAGACTACATCAGTGGAAAGCGGCGGGCCCTGATGGCATCAGCCCAAGGGTGCTTAAGGTCTGTGCTGACCAACTGTGTGGAATACTCCAGCGTCTTTTCAACCTTAGCCTGAGCCTAGAAAGGGTCCCTGTGCTGTGGAAAACATCCTGCCTTGTCCCAGTGCCCAAGAAGGCACACCCCACTGTCCTGAATGACTTCAGACCTGTAGCGCTAACATCCCACATCATGAAGACCCTGGAAAGGTTAGTCCTCGCTCACCTCAGACCCCTGGTGTGTACATCACTGGACCCCCTGCAGTTTGCATACCAGCGCAACATCGGGGTGGATGATGCAATCATCTACCTTCTGCAGAGGGCCTACTCTCACCTGGACAACGCAGGTTGCACTGTGAGGGTTATGTTTTTTGACTTCTCCAGTGCCTTCAATACCATTCAGCCCCTGCTACTGGGTGAGAAGATGAGGAGGATGAAAGTGGAAGCACCCTTAGTCTCCTGGGTCACGGACTACCTGACCGGTAGGCCACAATTTGTGCGACTACAGAGCTGTGTGTCAGAACGGGCAGTTAGCAACACAGGGGCCCCCCAGGGTACGGTCCTGTCCCCCTTCCTGTTCACCCTCTACACCTCAGACTTTAGATATAACTCTGAAACATGCCACCTACAGAAGTTCTCGGATGACTCTGCTATTGTAGGGTGCATCAGGGGTGGGCAGGAGGAGGAGTACAGGAGCACAATCAGTGACTTTGTGTTGTGGTGTGAGCAGAACCACCTTCAGCTCAACATCAGCAAAACAAAGGAGATGGTGGTGGACTTCAGGAGAACCAAGGCACAACTGACTGCAGTCCCTATACAGGGGATGGATGTGGAAATGGTTGGGTCATACAAGTTCCTGGGAGTCCATATGGACAACAGGCTGGAATGGGCTGGTAACACCGGGGCCCTGTACAAAAAGGGCCAGAGCCGACTCTACTTTCTGAGGAGGCTCAGGTCCTTCAACGTGTGCAGTAAACTACTGCATACCTTCTACCAGTCTGTGGTGTGCTGGGGAGCAAACATCAAAGCCGGTGATGCTTCTCGGGTAAATAAGCTGATCAGGAAGGCTAGCTCTGTCCTGGGGATGAGCCTTGACACTCTAGAGGAGGTGGCGGATAGAGACGGATCCTGGCCAAACTGCTGGCCATCATGGACAACGTCACCCACCCTCTGCACGCTATGGTTATGACGCAGAGGAGCACTTTCAGTCACAGACTGATCCCACCACGGTGTGCCAGAGAGCGCTACAGGAGGTCCTTCCTGCCGGCGGCTATTAGACTATATAATGCCTCACCGGGGTGCCGTGCCGTCGGCAACATAGATCTGGAACTGTTGGGGTGCTAGGACCTAGTTTAACAATTATGCATCCATCCGTGAGTAACTCTGGTCCGTCAGCACTCATTCACTCAGGACCTATTTATTCATACAGGTCTGTATATACATACTCATGTACAGTTGTTATATCATATCACGTTCAATATTGCTAGTAATTCTTGGACCTAACTTACGTAGTCATTCACTCAGGAATGCATATTAGTATCCTGTCAATTGCACCTTTCTCATTGCTTTTAGTATATTGAATGTGCAATACGTGCAGTTGTCTGTAATTAAACCCTGCGCACTAAGGACTGTATTTTAAGGGAATTACTATTATTACCCCAAATTATATCATACACACATTTAGCTATTAAAGTATCTCTTCCTGTCATTTACCTGTACAGTTTGTGTAACCATGCAAGTATTCACTTATCTGTAAATATAACTGTATACTTACCTGTACAGCTAATTTAACCATGCAAAATTTTCACTTACCTGTTCATTTAGCCAGTCTGTTAAGTAAACTATTATTACCCTCGCTCATATCATACGCATTTTTAGCTACTAAAGTATTTCTCTGCCATCGACCTGTATAGTATAGTTAACCATCCAACATCCACCAATGTATAGTGTACATATTCAGCCAACCACCCATACTATGCAATGTCTTTTTATAGCTTTTTTTTTTTTGCACTCCAGATATCTTGTATTTCTATACTTTTTCATACTGCCGCTCTATGTATCATGTATCATGTATCTGTCTTTTGTGTACTTTCGTTGTGGCATTTTGCACCTGCCCTGTGTTTTGTTGTAGCTGCTTGACAATGAAATTTCCCCCCCGGGGATCAATAAAGTACCTATCTATCTAATATACAATAAAACAGGCTACAGGCTAGTTTCTGCTTTATTTACCAGCTAGCTAGCTAACGATCATAATGTAGCTAGCTAGCTAGCTTGTCATCGAACTGGATCAAATGAGTTTAAATGCGCTTCACCATCACCAGTAGTATGTTTCCCCGCACGCGTTAACTTGTTAACGTTGACAGTCCAACCTAAACAACGTGTTGGCAAGTTGCTTACCTTTCTTTTGAAAGAAATTAGTTTCCCTCAGTTTGTATTTTTTCTCTTTCTTTAATTTTTTTGTTACCCCGACTTCTCTTTCTTCTCGAAAGACATGATTGACTGAAACTTGCTTGGCTCCAGCATCAGCACCAGTCAGTGTGATTAGCCGCGTTTGGCGACGAATCTTAGCGCAGAGGCGGACTAAACCATTTGCGCTTTTGAGAGGGGAGAGGGGTCCCAGAGAGCCTCCAATATTTGTTATGGATACAAAGTTCAGTCTCTCAACCTATTTATTCAGCCAATATAATTTAGTAATGATACTAATTACTTCGAAATTTAAAATTGCAAATGTTTTTTTTTCTTCATTCCAGGCTTTTCAAGGGCCCTCCCTCACTTGGGGCCCTAGGTAGTCAGTTCCCCTTTTCCCCGCTACGACGCCCGTGTTCATCTGCCGGAGGATGGAGGTTCATCTTAAATTGCGACACCCCTGTCGCACTCAAGCCCTGGGTTAGAGCTGTTGGACCTGTCTGATGGCAGGTGCGCAATGAAGCCGATGACACCACAGATTATCGTCATGTACACAGGAAACAATGTGTTACCTAACATTGTGTAAACACATGTAAAGAAGACAATGGCACGTGTAATGGGGAGCGTTTTGTCCTCTACCCAGACAAAGTGCTGAACCCGTTTTCAGTTAAGAATGAATTTAGCTGAAACCCTATACTTAGCCTCTTGAGGTTGCTGTCCGGTGGATACCAGCAGCTAGCAGGAGTGTCTGAGACTATGCCGCGTTTGTAAAGAATAGTTTAACCCCATGGTGAAATTTACCCTGCGTGAACAATGGAAAACCATGCAGTAAGAGCCGTGTCACTAAAATAGTACAGAGCGTTGGTGTTGTACACAAAACATATCCCCCACTGATGCGTAGTATACCGTATCAAACGACCTGTGAAATGTAATCAGTAGGAAGGAGCAGTGGTGAATTTAGATACAGGCGACATGTGCGGGGGTGGCGCTGCAGGAGGGGGGGGGGGGGTTTGCCCAGGAAAGGAGTGAGCTAACCTCTATGGCAAGCAGGGATAGACCAAGAGGGTTGATCCGGTTGATAAAGTGAAAACAGCTTAGAGTAGGAAGACAGGGAGGCCCCCTCACCGGGAAAGAGGCTCATACCGCGGGATAATCCAGGCCTACAGCGCATGGTGGGAGTTGACCAGAGAAGATCCACAGGCAAACTACCCATGCTTGAGTGACGCTAGTAGGTCTGTCTGGATAATAGGATAATTTTTGGACTTTATGACCAACATTATCCTATTTACACTTTATAGTAAATGTTTAAAGTAGAATAACTGTCTTTCTAAATGACACGTTTTTTAGGAGCAGTTGCTCTTTAAAATACTAACCTTGGAATTATTGAGTATAATTATTTTGAAAAACGTGAAAAGGGGCATCTATTAATAATTTAATACAATTTGTACGGCCAGAGCATATTTTGATACTTTGTTTAGATATTATTTCCATATCCATTTACTTTTCACCTGCTATGAATATAATGTTTTGATTTCATACATATCCATTTTGTTTATGGAAGGTTTGTCTTACTGTATGATAGCTTTCTGTGTATCTGGTTTTAGCTGTATGTGATTAACAGTAAATGGTTAATTCCTTTTATTTGATAATTTTTTTATTTCTCTTGTTTTTAGAGTGTATGATTATGTAAGATGTGATTAGACAAGTTGATTTGACATTTTGGTCACAGAGTGTGTCACTGTTCTTGACACACTCAAACCGGGGCACCTGGTTTGAGACATCAATAAGGGATCATAGCTTGGACATGTTTTGTACACTCAGTTTATAGTGTGGTGCACTACGTAGGGAACAGGATGGCATTTGGGACACATCCCTCAAGATACCTTCATTACCGTTTGTTGTGTATCTAATACTTGCAAAGCCAATTACATTAATTTAACTTTTTATAAAAGTTGGGCTTGTAAAATTAAATCACAAAAAAACATTTCTCAAGTTAAGTAACACATCAAATCTACATTGTCCTCTTTTTGCATATTATTAAACAAAAAACAGCAACTCGGCAAACCACCAAAACAACACAGTACCTTTAATACAGAAACCTCCCAAAACACACACTGGATCCAAAACAACACAGCACCTTTAATACAGAAACCTCCCAAAACGCACACTGGATCCAAAACAACACAGCACCTTTAATACAGAAACCTCCCAAAACACACACTGGATCCAAAACAACACAGCACCTTTAATACAGAAACCTCCCAAAACGCACACTGGATCCAAAAAAACACAGCACCTTTAATACAGAAACCTCCCAAAACGCACACTGGATTCAAAACTAAATGTATTCTCAAGAAAAACATTCTGACTTGTATACAACCCAGGCATCATCAGCTTCAACTGTGTTTTTCAATCCTGGGGACATTTAGTTTTCCTCCTAACACTAACACACCTCACTCAAATAATCACTCAAGTATGTTAGTGTTGTTGTAACTCAGTGTTAGTCAAGAACTATTAGAAGATTATAAATTAGTATAATTATTATTCTTGGTAGTCAAGTAATCTCAACAAATCTAATCATGTAACTGTAAACTGGCCTTGATAACCCCCTTATAGTTCTCAATGACTAGTTATCAGTGGCTTACTAGTTATCGAGTAATAGTTAGCAATTACAGGACCCTAAGGGGCCTGGTCAAAGTAGTACACTTTATATAGGGTGCCATTTGGGACACAGACACAATGTAATATCTCACCAATAAAAGACACTGTGTTGTCCATGTTGAACGCAAAAATCTGCCGGGCTGGCAAAATGTTTTTTTAGACCCAATGAACACTAAAGTAAAATGTTTTTTTGTCTAACAGTCAGATCAGACTTGTGTTTAAGAGTGTACATGTAGGTGTGTGTACATGTAGGTGTGTGTACATGTAGGTGTGTGTACATGTAGGTGTGTGTGGATGGATGGATGGATGGATGGCAGTGTCTGAAATCTGTCATGCCTCCTACTTACTAAATCTACATATTGTGTACTAACAGAACTACATACTATTTAGAAAGTACTGGTTAGTAAAAACTAATGCAATAAGCAACAAATATAAACATACTACATATCTATTCTAGATCACGTCCCCTATTCTGATTATCACCTGTTGTCAAACAAGTGGGTGTGAAAAGACGATTCTCTTCCTCAAGTGTGCAGCGAATTCTACTAGATGAAAGCCCCAATGAGTATGACATCCTGGCATTTAAAACAATCCATTTTCAAAATGTCAAATAATAAAACGTTCTACTTTCACCCAAAAAGGCTACAGGCTACTTTCTAGAACGCAAGTATGGGTATTCGGACACGGCCAGCACGTGTGTGTGTGTGTGTGTGTGTGTGTGTGTCTACTGCAGAGCACAGGAGCCGCTGGGCAGAAAGTCCTGTACGTAGACAGCCACAGCCTTGGTGAGGTATGTCATGCTGCCAAATCGTCCACTAGGGGCGCTGTCATACAGCAGGCGACAGACTCCTGTGGAGGGTTCCCTCTCTAAGATGTGCTCATCTGCACCCAAGTCCTTCTGTAGAGGAGGAGGGAGGGTCTTTAATTTAAGAAAGAAAAGAAAGAAAAGAAAGAAAGAAAGAAAGGAAAAGAAAAAAGCCATCTGGTAGAAGAAGAAAAAAAGAACAGAACCCACCTGTTCATAGTAGAACAAACAAATACGAGCCCACCCACCTGGTCGTGGTAAAACATGTCGTTGGCGATGTGGACGATCTTCTCTACGTGGATGATGCTGCCCACGCTGTCTATCTCCACGTCTGCCAGCATGGTGAGAACTAAGATGGCCTCCACCAGCAGCTGGCGATACTCTGGCTGGGGCACCCGGTTCAGCACCGTCTCCACGTGCACAGCAAACTTGATCTCATCTACAGTCATCTGGGGTGGGTTGGGGGTATGGGAGGGGATGAGAGAGAGCGGGAGTTTGAGAGAGAGACACTTTCTGACGTCAGGAAGTACAGTTGTCTAAATAGAAAATAATTCCAAAGCATGATCAGTAGTCGTTATTTTTTAAACATAGTTTCTCAACATTAGAGGAATTTCAAATGAGCGCCGTGATTGGACACCTTACCTCCCTTGTCGTTGAAGATGGTAGAACGAATCCTTCTATGGACAGACCATGACACTGCAAGGCAAAACAATCCCTTTAATGAATGAATGGGTTAAAAATCAGACAATACTATACATAATACTATATTACAATTATATTAAATACTATACTCTAATCAATACTATATTAATATATAATACTATACAGTGCATTCTGAAAGAAATTTTGACCCCTTGACTTTCTCCATATTTTGTTACGTTACAGCCTTATTCTAAAATTGATAAAACAAATCTACACACAATACCCCATAATGACAAAGTGAAAACAGGCTTTTAGACATTTTTACAAATGTATTAAAAATAAAGAACAGAAATACCTTACTTAGAATAAGGCTCTAACTTAACAAAATGTGGAAAAAGTCAAATCGGTCTGAATACTTTCAGAATGTACTGAGAGCGACACACACACACTATATTGCAAGGTAAGTACAGACCTTCTGGAGAATCTTCCAGACCTTCTGATAGAAGCCTATGGGGACTCTGTTGAGTGCTCCGTCTAGACGTCTCCTACGCAGCCATTGGCCGTGCCTCACATCCTTGACAACGGGCGTGCTCACTGGACTGTCCAGAGACTCTATGGAGGGGAGCCTGTACCTCTGTGACACATATACAAATGGGGTACATACTGTTGCGACCTTAACCCATCACCTAGCGACCTCGTCAAGAGGTACGGACCTCTTGGCGTAATGTTTAAGTTGTCGGCTTGACAGTCGCATGACCCCGGTTCAAGTACTGGTCGGGGCTACCCACCAAATTCGCTACAATACAAATATATGCATACATATACATCATATTGATGAGACCTATACAATACATATTACTATATAAATACATACAGTCCCAGTCAAACGTTTAAGGGTTTTTTCTTTATTTTTTAGAATAATAGCGAAGACATCAAAACTATGAAATAACACATGGAAATTGTTAAACAAATATTGAACACCATTTTAGTAGCCACCCATTGCCTTGATGACAGCTTTGCACACTCTTGACATTCTCTCAACCAGCTTCACCTGGAATACTTTTCCAACAGCCTTGAAGGAGTTCCCACATATGCTGAGCACTTGTTGGCTGCTTTTCCTTCACTCTGCGGTCCAACTCATCCTAAGCCATCTCAAGTGGGTTGAAGTCGGGTGATTGTGGAGGCCTGGTCATCTGATGCAGCACTCCATCACTCTCCTTCTTGGTCAAATAGCCCTTACACAGCCTGGAGGTGTGTTTTGGGTATTGTCCTGTTGAAAACAAACGATAGTCCCACTAAGCGTTCACCCGTTCACCTACTCTGCGTCTCACAAAGACACAGCAGTTGGAACCAAAAATCTAAAATTTGGACTCCAGACCAAAGGACAGATTTCCACCGGTCTAATGTTCATTGCTCGTGTTTCTTGGCCCAAACAAGTCTCTTCTTCTTATTGGTGTCCTTTAGTAGTGGTTTCTTTGCAGCAATTAGACCATGAAGGCCTGATTCACACGGTCTCCTCTGAACAGTTGATGTTGAGATGTGTCTGTTACTTGAACTCTGAAGCATTTATTTGGGCTGCAAACTGAGGTGCAGTTATTCCTCTGCAGCAGAAGTAACTCTGGGTCTTCCTTTCCTGTGGCGGTCCTCATGAGAGCCAGTTTCATCTTAGCGTTTGATGGTTTTTGCGACAGCACTTGAAAAAAATGTCCAGATTGACTGACCTTCATGTCTTAAAGTAATGGACTGTTATTTCTCTTTGCTTATTTGAGCTGTTCTTGACAATGTATGGAATTGGTCTTTTACCATATAGGGCTATCTTCTGTATGATTGGCTCAAACGCATTAAGAAGGAAAGAAATTCCACAAATTAACAAAGCACACCAGTTAATTTAAATGCATTCCAGGTGACTACCTCATTAAGCTGGTTGAGAGAATGCCAAGTGTGCAAAGCTGTCATCAAAGCAAAGGGTGGCTACTTTGAAGAATCTCAAATATAAAATCTATTTTGATTTGTTTAAAACTTTTTGGGTTACTACATGATTCCATGTGTTATTTCGTAGTTTTGATGTCTTCACTATTATTCTACAATGTAGAAAATAGTCTAAATAAAGAAAACCGAGTAGGTGTCCAAACTTTTGACTGGTACTGTACATGCAAATATACTGTATGCCCTATTGGCGGGAGGTTGTACCTTTAACAGAGACATAAAATATACATACTGTTTACATATCAAGTTAAGCCAACAAGAGATTTACCATTTCAACAGCAAAATGTCCATTTCTCTATGACATTACAATGACAGTTAGGATGTAAACTAGAAAAGCGATTCAATTTGAAAGTAAATTGTGTGCTAAAATGTATTTGAACTCTTACCCCAGATTCAACATGTTCCATGTCCAGTGAATGTGGTGTTAGGCTCTGAGGAGCGGAGAGAGAATTTACAATATGAGAACAGCCAGTGTGAACAGTCAGTGTGAACAGTGTGTGTGTGTGTGTGTGTGAGAACAACTACGTTCAAATCACTGTGCCAACTGGCCACCTTAGTCGTCACGTAGAGACCACCCTATTACCATGGCGATAAGATAACCCTGGATCCAGTGGATTCCCCCATTATTGACCACAAATGAACCACCATGTGACCACAATTAAATGTTTTTAAGTGACTTTTGCGTGCCAACTGCTGACAGTGCCCAAGTGAATTACCACCCTGTAACAAGCAAAAAGTCATGATCATCATCATCACCTGTCTCTGCTGTGACCATGACAACCTGTGCTCCTCCAACTGAAATGGAAAGATGACTGAGTGACAAGCTCTTGAGAGGAGAACAGTCTGGGTACTGTTGGTACTTGGTCTATAGTGTCATAACCAATGGTTTTTACTTCAATACCCTGAAAGTGACCTCATCCTACATCGGGGTCAGTCCCCTTTTGAATGGGCTTGACGATTATATAATCAAATTCGTGAAAACGCGGTCAACTATATTTGTGACTGTTGATGAATTTACCACATGCCTTTTATTCGTTTTTTCCCGCCTGAAGACCATTGGGCCACGTCCATGCCGATTGAACCCCATTCAAAACGCCTACAAAAGTTAAATGACGTGCCACTTCCAGCGTATTGAACCCTTTAAAAGGTGCACTATGCAGGAATCGCTCCTCCATTTCCTGGTTGCTAAAATTCTAATAGTTTGCCTAATTTCAGTTAGTGTGACAAAACAAGAAAGTATAGTGTAGAGAACCATTGTACCTTCTAAACCGCTGCAAAATATATTTTCCATAACAACAAATATTGTATTTTCAGCTCTTTGAAGCTGGTGTACAAAACCGAAAGTAAAAGACGCAAAAGCTAAACAGATCTACCACTTCTTAGACTTGCTTTCAATAAGAATGACAGATCTATTACACACATATCTATATGAATTTGGTCCGGTCACCCAAAAAGTTACATAATGCATCTTTAAGAGCCAATAGACCTGTGATGATATGTACTCCCAGCCAGTTCAAATAACAAATTAGTAGGAAGGATAAATACACTACAATTAAAACTATATTAAAAGCCCTTTCATCCATGGCTCCGTCTATACATTTAGAAAATTGTTACATATCTCCAGCCCCATCCCTCAGATTTTTACCAAAAAAGTGGCAGGGTAAACGCTTTGTTTTTTTCAATTCCTATTATACACACCATCCTCATGTCACTCTTCAGCTTGCTGATACCCGCCCTCTCGCTCTTGGTGGCGCCCACATTGCCCACCTCGTGGATAGAGATGGCAGGACTGGCACCTGCATCTACGGAACGCACTACAACACACACACACACACTATTATAACATAGGATAAACATAGAATACAACACATAGGGATGTCATAATACATGTGTGTATAGTATATTATATGTAACAAATGAGTTCATAGCCATCTAATAACTGTTCATAAAGATGTTCATAGGGATGTCATAACCGTTCACAGAGGCTTCATACCGCTCTTCTGCACTCCAAACTCTTTCCCACTGAGGATGTGATGCAGCAGCATCTTTAATTCTGACGGACTCAGACTCATCAAGCTCTCTGTAGCCTCCTCTCCTACAGGGGGCGCCCACACACTCAAATGAAACGCATAGAATTTCAAAAATCACCTTTCAGATAAAATAAATAAATAAATACTTTTTATTAAATTGTGACTGGTTACAAGATGTTTGACGCTAGTTCCTACTTCACTGTAGGGACAAAAACAATACATATTTTACAGGTTGAGTGCAAGCTCTGTGTCTGACTTACTGCTACTAGTAATATTACTGTTATTACCTGAGCAGTTGAGAGACTGTGCCAGCTCAGTGGCCATCACCTGGATGATGAGTCCGATACGTAGCCTGAACATCTCACTGAACAGGCTGGGTTGGGTACGCATGTTCATCGCCAGGTACACCATGATCTCCTGTTACACAAACAAACGCAAGAGTGAGAGAGGTAGTTTGAAACGGAACGCTTGCCCAAATTAGTGAGCATGCGTGTGTGTGTGTGTGTGTGTGTACCTGTGTGAGGATGGCTATAGTGATGTTGTTCTCACTAGCTTCATCTATCAGCTTGGCCAGCTTGTCTGGAGGGATGGGCCTGAGAGACAGAGAGAAAGAGAAAGATACTGAGAGAGAGATACAGAGAGAGACTTTTGTTATACTAACCATCACAACCATGTATCCTTTTTATACATTTAGACAACATACAGTATATCTACTGTATTTTTCAAGGGAGCCCTGGTCAATATGCATCACTCAGAGTCTCTGGTCAAAAGTAGTGCACTACTTAGGAAACAGGGTGCCATTTAGGATGCAGGAAGGATGTGTAGGAACTAAACTGACGCTGTGATTGTCTTCTCCCGAGGTTCTGGAGGCAGACCCACAGTCAGGTGTTTCTGGTGGGCCAACAAATCAGAGCAGGCCTGTTGACACACAGCAACTAATCAACAACAAGTATACATCCATCAACCAATCAAAACAGATCGGTCCTCAACAATCAATCAATCAATCAAAACAGGCCTGCTAATACCTAGCAACCAATCATAATAGGCCTGTACTATTCAACCACTGAAGTTCAGCAGCAGGCCAAGAGATTGAACAATGTATGTGTATTTATATACAGTTGAAGTCTGAAGTTTACATACACCTTAGCCAAATACATTTAAACTCAGTTTTCACAATTACTGACATTTAATCCTAGTAAAAATTCCCTGTCTTAGGTCAGTTAGGATCACCACTTTATTTTAAGAATGTGAAATGTCAGAATAATAGTAGAGAGAATGATTTATTTATTTCATCACATTCCCAGTGGGTCAGAAGTTTACATACACTCAATTAGTATTTGTTAGCATTGCCTTTAAATTGTTTAACTTGGGTCAAACGTTTCGGGTAGCCTTCCACAAGCTTCCCACAATAAGTTGGGTGAATTTTGGCCCACTCCTCCTGACAGAACTGGTGTAACTGAGTCAGGTTTGTAGGCCTCCTTGCTCGCACACACTTTTTCAGTTCTGCCCACAAATGTTCTATAGGATTGAGGTCAGGGCTTTGTGATGGCCACTCCAATACCTTGACTTTGTTGTCCTTAAGCCATTTTGCCACAACTTTGGAAGTATGCTTGGGATCATTGTCCATTTGGAAGACCCATTTGCGACCAAGCTTTAACTTCCTGACTGATGTCTTGAGATGTTGCTTCAATATATCCACATAATTTTTTTCTTCCTCATGATGCCATCTATTTTGTGAAGTGCACCAGTCCCTCCTGCTGCCACCCCCGTGCTTCACGGCTGGGATGGTGTTCTTTGGCTTGCAAGCCTCCCCCTTTTTCCTCCAAACATAACGATGGTCATTATGGCCAAACAGTTCTATTTTTGTTTCATCAGACCAGAGGACATTTCTCCAAAAAGTACAATCTTTGTCCCCATATGCAATTACAAACCGTAGTCTGGCTTTTTATGGCGGTTTTGAAGCAGTGGCTTCTTCCTTGCTGAGTGGCCTTTCAGGTTATGTCGATATAGGACAAATGTTACTGTGGATATAGATACTTTTGTACCCGTTTCCTCCAGCATCTTCACAAGGTCCTTTGCTGTTGTTCTGGGATTGATTTGCACTTTCGCACCAAAGTACGTTCATCTCTAGGAGACAGAACGCGTCTCCTTCCTGAACAGTATGACGGCTGTGTGGTCCCATGGTGTTTATACTTGCATACTATTGTTTGTACCGATGAACGTGGTACCTTCAGGCATTTGGAAATTGCTCCCAAGGATGAACCAGACTTGTGGAGGTCTACAAATTATTTTATTTTCTGAGGTCTTGGCTGATTCTTTTGATTTCCCCATGATGTCGAGAAAAGAGGCACCGAGTTTGAAGGTAGGCCTTGAAATACATCCACAGGTACACCTCCAATTGACTCAAATTATGTCAATTAGCCTATCAGAAGCTTCTAAAGCCATGATATCATTTTCTGTAATTTTCCAAGCTGTTTAAAGGCACAGTCAACTTAGTGTATGTAAACTTCTGACCCACTGGAATTGTGATTATAGTGAAATGTAAGTGAAATAATCTGTCAGTAAACAATTGTTGGAATAATTACTTGTGTCATGCAGTATGTAGATGTCCTAACAGACTTGCCAAAACTATAGTTTGTTAACATGAAATCTGTGGAGTGGTTGAAAAATGACTTCAACCTAAGTGTATGTAAACTTCCGACTGTATTTACCCAGTCGAGTTCCTCTACTTTCTTCCTCAGTATTCCAGAGATCATGCGTATGAGCCCCCAATGTTTCAGGTCTCCTGCCTTCACATATAGGTCTGTCAGCAGGGAGCGGACTGTAGAGCCTTTACCATGTAGCCTGGTGTCCCACTCCATACCCCTAGTGGACAGATACACACAATTCTTAAATTCTCAGGTTAAATTCAAAGCAGGTCAATTTTTAAGTGTCGGTAAAGAAGGATGGAGGGAAGAAATAAATAAAAAAAGACAGAAAGAAAAAAACAAAGAGATAGAAGAGAATCTGACTTGTCTTTGAAGAGGATGTACAGTATGTCAGCCTGGTCTGGTAGACTGTGAGTGTCTCTGAGGAGCTGGACCAGAGTGTTGTAGTCTATACCACCACTGGAATCTCTGGGGAGGTTACACTCTGAGGTCACTAATACCCGGGGAACCTTTTGAGAGACACAGACAGAGAGAGAGACAGAGACAGAGACACAGACAGACAGAGAGAGACACAGACAGAGACAGAGACACAGACAGATGTCTTTTAGTATAAGGCTTGAGAAAATGTCAATGTATTCACATGTCCGCACGCCACACACACACCTACCTGACTGGTGTGAGGCGCAGAGGAATCTGTGAGGGTGAGGTGGAGCGAGGGCTGAGGGGAACGGAAGAGCTTGGTGGGGAGATACATGTGGGCATCTAGAAGAGAGAGGGGAGGGGGGGGCGGAGGGAGAGAGATGGGGGTAAAGAGAGCTCTGAACAAGTACAAGGGAGGAGCAAAAACCTGCTGACACTCTGCCCTCCATGGAATGAGTTTGACACACTTTAAAAGTTTCTAACTGTGTAGGTTGAGTTTCTTGGCCTTGTGCATGAGAGCAACCATCTCCTTAGTCAATAAAAACATCTCACTGTGTAGGTTGAGTTCCTTGGCCTTGTGCATCAGAGACACCATCTCCTTGGTCTTGGTGGCTGCTGCTTTGAACCTCTCCAGCCCTCCAGAGTCACCTCTGACCTTTAACCCAAATAATCAACCAGAAAAAATATGGGACAAATCTATTGGTTAGATTAAGGCTAGGTTCCCCGACACAGATTAAGCCTAATCCTTCTCCAATGAGCTTGTTTTATAGTCCAAGCCTAGGCTTAATGTATATCTGAGAAACTGTATGTTTGATGCTTTATGTGAGAGTAAAAAATGGAACAAAAATTAATAATATAATAAATTATAATAATAAATAAATAACCCTGACCTTTAACCCTCTACTGGGGTTCGCTGTGGTCAACAACTGGTCCAAGTACTGGGCTAGGTCATCAGCCTCTAGACGGAGGGAGGAGGTGAGGGATGGAAGGGAGGGGGGAGAGAGAGAGAGACATTAAGAAATATGATATTATAGACGACACCGTAATCTTAAATCAGTTGTATTAATCCCTGATTTGTTTCTACACAAACCACACAACTATTAGATAGATGACTGTTCTCACTCACCAACAATGTAAAAGCCCTGTGAAAATGTTAACTGTGGCATTGGTTATGTTTGGAAATTGATCCCAATGGGAGTTGCATTATAATGTATCTCAGTCTAAAAACATTCCAGACACCATTAATTTTGGATTTAAGTGTTTAGTCTGATTGCAGATAACAGCTACAGGTAGTCCAATTATAAAGACAGTATTTTGACCCGAAATTCTATGGCAAATACTCTCTCAAATGCATAAAACAAATGCATGAACAAAAAGCAAACACAATTCACACTTCATCATTCACAGGCTTGCTTGTGTTACTCCAACACAAAATCAGTTGGTTGTGTCATCTACAGATTGGAATGTCCACAGTGCAAGTGTTCTACATTGGACACCTTCAAGATCGCTTAGTGGAACACAAGTACACCATACGGGTAGGTAACGAAGACTACCCCATGGCAAGGCACTACAAGTCCTTACACCATGGCAACCCTGCCTCCCTACAAGCTCTGGGTATTTATCATGTTCCAGCCTCAATTAGAAAAGGGCTAAACCAAAGGGAACGTTTTGGGATTTACAAACTTCAGGCCACTAAGTACCTTGGTTTAAATGAAAATATGGATTTCTCACCTTTCCTGTAGGGTCGTGAGAGGTTCCTTTGCTGTCATCTAGTGGACTTTCTGCTCTGTTGCCCTCAGCTATGTTTAGACTGTTGTGGTCCATGATTGCTGTGTTCTAGCGTACTATAAAATAGATGGCTCTCCTATTCTTAACCCTACCCAGTCATATTCAAGGTTAGAACTACATATCTACAGTATTTTACTTTTTAATGTGTATAGTATTGCATGCTAGGTGTTGTCCAATGAATTCTGTAACCACTCCCTCTTTAAATCAGGGTTGATTGGAAAAAGCTGTTCAAAAGAGGACATTGTATTATCAAAATGTTGTACTCCCTGACGAAGGCCAGTTTTTAAACGTTGTTTCTATTGAACATACCATACATATAAAGGCATTTTTATTAATTATATGGAGTGTCTTGGTCCTCCTTTCTTTTTGATCAAACATTTTATGACTTGAGATTCGACTTGATAGAAAAGATTTGGTGATCAATAATATTAACTGTTTACTTTGCAAGCTCACCATCAATGGGCCAACAACCAACAATTACTAGCATATGACTACTGGTCTTTAGTATGTAACAATTACTAGCATATGACTACTGGTCTTTGGTATGTAACAATTACTAGCATATGACTACTGGTCTTTAGTATGTAACAATTACTAGCATATGACTACTGGTCTTTGGTATGTAACAATTACTAGCATAGGACTACTGGTCTTTGGTATGTAACAATTACTAGCATAGTACTACTGGTCTTTAGTATGTAACAATTACTAGCATAGGACTACTGGTCTTTGGTATGTAACAATTACTAGCATAGGACTACTGGTCTTTGGTATGTAACAATTACTAGCATAGGACTACTGGTCTTTGGTATGTAACAATTACTAGCATAGGACTACTGGTCTTTGGTATGTAACAATTACTAGCATAGGACTACTGGTCTTTGGTATGTAACAATTACTAGCATAGGACTACTGGTCTTTGGTATGTAACAATTACTAGCATAGGACTACTGGTCTTTGGTATGTAACAATTACTAGCATAGGACTACTGGTCTTTGGTATGTAACAATTACTAGCATAGGACTACTGGTCTTTGGTATGTAACAATTACTAGCATAGGACTACTGGTCTTTATGTAACAATTACTAGCATAGACCTACTGGTCTTTAGTATGTAACAATTACTAGCATAGACCTACTGGTCTTTGGTATGTAACAATTGGGCAATGTTTATTGTGCACATGAACGTTCGCAAGACGGTAGGTAGAAGTTCTGTTTATTTCATTCAATGTATGGTTTCCTCTGTTCATATTTCCCAGATTATGTCGGAGTTCCTTGTGTCTGTGTCCTACGTCTGTCCTACGTCTGTCCTACGTCTGTCCTACGTCTGTCCTACGTCTGTCATTTTTGTTGTGCATAATAGGAAGCGTGCACGCCTCAGTACGTGGCCTGCGCTCCACGCTTTGGAGTGTTGAACAGGACTGTTCCATGTATGAATGGTGATGAAATATCATTAAGTCTGATTAAGGTGAACAGAGCCTTTTACATTGTAGAACCAGTTTATTGGTTGTAATTGTTTGGTCCGGGGAGGGGCCAAGCGCCTATATGTACCTGTTGAGCTCCTGTTCAACAAATTCCCTTTTGTTTCTAAAGGGGAAGCTGTACAGTCTTTCCCTCTGCATGTGTCCGTTCAGATATGACAGGTTAAGCCTGATACTCGACTCGCTCTTAGAATGGATGACTTGGACTCGGACCTTGTGACTCTAATAATAATTACTTGGTCCCACCTCTGCAATATTGTCACAGTAAAAAAGAGCATTTTGTAATCAAGTAAAATAACACAATAAAAATAATGTTTTTTAACTGACCGCGAATAAACCCTGGTGACATCACTAGCCCCCCTCCCTCTGTCCCTCCCCCTCCCAGTCCATGCCCAACCCCCTCCCAGTCCATCCCCATCCCCATCCCGTCCCTCCCCTCCCCTGTCCCTCTGTCCCTCCTCTGTTCCTCTTCCTCTGTCCCGCCCACTCCTCTTCCTCTGTCCCAACCCCTCCCCTTCCTTTCTTACCACCATTGAAGGTCAAGCCATGCTCAGCAAAGCATCCATAGTCATCATCATCATCCTCATCATCATCACCTTCGTCACGGCCCATGCCACCCGCATGCTTACTGGCATCCAGAAAGCTGAGCTTGGCGAAACAGGAAGTGGTCAGGAACTCTGAGAGCTTCCCCGTCTGGATCCTGGAGAGAGAGAAAGGAATGAATGAATGAATGAATGAATGAATGAATGAATGAATGAATGAAGTGTGTGTGTAAGGGAGTGCATGAAAAAATGTATGACGATAAATGAATGAATGAATAAATCAATAAAGGAACAAAAACAAACAAACCGACTGATAGACGATGGAGTCACATAAGGACAGATGAATAAGGAGCCCTCACCTTGCTCCTCCATAGTATCCATCCTGGAGCTTCTTCAGAGTGGCCAGAACCGCAGGGTCCAGGTCAGAGTGGTCTTCAGCTGAAACATACAGGTACAATGAGCGCACACACACACAGCGCAGCGGTCTAAGGCACTGCATCTCAGTGCAAGAGGCGTCACTGCAGTCCCTGGTTTGAATCCAGTCTGAATCACATCCGGCAGTGAATGGGAGTCCCATAGGGCAGCACACAATTGGCCCAGCGTCGTCCAGTTTTGACTGGTGTAGGCCATCATTGTAAATAAGAATTTGTTCTTAACTGCCTTTCCTAGTTAAATAAAGGTTAAATATTATTTAAATAATACTTTTTTAAAACACACTCCCTAGTGTGCGACTCACTGAGCATGGTCTGAGAGATGGGGAAGGTGACAGTGGGTCTCCCAGTCATCCTCCATCGAGAGGAGAGGTAGGACAGGTCTGTACGAAGCATATCAACAATCATCTGGTTGTCCAACGCCAAGTAGAACTGCTGGTGATCTATGAACTGGAGGGAGGGAATAAAAAAAGATGAGTAATTCTTCTTCTCTCCCTGGGACGTACAGTAGCTACTGTATAAAGTGAAATAAAGGAGCATTTAAACAATGAAATGATCCCAGAAAGTCTGTAGAAATGTAAGGATACTCATCCCTCGCTGGGTCAAATGTTTAAGTTATGAGTGCATCGGTCTGCAGGACCACAAATGTTATAGGTAGGCTACATACTATACTGTAGGTAGGCTACATGCTCTAGGAAGGCTACATACTATACTGTAGGTAGGCTACATGCTCTAGGAAGGCGACATACTATACTGTAGGTAGGCTACATGCTCTAGGAAGGCTACATACTATACTGTAGGTAGGCTACATGCTCTAGGAAGGCTACATACTATACTGTAGGTAGGCTACATGCTCTAGGAAGGCTACATACTATACTGTAGGTAGGCTACATGCTCTAGGAAGGCTACATACTATACTGTAGGTAGGCTACATGCTCTAGGAAGGCTACATACTATACTGTAGGTAGGCTACATGCTCTAGGAAGGCTACATACTATACTGTAGGTAGGCTACATGCTCTAGGAAGGCTACATACTATACTGTAGGTAGGCTATATGCTCTAGGAAGGCTACATACGATACTGTAGGTAGGCTACATGCTCTAGGAAGGCTACATACTATACTGTAGGTAGGCTACATGCTCTAGGAAGGCTACATGTTCTAGGAAGGCTACATGCTATACTGTAGGAAGGCTACATGTTCTAGGAAGGCTACATGCTCTACTGTAGGTAGGATACATGCTATAGGAAGGCTACATGCTATGCTATAGGAAGGCTACATGCTATGCTATAGGAAGGCTACATGCTACAGTATACTGTAGGTAGGCTACATGCTATAGGTAGGCTACATGCTACATGCTACAGTATACTGTAGGTAGGCTACATACTATAGGTAGGTACTATAGGTACATAATTAATACACACACAGATTTATTTTTGTGACATTTCTGGACATTTTAGGGAGTCAAAATTGACCACTAAGAATCCTATTTCCCCTAACCATCAACTTAACACTAACCTTAAAATAGCATTTGAACAAATTCAGACATGAAAAACATCCTGACTTTAAAAAAAAAAAAGTTAGTTTTCCTACCTTGTCAGGACAGGTGAATTATTAGGACATTGGGGTCCTGAGAAGGTAGGAAAACACACACACACACACACACACACACACACACACACACACACAGAAAATTGTACTGTTCTGTATCTACCTGTGGTGTGAATGCAAAGATGGTGTTGCGGATGACATAGAACTTAGAAGTTCCTAGACATCCAATCCTCCTGTAGGGTCTACCAGTCAGCCCTAGTCTCTGGTTACGTCCTGGAGGAGGAGGAGAAAAGAGTACAGGGTTCAGACATTCAGCATGCATTTTAGTCTAGGATTAGTGCCCGGGAAACTGGCCCTCACCGCCCGGTGTAGAAGCGGCTTCCAATAGCTCACCAGTTTTTCTAAGGTCATTTTCTTAAAGAAGATTGTGCTTCTTACGTCAGCCATCAAAAACGACTGTCTCCACCACTATCCCCTTCTTCCCTTCCTTCCCTCCTCTGTTACCTAGTCGTGCGTAGATGTGGCTGAGAACTCTGGCAGGTTGGACATGGATGGGGTGTATTTCAGCTACTGTCTCCACCAGTATCCCATTCTTCATCAACAATTCCTGGATCTCCTCGTTCTCTGCCAGGATAGACACTACAGGAAGAGGTAGATAAAAAAAAACAAAAAAAAAACAGGGCAGATAACTGACTATTTCACTATTAAAATAGCTAGAAACATGTAATTTCCTCTGTAAAATGTGTTCTGGGTTGACTGACCTTCATGTCTTAAAGTCTGTATACCACCCCTACCTTGTCACAACACAACTGATTGGCTCAAACGCATTAAGGAAAGAAATTCCACAAATTAACAAGGCACACCTGTTAATTGAAATGCATTCCAGGTGACTACCTCATGAAGCTGGTTGAGAGAATGCCAAGAGTGTGCAAAGCTGTCATCATTGCAAAGGGTAGCTACTTTGAAGAATCTCAAATATAAAATCTATATTGATTTGTTTGACAATTTTTTGGTTACTACATGATTCCATATGTGTTATTTCATAGTTTTGACGTCTTCGCTATTATTCTACAAATTAAGAAAAACCCTGGAATGAGTAGGTGTCAACTTTTTACTGGTACTGTATATATACATACAGTGCATTCGTAAAGTATTCAGACCCCTTGACTATCACGTTACAGACTTATTCTAAAATTGATTCCTTTTTTGCTCATCAATCTACACACAATAATACATAATGACAAAGCAAAAACAGGTTTCAAGAAATTATTGCCAAACAAAATCATAATGTCACATTTACATAAGTCGGACCCTGTAGTCAGTACTTTGGCAGCGATTACAGCCTTGAGTCTTCTTGTGTATGAGGCTACCAGCTTGGCACACCTGTATTTGGAGAGTTTCTCCCATTCTTCCCTGCAGATCCTCTCAAGCTCTGTCAGGTTGGATGGGGAGCGTCGCTGCACAGCTATTTTCAGGTCTCTCCAGAGATGTTCGATCAGGTTCAAGTCTAGGCACTGGCTGGGCCACTCAAGGACATTCAGATACTTGTCCCGAAGACACTCCTGTGTTGGTTTGGCCGTGTGCTTAGGGTCGTTGTTCTGTTGCAAGGTGAACCTTCACCCCAGTCAGAGGTCCTGAGGACTCTGGAGCAGGTTTTCATCAAGAATCTCTTTGTACTTTGCTCCATTCATCTTTCCCTCGATCCGGACTAATCTCCCAGTCCCTGCAGCTGAAAGACATGGCCACATCATGACGCTGCCACTACCATGCTTCACCGTAGGGATGGTGCCAGGTTTCCTCCAGACGTGACGCTAGGCATTCAGGCCAAAGAGTTTCATCAGACCAGAGAATCTTGTTTCTCATAGTCTGAGAGTCTTGGCAAACTCCAAGCGGGCTGTCATGTGTCTTTTACTGAGGAGTGGCTTCCGTCCGGCCACTCTACCATAAAGGCCTGAATGGTGGAGTGCTGCAGAGACGGTTGTCCTTCTAGAAAGTTTTCCCATCTCAACAGAGGAACTCTGGAGCTCTGTCAGAGTGACAATCAGGTTCTTGGTCACCTCCCTGACCAAGGCGCTTCTCCCCCGATTGCTCAGTTTGGCCGGGCGGTCAGCTTTAGGAAGAATCTTGGTTGTTCCAAACTTCTTCCATTTAAGAATGATGGAGGCCACAGTGTTCTTGGGGACCTTCAATGCTGGTGACCATTTGTTGGTACCCTTCCTCAGATCTGTGACTTGCCACAATCCTGTCTAGGAGCTCTACGGACAATTCCTTCAACCTCATGGCTTGGTTTTTTCTCTGACATGAACAGTCAACTGTGTGCCCTTATATAGACAGGTGTGTGCCTTTACAAATCATGTCCAATCAATTGAATTCACCACAGGAACCAGGATGCACCTGAGCAAACATTTCTAACAGTTGTTTGTTTGTCATTATGGAGTATTGTGTGTACAGACATTCAACCGGAGTATCAATTAAATGTTGTTTTGACCAGAGACACTTCTAATAGTCTACAGACATGTCGTTAAACTGGCCTTTAAATATGGTCTTTTAGCCAACGCTTTAATCAAACATAGACATATATTCAGTATGTAGCCTTCAAATCTCACCCTGCACCACCACGTCTGGCTTGGGGATGGTGGAGAAACGTCGGTTGAGAGGATCCATCTCTCCAGGGGCCAGGAAACCCTGTAGAACACAGAGAGAAGGCAAAGATTTACAATACCGGAGAGAGGAGAGGAATGGTAGTGGACTTTATCCCCAAATGGCAGTTAGCCACCAGCTATTGTAGTGTGTGTATTATAGTGAACACTAGCTGGTGTAGTGTGTGACCTCGCCTCTGCCAGTAGACTTCCCAGGACGTAGAGGGACTGACCCCACTTTAGAGGGAGCTTCCCCAGAGGTACCCTCTCCACAGAGTGGGGGTTCACATACTCCTCATCTACCTGTTGATTACAGACACAGTTAGAACGCACCCTAACTCTACACATAGCGGGGATTCGAATACTCCTCAGCCAAAATTGTTTCACGTGTGATTAGGCTTGCTAAATTCCCAGGTTTTCCATAAATCATGGTTGGAGCATTCTGGAGTTCATGCGTATTCCTTTCCCATTCCGGGAATCTACCAACCAGGATTTCTGGAAAACCTGGACATTTTGGGAAAGTTCATTAAGCCACCACTACACCCTGGTCTTCCGGTCTTACCCTATCAGGTGGAACACTGTAGAGCTCTGGTAGTAGACAGATCCCATCCTTCTGTTTGATCAGAATCCCCTCCAGAGCATCCCTGTACTCCTGGACCTGGAGAGTTTACAAACAGAGACATGACAGGTAATGACACCACTACGAAGGCATATAACTTCTATATTAACTCCTACGAGACTTCATAACCTGCTCAGGTACCTCACACTTACAGGTTACCCACTTGTAAATACAGTGAAACAGGACTATATAAGCATCCCCCAATTATTATTATTATTTAATCTGCTATATAGCCACCTGTTCTGGGCTGTTGGTGAAGACGCCGTCCAGTATGAGGTAGGTCCAAAACAGCGGCCATTCACACTCGATGTTCTCAAAGAGCTTCAGCTCAGCAGACTCATAGTATAGACGGTTAGGGTCCTGGGACGGGAGGGAGGGAGGGAAGAAGGAAACAGAACCACAGAATTATGGAGAGAAAACAATAGAAGATGGATGGATGAAAGGGAGGGAGGGAGTGGTCCCAACGATCGTCTGTCACCTCATCATGAATGGTGAGATGAGAGAACATATTCAACAAGGAGCAAGCAAGGTATGTTAAGCTAGCTAGAAAAGTACACAATACTTTATAAACTCTGGCCTTCACTACCTGCATCTACTATGTATTAGTTTAAGGTAGGCTATAGCCAGTGTTGTTAATGTAGCAATAGGCTACAGTCAGAGCCGCCGTGTGGGGAAAAAATGTGAAGATATGTAATCAATGGAAGATGTAATAAAAGTTATGGAATTAAAAGGAGAAGGCTAGGCTACAACGACCAAGAGCTACTGTATATTCTGAATGGAGTTGTTGTTGTTTCACTGTGTAGGACGAGAAAGA
Organism: Thymallus thymallus; assembly: GCA_023634145.1. Taxonomy (NCBI): domain Eukaryota; kingdom Metazoa; phylum Chordata; class Actinopteri; order Salmoniformes; family Salmonidae; genus Thymallus; species Thymallus thymallus. The sequence continues at coordinate 3,854,187 of CM042423.1, forward strand.
GCAAACAGGTAGGCTGCTACTTTATATTCTGAATGGAGTTGTTTTTAACTGTGTAGGACGAGAAAGTGCATGCAGCAAATTGCTTTGCTAGCTTCTCCCGATTTGATGCAGTCAAGGCAGTTTCTACGTCATCATACTGATAAATAACTAGCTACGGCAGCTATTATTCTACTATAGCGTGAGTCTGCCTGCTAGTCACCTCTCTACCTCTTCTCACACTTACAGTAGCCTACACACACACACACACACAGCATGACCCCTGCTAGAGTCACCTCACTCTCTCACGCTTTATCAGCTCCGGTTAATAAAGTAGCTTAAAAACCAACTTTGCTGCTGCTTCTCTCACTCAGATCGGATCATGGATCCGACCAGGTCTAAATGGAACGGGTCTCTAGAGAGAGCGAGAGAGAGAGAGAGAGCGTTCCATACCTTCCGTGGTGCCCCAGTGTTATTAATGAGTTAATTGTTGCAGGATTTAATTCAATCACGTCATCAATTAAACGTTGAATAATATATATTATAAAATAGCATGTCTCACATTTAATCAAAGCCAGAGACACGACACTGTTTTACTAGAACCTACAGTTATATTCATGTTTTGTGTCATTGTTCTGTAGTGATGAATACGATCAAATCATTTAGTCTGATCACTCAGCAGATAAGACTGTTCTTCCCAGAGACGTCGGCAACCCGTTCCTGCAAGCGGAATTAAAATTATTAGCATTATTATCTTTCATGTCAAATCAAACAGATCTTTCTTTAATGACTTTCTTTTTAAATTCAACTTTTTTGTTGACTGTTCATAATCTCACTGAAATGTACATTATTAATACAAATTGTTGTTTTTTTAAATAAAATATTATATATATATATATATATATATATATATAACTTGGGTCAAACATTTCTGGTAGCCTTCCACAAGCTTCCCACAATAAGTTGGGTGGATTTAGGTAAATTCCTCCTGACAGAACTGGTGTAACTGAGTCAGGTTTGTATGCCTCCTTGCTTGCACACGCCTTTTCCGTTCTGCCCACAAATTTTCTATAGGATTGAGGTCAGGGATTTGTGATGGCCACTCCAATACCTTTACTTTGTTGTCCTTAAGCCATTTTGCCACAACTTTGGAAGTATGCTTGGGGTGATTGTCCATTTGGAAGACCCATTTACGACCAAGCTTTAACTTCCTGACTGATGTCTTGAGATGTTGCTTCAATATATCCACATAATTTTCCTTCCTCATGATGCCATCTATTTTGTGAAGTGTTTACTGTGGATATAGATACTTTTGTACCTGTTTCCTCCAGCATCTTCACAAGGTCCTTTGCTGTTGTTCTGGTCCTATGGTGTTTATACTTGCATACTATTGTTTGTACAGATGAACGTGGTACCTTCAGGCATTTGGAAATTGCTTCCAAGGATGAACCAGACTTGTCGGGGTCTACAATTTTTTTTCGGAGGTCTTGGCTGATTTCTTTTGATTTTCCCATGGTGTCGAGCAAAGAGGCACTGAGTTTGAAGGTAGGCCTTGAAATACATCCACAGGTACACCTCCAATTGACTCAAATTATGTCAATTAGCTTATCAGAAGCTTCTAAAGCCAAGACATAATTTTCTGCAATTTTCCAAGCTGTTTAAATGCAAAGTCAACTTAGTGTTCTGAGCCAGTGGAATTGTGATATAGTGAATTATAAGTGAAATAATCTGTCTGTAAACAATTGTTGGAAGAATGACTTGTGTCATGCACAAAGTAGATGTCCTAACTGACTTGCCAAAACTATAGTTTGTTAACATGAAATCTGTGGAGTGGTTGAAAAATGAGTTTTAATGACTTCAACCTAAGTGTATAGAAACTTCTGACTTCAACTGTATGTGTGTGTGTGTATATATATATATAGTATGATAATTAGTTCTAGTAATGATTACTTAATGCAAACAATACCAGCAGTTGCTGTTTTAAAATTATAAATATATTGAATCTATTTTAAAACAAACCAAGCTGATTGGTGTTTCTCTCTCATGCAATTTGAATGCTGTATTCTCCGTTTGAAACTATAAAAAGCTCAAAACTCGGATTTGATAAATACATTTTGGAGTTTAGAGACCTATAAAAATAATCTGGTAACAGATTGAAGCAGGGTTGAAATGAAAGGATAAGATGATAGATGTAGAATTATCTCATTCTGACTGATGTATCTGCTGTTCCTCTGATCAAAGCACTTAGTCTGAACACCTATGACTGCAGATGCATTGAATCATTAATGAGAAAGTGACTATGGCTGGGTGGTGAGAGAGAGAAAGAGGGGGAGAGAGAAAGAGGGGGAGAGAGAGAGAGAGAAAGAGAGAAAGAAAGAGAAAGAGAAAGAGAGAGAGAAAGAGAAAGAGAGAGAGAAAGAGAAAGAGAGAGAGAGCATGTTTTTACCTCTTTGGGCGTTTTGTGTCCATCCCTAAGAAACCTACAGCATCCATATCGACCCTGAGAAAAGAGAGAGAAGAATATAGATATGCTGAGGGGAAACACTAGCTGACCCTGACCTGCAGTTTAGATATGATCTTCTTCTTGGTGTTGCTTTCTATGGACTACATAACCCTGTCATAAGGGTTACATAACATGACATAGCACTGCATAGCCCTGTCATAACACTGTCCTGACCTGTAGTTTGGATATGATCTTCTCCTTGGTGATGTTGACTATAGAGATGTCCTCTACAGCGAAGGCCGGATACGAGATGATGGACAGAACCCCTGCATCCACCTCTTTAGACATAGACGCCCTGGGAAGCATGGAGTTGAGGATGGACTGAAGAGAGAGAGAGAGACAAACAGAGAGCGTGTGAGAGCCAGAGCCAGAGAGCGAGCGTCCGAGTTTGGCCGGTGTAGACCGTTATTGTAAATGAGAATTTGTTCTTAAGTGACTTGCCTAGTTAAAGGTTAAATAAAAAAATGCAAACTGAAAACTTTAAAATGTATAATTGCCAAAACGAATTAAAATGTATAATTGTGTGTGTGTGTGTGCGCGTATATATATATATATATATATGTCTATGCGTGCGTTAATGTGTGTACCTGACAGTGCTGTATGTCGTCAGCCAGAGCGTGCACCACAGACCCTGGTCCTCCTCCGGCTCCAAACAGGTTCAGTTCATCAAGGGCCTCCAGAGCCGCCTGTGGACATAACACCTTCATAAGGACTACATAACACCTTCATAAGAGCTACACAACCGTGTCACAAGGGCTACATAACACTATAATAAACACTACATAACGGTTGGTCCAGATTTTAAATACCTTCATACCGTGCCTGTGCCACACCGAGGTATACGGTATTACAGGTGGTGCACATAACGGATGCTAGGTGAATGCTAACGAGCACAAGCAAACAAACTAATTACAAAGACAACCTGCTCGTAAAGTTATGCAATATCTCAAAAGGCTACTCACAGTTAGCAGCACGCACTAAACACATTTTAGACAGAAAGGCTCTTGATCCAGGAGGGGATTCTCTGCTGTTACCAAGATTCAAGAAGCTTGATCTTGCAAGCTAGCCTCTTGGCTAGCAAGTTAGCAAACCAAATACACAGCTGGAGAGAATTTATTTGGCACATCTTGGATAGTTAACTTAATGTAAGATGTACTGCATAGCTGGCAATCATTAGTCGTGAATTTCATACAAGTGTAAGTTGATCACCTCACTTATATTGCTCTGCAGGAGTGACTCACCTTATGAAGCTCCCATTACACACGTGACTGGCTCAATCAACTGTTTTGGGGAACTACTGGTAAGCGTCATAATGAAAAATAATCAAACAGGTGAAATAAAAATAGCTATCCGCTTTATAAATTACCTAGCGCACAAGTTGACGGCAGGTATTTATTTTAAAAAGTACAAATATCCTAATTATATTGAAAATCATATCGCGGGTATTTAAAAATACCCCAGATTACGGTATATTGCCCAACCCTACTAGATCTTAATAAGGACTACATAACACCTTAATAAGGGCTGAATCAGGTCATAAGACTGTCATAACAACGACATAACAGATATAACAAACAGTCATGACCGTTTTTGTGGAAATTACAAAATCTGTAGAAACCGAAGGATGGCGTAAAAGCTGGTGTAAAATAATTAAATGGAAAACTACATGTCGCCTACGCTGATACGGTGACAGGAAATGGCTTTCTAGGAATATCAATTAGAAACAGTAACTATTATCTATCTATTTACTATGTTCCTGTGTACCATGTCTGGTTCTTGGAAACTCCAGTAACCAACACTTAGAACATGATACTAGCGAACACAATCTAAGGGTTGAGCTGGGGAAGGCATACCAATTACAGACAAATGTGTATGTGTTCACGGAAGCAATGTGTGAAACCCACCCTCTGTCCACCATTAACGCATTCTCAGCTGCTTTGTGTGAGAGAGAGAGAGATGTAGAGAGAGAGAGAGATGTAGAGAGAGAGAGAGAGAGAGGGAGGATCGGCCTTAATCTCTTTCATAGAAGGGAGTCACTTTCATTGCAGCTGCCAGACACGTAAGAGGAGGTGAAAAGGGGGCAGGAGGAGAGGAGCTATAGAGAGAGAGAGAGAGAGAGAGAGAGAGAGAGAGGAGCAGAAGGGACAGAGAGAGAGAGAGAGAGAGAGGAGCAGAAGGGACAGAGAGAGAGAGAGAGAGAGAGGAGCAGAAGGGACAGAGAGAGAGAGAGAGAGAGAGGAGCAGAAGGGACAGAGAGAGAGAGAGAGAGAGGAGCAGAAGGGACAGAGAGAGAGAGAGAGAGAGAGGAGCAGAAGGAACAGAGAGAGAGAGAGAGGAGCAGAAGGAACAGAGAGAGAGAGAGAGGAGCAGAAGGAACAGAGAGAGAGAGAGAGGAGCAGAAGGGACAGAGAGAGAGAAGCAGAAGGGACAGAGAGAGAGAAGCAGAAGGGACAGAGAGAGAGAGAGGAGCAGAAGGGACAGAGAGAGAGAGAGGAGCAGAAGGGACAGAGAGAGAGAGAGGAGCAGAAGGGACAGAGAGAGAGAGAGGAGCAGAAGGGACAGAGAGAGAGAGAGGAGCAGAAGGGACAGAGAGAGAGAGGAGCAGAGGGGACAGAGAGAGAGAGGAGCAGAGGGGACAGAGAGAGAGAGGAGCAGAGGGGACAGAGAGAGAGAGAGAGGAGCAGAAGGGACAGAGAGAGATAGGAGCAGAGGGGACAGAGAGAGAGAGGAGCAGAGGGGACAGAGAGAGAGAGGGGTGACAAATACAGAGAAGGGTTTAAAATAGAAAGAGAGAGGTGTGGGGAAACCAAACGTTTGTTTGAATTGAAGGGTTGGAGAGAAGTGTTAACCACTGCAGTCAGTAGAGGACTGGCCACCACTCAGAGCCTGGTTCCTCTCTAGGTTTCTTCCTAGGTTCCTGACTTTGGGAGTTTTTCCTAGCCACTGTGTTCCTACATCTGCATTGCTTGCTGTTTGAGGTTTTAGGCTGGGTTTCTGTTTAGCACTTTGTGACATCGGCTGATGTAAAAAGGGCTTTATGATTGACTGAACAGGTAGAATTAATGAAGAGAGACGGGAAGAGGAGGAGTGAATGAGTACGGAATGTTCTGAGTGTTCTGCAAGCAAGTCAGGTGCTTGTGTGTGTGTGTGTGTGTGTGTGTGTGTGTGTGTGTGTGTGTGTGTGTGTGTGTGTGTGTGTGTGTGTTGCTTCACTCTTTCGATCACAGCTTGATAAAGGTTGTCTGGTGGTGGCAGGCTTTCTCTGCAGTGTCAATCATTTTTATAGGCTTTCCCATACAGACCACAATACAACACAAGGAATTATGACCTTTATCATAACCTCTCCTCCCTTTGAGTGTGTGTGTGTGTGTGTATGCATTCTCACTTTAGCCATGCCGATGGAGCTAGCGTTGAGCTCAGGGATCCCCTGGTTTGTCTTGTCTCCTCTCTCCCACATCCCGTAGTCCTGAAAGAGTACAGTATAGTTCATAAAGGAATCATAAAGTATTTATAGAGCTTGGTATAGTACATTCATAAAGTGTTCATAACCACTGTACTTAGCAGAGTGAGTAAGCAGAATTGTCCAATTTTAAATTAAATGACAACCAGTTAAAGACATTATAGACATTATGCAAATGTCTGCACTCTCTACTGTAAGTCGCTCTGGATAAGAGTCTGCTAAATGACTTGTAATGAAGTCAATGCACCTCTCTCTTTCTATGTTATACTTTTGATGTGGATATAGAGACTCATTTATCGTCCAGGCTTTAACTTCCTGACTGATGTCTTGAGATGATTTTCCCATGATGTCCAGCAAAGAGGCACTGAGTTTGAAGGTAGGCCCTGAAATACATCCACAGGTACACCTCCAATTGACTCAATTAGCCTATTGGAAAGCTGTTAACAATTGTTGGAAGAATTACTTGTGTCATGAACAAAGTAGATGTCCTAACTGACTTGCCAAAACGATTGTTTGTTAACATGAAATCTGTGGAGTGGTTGAAAAATGTGTTTTAATGACTTCAACCGAAGTATATGTAAACTTCCGACTTCAACTGTAGATGCTACAACATCCACAGTTCATTCATAAAGGCTACATATTAGCACTACATAGATGCTACAACAAACAGTTTGCTTCTCCACGTCTTTGAATTTCAACAGAAACTTACAGCCACTTTGTAAGCCGCCTCGATGTAAAACATGAGATTCTGTACCACATCCACCTCATCCTGAGTGTAGACGATATGGAGTCCTGCAGGACAGACACACAAAGCATTGGTTAATAAGTGTTCAAGAATTGTAAATCATGTTAACATTTTTTTTTATTTAAATAGATAGACTTCCAGTTGCTGCAACAAACATTTTTTTATTTTAACTGTATTTAACTAGGCAAGTCAGTTAAGAACAAATTCTTATTTACAATGACGGCCTACCTACAGGGTCAGCCATAATAGTACGGTGCCCCTGGAGCTAATTAGGTTTAAGTGTCTTACTCAAGGACACAGACAGATTTTTCACCTTGTCGGCTCGGGTAAAAGAACCAGCAACCTTTCAGTTACTGACCCAACGCACTAACCACTAGGCTACCTCCCGCCCAACATGGAGCCTAAGTGAGGAGTGGAAGTTCATACACACACCAACCCTCCATAGTCCTAGAAGACAAACATATGAAGACTTTATAAAGCGACATAGAGCATTCACAGTGTCCCCTCTACCTGAGGCAGTCATCTGAGCCAGGAACAGCAGGAACAGAGAGGTAGCGTCCACTTGGAGGTGTCCCCACTGATCATCCCCCACTACGGTACAACAGGTCCTGGTGTTGTACTTAGCATGGAGGCAGTCCATGCTGCTTTTACTGTACTTAAACTTCTCCACCTTGTCCAGCTGAGAGAGAGAGAAAGATTGAGAGAGTGAAAGTGAAACATGGATGTATTATGCATGTATGAGCATTTGTCTTATAAGGCGTATAAGTTCTCTCTTATGTCTGCCTTTGGTGTTCTTGATGTACGTAAATCCCTACATCTTGTCCAGCTAGAATCTGTGCGTCACACCTACCTGTCTCATTATGCACTGCAGAACGCCTCTCATTAGTTTCACCACACTCTGGGGGGGGACAGAGAGAGAGGAGAGGAGAGGTCATCAACAAGCAGCCATACACCTCCCAATCAGTAGGCAGGCAGGCAGGCAGACACACCAGAGGATTGAGGTAAACAGACAGATTCAACTTTGACCTTTTCATCCCCTTGTCTTGCTGGCCAGGAAGAGAAACACAAGACTGCTAAGGCTTCGCCGCAAGGGACACAAACACACACACAGACTCTCAATCAGTAGACGACGTGAGACATTTGACAGAATTACCGAAAGTAATAACAGTTCTAGTAGCGAACCGTTTTTTCATGTTCTAGTATCGATAAAGTGCCGAAGTTTCAGTATACTGTGCAACACTAGCTCAGTCCTCGCTCACCTCAGACCCCTGGTGTGTACATCACTGGACCCACTGCAGTTCGCATAAAAGTGCAACATCGGGGTGGATGATGCAATCATCTACCTTCTGCAGAGGACCTACTCTCACCTGGACAACGCAGATTGTACTGTGAGGGTTATGTTTTTTGACTTCTCCAGTGCCTTAAACACCATTCAGCCCCTGCTACTGGGTGAGAAGATGAAGAGGATGGAAGTGGAAGCACCCTTAGTCTCCTGGGTTACGGACTACCATCAAATTGATTTGGCGCCGCCCTGAGTGGTCGCCTGTTAAGCAGCTCCCGTTGTTTGTGCATAAATTGTTGTTTTAGTTTGTTTTCTTTCGTTCATGAAATTTTCCCCCAGGGGGATCAATAAAGTACACATCTATCTATCTATCTATCTATCTACCTGACCGGTAGGCCACAATTTGTGCGACTACAGAGCTGTGTGTCAGAACGGGCAGTGAGCAACACAAGGGCCCCCCAGGGAACGGTCCTGTCCCCCTTCCTGTTCACCCTCTACACCTTAGACTTCAGATATAACTGAAACATGCCACCTACAGAAGTTCTCGGATGACTTTGGAAAAATGTCCTCTGGTCTGATGAAACAAAAATAGAACTGTTTGGCCATAATGACCATTGTTATGTTTGGAGGAAAAAGGGGGAGGCTTGCAAGCTGAAGAACACCATCCCAACCGTGAAGCACGGGGGAGGCAGCATCATGTTGTGGGGGTGCTTTGCTGCAGGAGGGACTGGTGAACTTCACAAAATAGATGGCAGCAATAGGAAGGAATATTATGTGGATATATTGAAGCAACATCTCAAGACATCAGTCAGGAAGTTAAAGCTTGGTCGCAAATTGCTTCTTCCTAATGGACAATGACCCCAAGCATACTTGAAGCTAGAGGTTCCTATCTCCCTCAATAACTTTAAGCATCAGCTGTCAAAGCTGCTTATCAATCACTGCACCTGTATATAGCCCTTCTGTAAATAGCCCACCCTACTACCACATCCCCATATTTATTATTTACTTCCACTCATTTTGCACTCCAGTATCTCTATTTGCACTCCAGTATCTCTATTTGCACATCATCATTTGCACATCCATCATTCCAGTGTTAATTCTAATCTGTAATTTATTTCGCCACTATGGTCTATTTATTGTCTTCCTAACCTTACTGCATTTTGCACTACATTTGCACACTCTGTATATAGATTTTCTATTGTGTTATTGACTATGTTTGTTTATTTCCCATTTGTAACTCTGTGTTGTTGTTTTTTGTCGCACTGCTTTGCTTTGTCTCGGCCAGGTCGCAGTTGTAAATGAGAACTTGTTCTCAACTGACCTACCTGGTTAAATAAAGGTAAAATAAAAAAATACTTCCAAAGTTGTGGCAAAATGACTGAAAAAGCGTGTGCGAGCAAGGATACCTACAAACCTGACTCAGTTACACCAGTTCTGTCAGGAGGAATGGGCCAAAATTCACCCAACTTATGGTGGGAAGCTTGTGGAAGGCTACCTGAAACATTTTACCCAAGTTAAACAATTTAAAGGCAATGCTACCAAATACTAATTGAGTGTTTGTAAACTTCTGACCCAATGGGAATGTGATGAAATAAATAAAAGCTGAAATAAATCATTCTCTCTACTATTATTCTGACATTTCACATTCTTAAAATAAAGTGGTGATCCTAACTGACCTAAAACAGGGAATCTTTACTAGGATTAAATGTCAGGAATTTTGAAAAACGGAGTTTAAATGTATTTGGCTAAGGTGTATGTAAACTTCAACTGTACTCTCTTACACACAGCAATGTTAACAGAACAGAACACACTCCATCTGGATAAAGATATAACGGACTAACAAACCCATATTATGTTGTTGTTTATTATCTATTTCAATGTTTCTCTCACACACACACACACACACACACACACACGATATAGTGTACCTGTTCCAGTTCATAAGCCTTAGCCTTGTCTTCATCTCTGTCTGCATTCTTCCTGTAGGCCAGACTGAGAGCCCAGACAGACAGGATACTGTACACGTTGTCTCTCACCCAGGCATCAGGCTGATCTCCACTGGCTGGTAGGAGACCTGTGACTGGGTTCTGGGGAGGAGAGAGGTCAGGGGTTAGACGTTGGGGGTTAGGGCTGCTCTCCACTGGCCCGGATATCCTATAAATCATCATGGCTACACATGGAACTTGAAACATTTTATCAACTATTAACTTGGTCCTCCCCAGAGAAACCTCCCTGGTCTTTGTGGTTGAATCTGTGTTTGACATTCACTACTCGACTGAGGGACCTTACAGATAATTGTATGTGTGGGGTTCAGAGATGAGGAAGTCATCCAAAAATCATGTTAAACACTATTATTGCACACAGATTGAGTCCATGCAACAGCGCATTTTTACTCCTGAATTTATTTAGGCTTGCCATAAGAAAAGGGGTTGAATACTTATTGAATCAACACATTTCAGCAAAACGTCATTCCCCTTTGCCATTATGGGGTATTGTGTGTAGGCCAAATAAAATCTCAATTTTAAAATTCAGACTAACACAAGAACATGTTGAAAAAGTCAACACTTTCTGAAGGAACTGTTTCCTAGTTACACAACACTTGAAATTTAACCTTTTTTTTACTTCAACCTTTTAGAGTGCAATAGTTACTGTTAAATTCTAATAGTTTTAGTGTTTGTTTTTGTTTATTCCACATGTTTTAACAGTGTAAACACGTTTCCCATGCCAATAAAGCCACTTTGAATTGAATTGAGAGAGAAATACGTCGTTTGAAAGGGAAGTTCTTGTGAGTTCTCTAAACTGACCACACTAAGTAAACATGCATGTTCTGCAAGCTGGTGGTGCAACAGTTAACATGTTAATTAACATTAACATTAACATGTCCCATCGGGACAGACAGTAAACTAGTTTAGTTTAGAGGTCAGAATGGGTGACCCGAACAAATTATAGCGTTAACAGAAGTGACAACACAAACAACCCTCACTTGATGTCGGAGTATGGTTTGATGCACTATCCGGGCATAGTTGTCCAGTTTCACTCCAGAGTTGCTTCGACTTCTCATGTTTTTGGGTTGATGATATCCGTCCGTGTCCGTGGTTGAGCAGAGAAAAGGAAACTTGAGTTCTCGCTGAGCCTCGATGCCGCATTAGACTACTTCACAAATACATACACCTATTGCTTGACACGACGAACAAGACAAGACGAAGTTCAGAAGCGATAGGAAACGTGAACTAAAATGTAACGTTAGCTCCAAATGTTCTGACGCGCATCAGACGAAGTAGCCAACTATCGCGGCACTTTCCAAACGTTGTGGTCTCGATGAGCGAGATTTAAGTAACACGGTAACACGGTAACACTATAGGCTGAAATACAATATCGTCATTAAAAAACCCTATCAGCTGTTACACGTTGAATGATCAGTTGTAGGAATCAACTGGTACACTCACTACTGTAGTTTGACTGTATCGCGTTGGTTGCTATCGAATACATCAGACAGCGAGTTTCTGCAGAGAAACGTACTCAAAAACTGTCAACTCACGGAACATGGGGCCAACTAAAACCAGGAAAACCACTAAACTATTCAGAATATTACACAATGAAACAAAGAAAACAATTGATCCGTAATTGATAAAGCTATAATTATGGTATAGTCAGTGGGATATTTGAGGCGTGTTATTGGAGATATGTAGGGAATTGTTTTTAGGTGTCTGCAAAGACAGTGGGACTGGATCATTCGACGAGCAGGTGTGTGTATATATATATATTATGGCACCTTAATTGGGGAGTAGGCGTGCAGGGAAATTGTGGAATGGTATCAAATACATTAAACACATGGTTTCCGTATGCCCCATAGGGCGGTGCACAATTGGCCCATCAGTGGTCTGGGTTAGGGGAGGCCGGGGTAGGCCGACATTGTAAATAAGAATTTGTTCTTACCTGACATGCCAAGTTAAATTTAAAAAAATGAAAAAATGCTCCATTCCAGCCATTATTGTCCTCCCCTCAGCAGCCTCCACTGATTGAAACACTATATATACAGTGCATTCGAAAAGCATTCAGACGCCTTTACTTTTTACACATTTTGTTATGTTACAGCCTTATTCAAAAATATATTAAATAAATGTTTTTCGTCATCAATCTACACTCAATAGCCCATAATTACAAAATTACAAAATAAAAACAGAAATAAGTTATGAGACTCAAAATTGAGCTCAGGTGCATCTTGTTTCCATTGATCCTTCTTCAGATGTTTCTACAACTTGATTGGAGTCCACCTGTGGTAAATTCAATTGACTGGACATGAATTGGAAAGGCATACACCTGTCTATATAAGGTCCCAGAGTTGACAGTGCATGTCAGAGCAAAAACAAAGTCATGAGGTCAAAATCCATAGAGCAACACAGGATTGTGTTGAGGCACAGAACTGAGAAAGGGTACCAAAACATTTCTGCAGCATTGAAGGTCCCCAATAACAAAATATCCTCCATCATTGGGCCTTGGTCAGGGAGGTTACCAAGAACCCGATGGCCACTGACAGAGTTCCTCTGTGGAGATGGGAGAACCTTCCCGAAGGACACCATCTCTGCAGCACTCCATCAATACAGCCTTTATGGTAGAGTAGCCAGACGGAAGCCACTCCTCAGTATTTTATTAAAATGTTTATTTAACCTTTATTTAACTAGACAAGTCAGATAAGAACAAATTCTTATTTACAATGACGGCCTACCAAAAGGAAAAAGGCCTACTGCGGGGACGGGGGCTGGGATTAAAAATAAAATAAAAAATATAGGACAAAACACATCACAACGAGAGACACTACATGAAGAGAGACACAGTATGGCAGCATCACAACAACATGGTAGCAACACAACATGGTAGCAGCACAAAACATGGTACAAACATTATTGGGCACAAACAACAGCTCAAAGGGCAAAAAGGTAGAGACAACAACACATCACGCAAAGCAGCCACAACTGTCAGTAAGAGTGTCCATGATTGAGTCTTTGAATGAAGAGATAAAACTGTCCAGTTTGAGTGTCTGTTGCAGCTCGTTCCAGTCTGTAGCTTCAGCGAACTGAAGAGACGAGCGACCCAGGGATGTGTGTGCATTGGGGACCTTTAACAGAATGTGACTGGCAGAACGGGTGTTGTATGTGGAGGATGAGGGCTGCAGTAGATATCTCAGATAGGGGGGAGTGAGGCCTAAGAGGGTTTTATAAATAAGCATCAACCAGTGGGTCTTGCGACGGGTATACAGAGATGACCAGTTTACAGAGGAGTATAGAGTGCAGTGATGCACTCTATACTCCTATAAGGAGCATTGGTGGCAAATCTGATGGCCAAATGGTAAAGAACATCTAGCCGCTCGAGAACACCCTTACCTGCAGATCTATAAATGATGTCTCTGTAATCTAGCATGGGTAGGATGGTTATCTGAATCAGGGTTAGTTTGGTAGCTGGAGTGAAAGAGGAGCGATTTGGATAGAGGAAACCAAGTCTAGATTTAACTTTAGCCTGTAGCTTTTATAGATGAGGGCAAGAGACGAGAGAGAGAAACCAGTATAATGAGGAATGAGGGCAAGAGACGAGAGAGTGAAGATAGATAGATAGATAGATAGATAGATAGATAGATAGATAGATAGATAGATAGATAGATAGATAGATAGATAGATAGATAGATAGATAGATAGATAGATAGATAGATAGATAGATAGATAGATACTTTATTGATCCCCGGTGTGCTGAGAGAAGGACAGTGTACCGTCTAGCCATACTCCCAAGACTTGTATGAGGTGACTACCTCAAGCTCTAAATCCTCAGAGGTAGTAATCACACCTGTGGGGAGAGGGGCATTCTTCTTACCAAACCACATGACCTTTGTTTTGGAGGTGTTCAGAACAAGGTTAAGGGTAGAGAAAGCTTGTTGGACACTAAGGAAGATTTGTTGTAGAGCGTTTAACACAAGATCTAGGGAGGGGCCAGCTGAGTATAAGACTATCATCTGCATATAAATGGATGAGAGCTTCCTACTGCCTGAGCTATGTTGTTGATGTAAATTGAGAAGAGCGTGGGGCCTAGGATTGAGCCGTGGGGTACTCCCTTGGTGACAGGCAGTGGCTGAGACAGCAAATGTTCTGACTTTTTACACTGCACTCTGAGAGAGGTAGTTAGCAAACCAGGCCAAAGACCCCTCAGAGACACCAATACTCCTTAGCCGGCCCACAAGAATGGAATGGTCTACCGTATCAAAAGCTTTGGCCAAGTCATTAAAAATAGCAGCACAACATGGCTTAGAATCAAGGACACATCCATAACCTGAGCGGAAACCAGATTGCATACCAGAGAGAATAATAAAGACTTCAAGAAAGCCAGTCAGTTAATTATTGACAAGTTTTTCAATACTTTTGATAAACAGGGCAAAATAGAATCAGGCCTATAACAGTTAGGATCAGCTTGATCTCCCCCTTTAAATAAAGGACAAACCTTTACTTCCAAGCAATGGGAACCTCCCCAGAACGGAGAGGCAGGTTTAAAAGGTCAGAGATAGGCTTGACGATGATAGGGGCAGCAACCTTTAAGAAGAAAGTCTGGGGCGCTCAGTGGGACTATTATTTTTTCTTTTCTTTTTTTAAACAGGTCAATGACCCAACCCACCTCCAGGCTGTGTAAGGACTATTTGACCAAGTAGGAGAGTGATGGAGTGCTGCATCAGATGACCTGGCCTCCACAATCACCCGACCTCAACCCAACTGTGGTGGTTTGGGATGAGTTGGACCGCAGAGTGAAAGAAAAGCAGCCGTTCACCTACTCTGCGTCTCACAAAGACACAGCGGTTGGAACCAAATGTCTCAAATTTGGACTCATCAGACCAAAGGACAGATTTCCACCGGTCTAATGTCCATTGCTCGTGTTTCTTGGCCCAAACAAGTCTCTTCTTCTTATTGGTGTCCTTCTCTGAACAGTTGATGTTGAGATGTGTCTGTTACTTGAACTCTGTGAAGCATTTATTTGGGCTGCAATTTCTGTGGCTGGTAACTCTAACTTATCCTCTGCAGCAGAGGTAACTCTGGATCTTCCTTTCCTGTGGCGGTCCTCATGAGAGCCAGTTTCATCATAGCGCTTGATGGTTTTTGAGACTGCATTTGAAGAAACTTTCAAAGTTCTTGACATTTTCCATATTGACTGACCTTCATGTCTTAAAGTAATGATGGACTGTCATTTCTCTTTGCTTATTTGAGCTGTTCTTGCCATAATATGGACTTGGTCTTTTACCAAATAGGGTTATCTTCTGTACACTTTTTGGGTTACAACATGATTCCATATGTGTCATTTCATAGTGTTGATGTCTTCACTATTACTCTACAATGTAGAAAATATAAAAAAGAATGAAAAACCCTTGAATGAGTAGGTGTGTCCAAACCTCTGACTGGTACTGTATAAATACTATATATAATGTGGGTGTTGATGTATAGACTACATCACAGCCGGCCGTGATTGGGAGTCCCATAGGGCGGCGCGGCGTACAATTGGCCCGGCGTTGTCCGAGTTTGGCCGGTGTAGGCCGTCATTGTAAATAAAGGTTAAATAAAAAATAAACAAATACAATAGACAATATGGATAGAATATGTATTATATCTGAAGAATAGTATATGTACAGCTGATACAGGAAGCACCTTATTTGGGGAGGACGGGCTTGTGGTAATGACTGGAGCAGAATCAGTGGAAACTCTGCAGCCTCCTGTGGTACAGAAATAGTTAAATAGAATAGGCCTTAACTAGAATACAGTATGGGTAAAACAGTATGTAAACATTATTAAAGTGACCAGTGTACCACGACTATGTACATAGGGCAGCAGCCTCTTCTAAGTCAATGAATACAGTCATGTGAAAAAGTAAGTACACCCCCTGTAAAGTTTTTTTTTTACATATTTGGACAGATGGATATGTAATCTTCACTTCAAAGCTATTGACAGATAAAGGTTACCCAATTTAACAAATCAAATAATAAATTGGAGAATGTTATGTAATTAAAATAAACAAAAATGCCTTTTCCTTATGGGGAAAAAGTTAGTACACCCCTACCTTTACCATCACATAAAATGGCTAAAATTAGATTGAGGTTTTACCAAAACAAGTGCAAATGATTAGAAAACATTAGAGAGAAACTTAGGAGGGTCCAGCCTTCCATAGAGATAAGATGGTCTGGTTTGGTCTTAACCATATGGGTGTGTGGTAACACATCATTCAAAGATCAGAAGACCTACCCGAGTTCCTCAGAAGGGCCAACATTTTCCCTTTTGTGTGTGATTTGTTAAATTGGGAAACCTTTATCTGTCAATAGTGTTGAAATGAAGATTACATATCCACCTGTCCAAATATGTAAAAAAAAAAAACTTTTTCACGACTGTATATTGTTTTTATACCTCGTGACCTTTTGAATGATTGTAGCACAGTTCCTATGTTCATAAGGCTAATAAGAAAACATGTCAAATGGCTTGAATAACCTGTTAGGAAAGTGTAGAAATGTGTCAAATGGCTTGAATAACCTATTAGAAAAGTGTAGAAATGTGTCAAATGGCTTGAATAACCTGTTAGAAAAGTGTAGAAATGTGTCAAATGGCTTGAATAACCTGTTAGAAAAGTGTAGAAATGTGTCAAATGGCTTGAATAACCTATTAGAAAAGTGTAGAAATGTGTCAAATGGCTTGAATAACCTATTAGAAAAGTGTAGAAATGTGTCAAATGGCTTGAATAACCTATTAGAAAAGTGTAGAAATGTGTCAAATGGCTTGAATAACCTATTAGAAAAGTGTAGAAATGTGTATTCGCATCAGTAGGCTGTGACTGAAACAGTGACGGCTGGTGATAATTATTTTGGGGGGGCGCATGCAGTACCAAAAAGCATGTTGACTATTTTTTTTTTTTTTATAACAAATGTTTATTATACAGACAAATAAAAGTATAAATTCAAGCATTAAAGAGAAAACAGTGTCTGCACTTTTATCTTTTTACACTTTCCTTTCCCACATAATGAGGAAAACTAACAGCAACAACAGAGTAGCATGTTGACTACTTGAACATACATTTTGCTCTCCTTTCTTTCTGGCCAGCAAATTTCTCAATGACTCTCTGATTAAAGTCATCTCAGTAACAAGTCTCTTTACCATGGACAGCAATGCCAGTGCATTCAGCTTCTCCTGGGTCATGGTGTTTCTGAGAAAAGTTTTTATTCTTTTCAAGGTTGAGAAGCACCTCTCATGTTCAGCTGTGGTCCTGGGTGGTAATGAGAACTTTTAGTCACCTCTTCGTTGTGCCTTCTAATGCCAATCCTGTAGCCTTCATCTAGTTGTTCAGCAATGCTAACTCTGCCCAAAAACGGTAGTTTCATGCTATTATCAAGATGGCTGCGGCTACTGTCATGACGTTTGCATTTTTCAGAGAGATGTTTGAGGTCTCTTAACCCCGTTGTTCTCCACAAAACTTCAGTGCCGACACTTTGGTTGAACTGCTACCATTTATCTCTACGACAGTGATCAGCCTAGCAAGGTTTTGGCGACTCGGAGTGACGGTGTGTCGGTGTCGCCCGCGCACTCGCAGTAGTGGCCAAGAGCGTAAAGTTGAATGACAGGTGACGAGAACCAATCAGATTGGACAAAATAATATGTATCCAATTCTGATTCGCCAGGGACGCAGCGACCTGCGCCCGGGGGAGGATCTTTAAGAAACCAATTAGAGACCAGCTTCAGGTCACATGCTGCCCGAATATTTATGGACTCAGATAGACATCCATTTGTCCGGTGTCCCTCGCCCATGAAACCGCATGAAACATATTGCAAAACATATAAAATACTAAATAGTTAACCGTAACCGATTAAAGACAGTTTTTATTAAATGCTGAGGCTCTTACTACCAGCCGGCACATCGTATGAGTAATCTATTTTATTTTTATATAATTTTTGTATACATGTACATTTCTGGAATGTTGATGGGGGCGGCGCCCCAGCGCCCTCTATTGACAAGCCGCTACTGGACTGAAATGCATCAGAAAAGTATTGGAAAGTTCAGGAAAACATCAGGGAAGCTCCTCAGGTTGGCTATAGACCAGTGGAGGCTACTGAGGGGAGGGAGGCTCATAATAATAGCTGGAATGGAGCAAATGGAATGTGTGATGTGTCTGTCTCTATGGGGGTGCCACAGGGTTCAATTCTTGGGCCAACCCTTTTCTCTATATATATCAACGATGTTGCTCTCGCTGCTGGTGACTCTCTCATCCATCTCTACGCAGATGACACCATTCTGTATACAACTGGACCCTCTTTGGATACTGTGTTTACTAACCTTCAATCAAGCTTCAATGCCATACAACACTCCTTCCGTGGCCTACAACTGCTCTTAAACGCTAGTAAAACTAAGTGCATGCTTTTCTATCGAACAATGCCAGCACCCGCCCACCGGACTATCATCACTACTCTCGACGGATCCGAATTAGAATACGTGGACACCTACAAATACCTAGGCATCTGGTTAGACTATAAACTCAACTTCCAGACTCACATCAACCATCTCCAATCCAAAATTAAATCCAGAATTGGCTTCCTATTTCGCAACAGAGCCTCCTTCACTCATGCTGCCAAACATGCCCTTGTAAAACTGACTATCCTACCGATCCTTGATTTTGGCGATGTCATTTACAAACTAGCCTCCAACACTCTACTTAGCAAATTGGATGTAGTCTATCATAGTGCCATCCGTTTTGTCACCAAAGCCCCTTACACTACCCACCACTGCGACCTGTATGCTCTCGTTGGCTGGCCTTCACTATACATTCGTCGCCAAACCCACTGGCTCCAGGTCATCTATAAGTCTTTATTAGGTAAATCCCCGCCCTATCTCAGCTCACTGGTCACCATAGCAACACCCACCCGTAGCATGCGCTCCAGCAGGTATATCTCACTGGTCACCCCCAAAGCCAACACCTCCTTTGGCCGCCATTCCTTCCAGTTCGCTGCTGCCAATGACTGGAACGAATTGCAAAAATCATTGAAGCTAGAGGTTCCTATCTCCCTCAATACCTTTAAGCATCAGCTGTCAAAGCTGCTTATCGATCGCTGCACCTGTATATAGCCCTTCTGTAAATAGCCCACACTACTACCTCATCCCCATATTTATTTTTGTTTATTTTTCACTAATCTTGCACTCCAGTATCTCTATTTGCACATCATAATTTGCACATCCTTCATTCCTGTGTTAATGATGATAATTCTGTAATTTATTTCTACTCTATAGTCTATTTATTGTCCTACCTCCCAACCTTACTGCATTTTTGCACTACATTTTGCACTCTGTTTATAGATTTTCTATTGTGTTTTTTTGACTGTTTGTTTAATGTGTAACTCTGTTGTTATTTGTCGCACTGCTTTGCTTTGTCTTGGCCAGGTCGCAGTTGCAAATGAGAACTTGTTCTCAACTGACCTACCTGGTTAAATAAAGGTGAAATAAAAAAAAAAATAAAATAAAATACCACCAACCTCCTTTGCTATAGACCAAATGTGTGTGGAGAGGGTCTGCGTTGCTTTCAATTGTTAGACTAAATCATGAGCACTCACCTCAATTTAGATAACATTTACTAATGTCCAAAAGGAGATTCTGTGAAAACAAAAATCTGATATTGATTGATTTATCAAGACTAGTTCCATGCTTGCCTCAAAGTAGAGATATGACGCTGTCCCAATCCAACCTGTGCTGGATTATCAGTGGTTCAATCAAAATGTTATATTATTTCAATCGTAATCCCAATTAGGCCTAATTTAATATAAATTAGGTCATCATCACTGTCAATTGTGAACGATCATTCTTCACGTTTTACGGTTGAAACCCCATGCTGCGTGCCGTCCATTTGATCACAATCAGTTTCATGGGAATGTGCATCTCGATCTGCTTGAATGACGTAGGCTAAGTAGTCTAACTACTGTTTAATATAATTTAGAGCAGATGGAGTTAAAACACAGCCACTTGTTTGTTTCATTAATCAAAGCATATAAAGCCTATGGTGCGTACTCTTAACTACACTTTCATAAAAAATTATGTGCTGTTTTTAGTCTAACGGTAGAATAACATTATCTAGGCTGTTATATTTCATTTGTTTTGTAGAATACTCATTGATTATTAATTGATCTTGTGAGACATTTTACCATGCTACCCTGTCTAGAAAAAGGAACACTGATTTAGTATGTTCACTACACTGTCTTAACCAGGAGGGGGCGGCAGAGACGCACGTTCTCAAGTGCTCAGCGAGTGTTCAACAGCACAGATAAGGAGTATCAAATCACATTTTATTGGTGACATACATGTTTAGCAGATGTTATTGTTTAGCTAAATGCTTGTGTTTCTAGCTCCAACAGTTCATTAATATCTAACAGTTTCACAACAATATACACTAATCTAAAGTAAAGGAATGGAATTAAGAATATATAAATATTTGGACGAGCAATGACAGAACAACAGACTAAGATACAGTAGAACAGAATACAGTATATACATATGAGATGAGTATTGCAAAATATGTAAACATTATTAAAGTGGCCAGTGATTTCTAGTCCATGTATAAAGGACAGCAGCCTCTAATGTGCTAGTGATGGCTATTTAACAGTCTGATGGCCTTGAGAGAAGCTTTTTTTTCAGTCTCTCTGTCCCAGCTTTGATGCACCTGTACTGACCTCGCCTTTTGGATTATAGCGGCGTGAACAGGCAGTGGCTTGGGTGGTTGATGTCCTTGATGATATTTTTAGCCTTCCTGTGACATTGGGTGCTGTAGGTGTCCTGGAGGGCAGGTCATTTGCCCCAGTGATGAGTTGGGCAGACCACGCCACCCTCTGGAGAGCCCTACGATTGCGGGCGATGCAGTTGCCGTACCAGGCGGTGATATAACCCAACAGGATACTCACAGGGGCTCATTCCATTACTTCCCCCCGTACTAGTTCACTCTCCCCTCATTCACATGGTTGGTTGGTTCCTCGCCCCCCCCCCCAGTGGATCCTAAGATGGAGGCTCGTTTGTGGGGAGATCATCTGGGTTGGAGGAGGAACATGGTGGGTGGCAGACCAAGACACAGCGCTGATGTAGTGCAACATGAATTATTTAAATCAACAGGCAGAAACAGGACCGAACCGCACCAAACCAATGATCCACAAGAGACAGGTGAAACACATGAACTAAATATGGCCGCCAATTAGAGACAATGCAAAGCAGCTGCCTCTAATTGGGGACCAACACAAAACCAAACATAGAAACAGAATAATTAGACCTGTCAGGCTCTGACCATAGAAAGGCTTCCCTATGACCAGAGCCTGACATCCTCTGAGCTCCAGGCATGCTGGCTGTCTTTCTGACTCATTGGTTCATAGCCTCAGCCTGGCACCCAATTCTCTATTTAGTGCACTACATATGACTAGGGTCTATAGGGCTCTGGTGAAAAGTAGTGCACTGTGTAGGGAATAGGGTGCCATTTGGGACACAACCTAACCTGTAGAGAGAGAGCTCAGAGGAACAAGATAATAAGTCTAGTCATCACACACACACACACACACACACACACACACACACACACACACACACACACACACACACACACACACACACACACACACACACACACAGACACAGACACACAACCTGTAGAGGAAAGGCTGTGTAACCACTGCACCACAGCAGAACCTGAGACAGAGCTGCTTTTCCTGACAAAATGTCAAAAATATAAAACAATTAGAGAGAGTGTAATTTCCCCAAATTTGAAAGCCTTATTCAAGGTGAGGATAGGCTACCGGTCCTGTTGGGGAAGGAACACAGAGCTGTGGGTTGGCAGTGCATTGTACATTGCTGCCTGTTATTAGATGAGGGACATTGTCTGACAGACCACTACATTGCTATCTGTTATTAGATGAGGGACAGTGTCTGACAGACCACTACATTGCTACCTGTTATTAGATGAGGGACAGTGTCTGACAGACCACTACATTGCTACCTGTTATTAGATGAGGGACAGTGTCTGACAGACCACTACATTGCTATCTGTTATTAGATGAGGGACAGTGTCTGACAGACCACTACATTGCTACCTGTTATTAGATGAGGGACAGTGTCTGACAGACCACTACATTGCTACCTGTTATTAGATGAGGGACAGTGTCTGACAGACCACTACATTGCTATCTGTTATTAGATGAGGGACAGTGTCTGACAGACCACTACATTGCTACCTGTTATTAGATGAGGGACAGTGTCTGACAGACCACTACATTGCTACCTGTTATTAGATGAGGGACAGTGTCTGACAGACCACTACATTGCTACCTGTTATTAGATGAGGGACAGTGTCTGACAGACCACTACATTGCTACCTGTTATTAGATGAGGGACAGTGTCTGACAGACCACTACATTGCTACCTGTTATTAGATGAGGGACAGTGTCTGACAGACCACTACATTGCTACCTGTTATTAGATGAGGGACAGTGTCTGACAGACCACTACATTGCTACCTGTTATTAGATGAGGGACAGTGTCTGACAGACCACTACATTGCTACCTGTTATTAGATGAGGGACAGTGTCTGACAGACCACTACATTGCTACCTGTTATTAGATGAGGGACAGTGTCTGACAGACCACTACATTGCTACCTGTTATTAGATGAGGGACAGTGTCTGACAGACCACTACATTGATGCCTGTTATTAGATGAGGGACAGTGTCTGACAGACCACTACATTGCTACCTGTTATTAGATGAGGGACAGTGTCTGACAGACCACTACATTGCTACCTGTTATTAGATGAGGGACAGTGTCTGACAGACCACTACATTGCTACCTGTTATTAGATGAGGGACAGTGTCTGACAGACCACTACATTGCTACCTGTTATTAGATGAGGGACAGTGTCTGACAGACCACTACATTGCTGCCTGTTATTAGATGAGGGACAGTGTCTGACAGACCACTACATTGCTACCTGTTATTAGATGAGGGACAGTGTCTGACAGACCACTACATTGCTACCTGTTATTAGATGAGGGACAGTGTCTGACAGACCACTACATTGCTACCTGTTATTAGATGAGGGACAGTGTCTGACAGACCACTACATTGCTACCTGTTATTAGATGAGGGACAGTGTCTGACAGACCACTACATTGCTACCTGTTATTAGATGAGGGACAGTGTCTGACAGACCACTACATTGCTACCTGTTATTAGATGAGGGACAGTGTCTGACAGACCACTACATTGCTACCTGTTATTAGATGAGGGACAGTGTCTGACAGACCACTACATTGCTACCTGTTATTAGATGAGGGACAGTGTCTGACAGACCACTACATTGCTA
>CM042423.1:3881647-3884147 GCA_023634145.1 Thymallus thymallus
CAAGACTTAGGGCTTTATTCAAGACTTAGGGCTCTATTCAAGACTTCAAGGCTTTATTCAAGACTTAGGGCTCTATTCAAGACTTAGGGCTTTATTTAAGACGTCAGGGCTTTATTCAAGACTTAGGGATTTATTCAAGACTTAGGGCTCTATTCAAGACTTAGGGCTCTATTCAAGACTTGGGGCTCTATTTAAGACTTGGGTCTCTATTAAGACTTAGGGCTCTATTTAAGACGTCAGGACTTTATTCAAGACTTAGGGCTCTATTTAAGACTCAGGGCTCTATTTAAGACTCAGGGCTCTATTCAAGACTTAGGGCTCTATTCAATCCGTATTTGCGGAAATGCAGTGTTCCCGTTTTAGCGGCGACTGCATTCACAGTAAATTCTGCATATGTCGGATCAATCGCAAATTACCTTTATATTTCTAATGGCAATCTGTTATGCTTCAGATCATTTTTATTTAATTGAACCAGAAAGTCACTGGAGATGAATTAATCTATTTTTCGAGGTAGACCGTCAAGTGTCTCAGACAAGTAGTGCTGATTTAGGACCAGTTTAGTCTTTTAATGAATAACGTTACCTAGACAGGGAGAAGCTGATCCAAGATCAGCACTCCTACTCTGAGACACTTGGTACATCCGTACCCTGGCTGATGGAACTCCCGATTGGTTATGTGGACTTGAAGGCTGGAATGATTACAGTCGTTCTAAATCAAATTAACCTTTTCATTCATAATGTTCATATCTGTAATCGTTTTCCTGTTTATTCTCTGCTGTGGGAAATACATTTGTGTATGCTTTCCAAATGCCACCCTATTCACTTTCCTGTGGTCAATATTAGTGCACAATGCAGAGAATAGGGTCCTATTTGCGATGCAAATCTCTCTTTCTCTTTCTCTACCTCTCTCTCTATAGTCTTTGACACTGTCCTTACATGACTCAAGAGTCGCTCACTTTCTCTCTGCATCCCCATCCCTTAACCCCTTGTAGTGGACATTTTTAGTGTCCTCTGTGTCTCTGCAAATGTTGTTTCCTGATTATTGTGTTCAGATCTTATGTGACTTTGCTCCTTGTTATTGTGTTAGGACGTTCTGTGACTTTGCTCCTTGTTATTGTGTTAGGATGTTCTGTGACTTTGCACCTTGTTATTGTGTTAGGACGTTCTGTGACTTTGCTCCTTGTTATTGTGTTAGGATGTTCTGTGACTTTGCACCTTGTTATTGTGTTAGGATGTTCTGTGACTTTGCTCCTTGTTATTGTGTTAGGACGTTCTGTGACTTTGCTCTCAGGGAAGGGAACTGATAGAAGAAGAACGTAAAGAAAGGAACACATTGTTACTTTGGCCCACTGCCTAGAAACTATATGCAAGGTCTTGATCAATTGCACCCGCAGAGCAGAGACGCCTAGTTGGTGCAGGAGTATAAAGAGTGCTGAAAAGGAAGCACTCTTTAGAACTTCTGACAGACTTGTACTTTGAGCATTAACTTTGTTGTAACCTCTGACCGATATCAATAAAGATCTGTTCATTTAACTTTGACTTGGAGTCCTCAGTGGTAATTTCCACGACACCCTCTCTCTCTCTCTTTCTCTCTATCTCTATCTCTCTCTCTCTCTCTCTCTCTCACACCTCCCTCTCTTCCTCCACTCTCCTTTTATATCTCTTTGTATATGACCTCAGTTGATCCAGAAATACTGCTAATAAACTCTCCCTTGAGTCTCTTTTGGGAAGTGGTTTGGATTTGGCCTTCTGTCCTCAATAAGCCTCACCAACAAAGACACTGTTGCCTTATGGGGCCACACACAAACGTGCATGCACACACACACACGCACGCACACACACACACACGCAGATACACGCACAAACGCATGTATCTAACACACAAGCGCATACACCTTCCAACACACGCACACATGCTTGCACGCACACAATCACAGTCACGCACGAACACACACACACATTCAAGAACATCTTTGCAGCATTTATGAGTGTTTGGTTGGGTTTACGTTTGCTTAGTATGCTTCCCAAACAGCACACTATTGCCTATGTAGCACACTACCTTTGACCAGGGCTCATAGGGAATAGGATGCCATTTGGCCTGCAATACATAGCCTTAGAAAATATGAAAATGGGAACGGATTAAAACATATATGAATACACTGAATATAATATATGGAAATGCAAGACAAATTTAATTCAAGGTCAAAGGTTGAAACGGTATTTGGTTTTTCAGAGGTTTATCTTTTTATTTTTTACAATGCTAAAGTGACTTTACTTAAAAAGGACGTATTTATCGAGTGTTGCCACCTGTTTTAAATTAAAGATAGAATAATTGTCAGTTTGCTCTCTCTCTCTCTCTCTCTCTCTCTCTCTCTCTCTCCCTCTCTCTCTCTCTCTCTCTCTCTCTCTCTCTCTCTCTCTCTCTCTCTCTCTCTATTTCTCTCTCTCCCCCTCTCTCTCTCTCTCTCTCTCTCTCTCTATCTCTCCCTCTCCCTCTCCCT
>CM042423.1:3886647-3949147 GCA_023634145.1 Thymallus thymallus
ACATACAGTACATGTATGCACACACACACGTACGCACACACACACACACACACACACACACGTATGCACACACACACTCACCATGCTTTTGATCTCTCTTGTCAGGTTGAGGTATATGAGAACGTTATGATGGCGTTTTTCCCCACAAAAAGGACTTTATTAAAGACAGAAATACTCCTCAGTTTCATCCCGGTGGCTGGTCTCAGATGATCCCTGTAGGTGAAGAAGCCGGATGTGGAGGTCCTGGGCTACGTGGTTACACGTGGTCTACCGTTGTGAGGCCGGTTGGATGTACTGCCAAATTCTCTAAAACAACGTTGGAGGTGGTTTATGGTAGAGATATTAACATTCAATTCTCTGTCAACAGCTCTGGTGGACATTCCTGCAGTCAGCATGCCAATTACACGCTCCCTTAAAACCTGAGACATCTGTGGCATTGTGTTGTGTGACAAAGCTGCACATTTTAGTGGCCTTTTATTGTCCCAGCAGAAGGTGCACCTGTGTAATGATCATGCTGTTTAATCAGCTTCTTGATATGCCACACCTGTCAGGTGGATGGATTATCTTGGCAAAGGAGAAATGCTCACTAACAGGGATGTAAACTCATTTGTGAACAACATTTTTTTTGTGCGTATGGAACATTTCTGTGATCTTTTATTTCAGCTCATAAAACGTGGGATCAACACTTTACATGTTGCATTTATATTTTTTGTTCAGTATAATAAAATAATCATTAATATCTCAGACTTTGTCTGGGAAAATATTCCACAACATTGGGAGAACATAGGGTCATTATAATAGCAATGTTCTCATTAGGTTGTGAGATAATACCATTAGACAATTACTCTCTAATAGAGAAGATAGGATTAAAAAAAAATGGTTTTATTTCATTTAACCAGGTAAACCAATTCTCATTTACAACTGCGACCTGGCCAAGCTTTAACAACAACACAGAGTTACACATGGGATAAACAAACGTACAGACAATGACACTATAGAAGATCTATATACAATGCGTGCAAATGTATGAGGATGAGCGATAGGTGGCTGAAAGAATGAAAAGAAAGGAGGAAGGGTGGATGATGAAAGATAAAGAATAGAGGAAGTCCATTAGTATTCTAAACCAATTTGGAAAATAGCAACACATTAGTATTCTCTCTCATCATTGGTCCTAATGAATGCTGTCTATTACTGTTGTGCAAATGTTATTATTACTACTTAGTTTAATACGTGTGAGTTCAGGCTGTGTCTGTAATGTAGGGTCATTAAAATGTTAGGTCTCTAAGGATAGTTTTGTTAAATAACCCTCTTTAATTGACATATGATTATAATTCTAGATTGGTAGCATCGCTAAGGCGAGTCTTAGATAAATAAATCTAATTTGAAAGATGAAGACTGATTCTGAATGGGATCAAAGGCTGAGCATCTTCAAACCACCATGGCTATACTAGCTGGAGACAAATCTAATGAAACGTGTAGGAGACTTTGAAGGTGTACGTGACATTAAAGCAAAGACGCTAGCATGTAGACAAGCATGTAGCATGTAGACAAGCATGTAGCATGTAGACAAGCATGTAGCATGTAGACAAGCATGTAGAATGTAGACAAGCACGCAAATACAGCATGTAGACAAGCATGTAGCATGTAGACCATCATGCAGCATGTAGACAAGCATGTAGCATTGTGCATGTAGACCATCATGCAGCATGTAGACAAGCATGTAGCATGTAGCATGTAGACAGGCATGTAGCATGTAGCATGTAGACCATCATGCAGCATGTAGACAAGAATGTAAATACAGGCTCACACACACACATTCACACACTTAGACACACACACACACACACACACACACACACACACACACACACACGAACACACACACACACACACACACACACGAACACACACACACACACACACACACACACACACACACACACACACACACACACACACACACACACACACTTTTCTGTTGGTCGACATGTCTTCACGGTGGTACTGGGACACCTATCAAATATAAGTATGATCTCACCAAGACATCAGAGACTATATGATCATACTAGCACTCAGATGATAATCTCACCAAGACATCAGAGACTATATTATAGTACTAGTACTCAGATGATAATCTCACCAAGACATCAGAGACTATATGATAATACTAGTACTCAGATTATAATCTCAACAAAACATCAGAGACTATATGATAATACTAGCACTCAGATGATAATCTCACCAAGACATCAGAGACTATATTATAATACTAGTACTCAGATGATAATCTCAACAAGACATTAGAGAATATATGATAATACTAGCACTCAGATGATAATCTCACCAAGACATCAGAGACTATATTATAATACTAGCACTCAGATGATAACCTCACCAAGACATCAAAGTGCTTCAGAGACTACATTATATTTTATATGGTTTGTACAACAGAGCTGATCTGATTATGTTGAAACCATTTATTTATTACATTTTTTTATTGAACCTTTATTTAACTAGGCAAGCCAGTTAAGAACAAATTCTTATTTACAATGACAGCCTACACCGGCCTCCCCTAACCCGGCTGTCGCTGGGCCAATTGTGAGCCGCCCTATGGGACTCCCGATCATGGCCGGTTGTGATACAGCCCGGGATCTAACCAGGGTCTGTAGTGACGCACAGGAATAGGTTTTTCTTCCCAATTGGCACCCTGTTATGTAATGCACTGCTTTTGACCAGGGCCCGTAGGAGGACTCGGGTCAAATGTTGTGCACTCTATGAGGAATAGGGTGCCATTTGGGATGTTGCCTTGAGCTCCACGGGATTGATGAGGAGTTGGTACCACAGTTTCCCCATAGAGAGTAACTGAACACATCTTATCTTCTGTAACTTTCTCTAGTTACATACTGAGGCCCTTTATCTACTTCTCCAGGGTCTGATGAACTTGTGGATACAATTTTTATGTCTCTGCATGTGATTTGAACAAAGCATGCTAGCAGATACCCAGAGACTCCCAGTCATTGTGCTAACGCTAGCTATAACTTCCTTCACATTGGACACAGAGACATAAAAATGGGTTAATCTGACTCTGGGGATGTAGATTAAGGGCCTCATTCCCAAAATCACAAAGTACCCCTTTAAATGATATATAGCTGTTGTGTATCCCTTTAAATGATATATAGCTGTTGTGTATCCCTTTAAATGATATATAGCTGTTGTGTATCCCTTTAAATGATATATAGCTGTTGTGTATCCCTTTAAATGATATATAGCTGTTGTGTATCCCTTTAAATGATATATAGCTGTTGTGTATCCCTTTAAATGATATATAGCTGTTGTGTATCCCTTTAAATGATATATAGCTGTTGTGTATCCCTTTAAATTATATATAGCTGTTGTGTATCCCTATAAATGATATATAGCTGTTGTGTATCCCTTTAAATGATATATAGCTGTTGTGTATCCCTTTAAATGATATATAGCTGTTGTGTATCCCTTTAAATGATATATAGCTGTTGTGTATCCCTTTAAATGATATATAGCTGTTATGTATCCCTTTAAATGATATATAGCTGTTGTGTATCCCTTTAAATTATATATAGCTGTTGTGTATCCCTATAAATTATATATAGCTGTTGTGTATCCCTTTAAATTATATATAGCTGTTGTGTATCCCTTTAAATTATGTATAATCCTCTTAGGCCTCACTCCCCCCTATCTGAGATATCTACTGCAGCCCTCATCCTCCAGTTTGCTGCAGCTAGTGACTGGAACGAGCTGCAACAAACACTCAATCATGGACACTCTTACTGACAGTTGTGGCTGCTTTGTGTGATATATTGTCATCTCTACCATCTTGCCCTTTGTGCTGTTGTCTGTGCCCAATGTTTTGGATATATAGATAGATAGATGGTAATAATAGTTTACTTAGTATACATTCTGGTAAAAAAAAAAATCTCATTTGCAACTGCGACCTGGCCAAGGCAAAGCAAGGCATTGGAAGGCTGGGTGACGACCTAGACGACCTGGGACTCAGCAGGATGGAAGCCTGGGTGACGACCTAGACGACCTGGGACTCAGCAGGATGGAAGGCTGGGTGACGACCTAGACGACCTGGGACTCAGCAGGATGGAAGCCTGGGTGACGACCTAGACGACCTGGGACTCAGCAGGATGGAAGCCTGGGTGACGACCTAGACGACCTGGGACTCAGCAGGATGGAAGGCTTGGTGACGACCTAGACGACCTGGGACTCAGCAGGATGGAAGGCTGGGTGGCGACCTAGACGACCTGGGACTCAGCAGGATGGAAGCCTGGGTGGCGACCTAGACGACCTGGGACTCAGCAGGATGGAAGCCTGGGTGGCGACCTAGACGACCTGGGACTCAGCAGGATGGAAGCCTGGGTGGCGACCTAGACGACCTGGGACTCAGCAGGATGGAAGCCTGGGTGGCGACCTAGACGACCTGGGACTCAGCAGGATGGAAGCCTGAGTGGCGACCTAGACGACCTGGGACTCAGCAGGATGGAAGCCTGGGTGGCGACCTAGACGACCTGGGACTCAGCAGGATGGAAGCCTGGGTGGCGACCTAGACGACCTGGGACTCAGCAGGATGGAAGCCTGGGTGGCGACCTAGACGACCTGGGACTCAGCAGGATGGAAGCCTGGGTGGCGACCTAGACGACCTGGGACTCAGCAGGATGGAAGGCTGGGTGACGACCTAGACGACCTGGGACTCAGCAGGATGGAAGGCTGGGTGACGACCTAGACGACCTGGAACTCAGCAGGATGGAAGGCTGGGTGACGACCTAGACGACCTGGGACTCAGCAGGATGGAAGGCTGGGTGACGACCTAGACGACCTGGAACTCAGCAGGATGGAAGGCTGGGTGACGACCTAGACGACCTGGGACTCAGCAGGATGGAAGGCTGGGTGACGGCCTAGGATGGCGCTGCGTTCCAAATAGGGAGCAAAGAGTGAGTATTGTTTCTTATCAACTTTAATAGTGTTAAGTTCTCTAGTTTTAGAGAGTATTTGTGTGAGTCTCTGACTCTGCAGCCCTAGTGTATGTAATGTTGGTCAAAAGCACCACTACAGTGCATTCGGAAAGTATTCAGACCCCTTCCACATTTTGTTACGTTACAGCCTTAATGTAAAAATGATTAAATAAAAATAAATCTTCATCAATCTACACATAATGCTCCATAATGACAAAGTGAAAAAAGGTTTTTAGAAAAGATTGCTAATTTATTAAAAATAAAAAACTGAAATACGTTATTTACGTAAGTATTCAAACCCTTTGCTAAGAAATTTAGCTCCTGCTTCCTTTGATCATCCTTCAACTTCATTGGAGTCCACCTGTGATAAATTCAATTGATTGGACATGAATTGTAAAGGCACACCTGTCTATATAAGGTCCCACAGTTGACAGTGCATGTCAGAGCAAAAACCAAGCCATGAGGTCGTAATTGGCTGTAGAGCTCTAAGACAGGATTGTGTTCGTGAGAGTCCATAGAGTGTCATAATAGTTTGTAGGTCATACCGTTCGGACGCTATAGACATTTTCGTGAGAAGACTGATTTACGGGAGGTCTCATGGTCTGACAAAACACAGCTCTAGCTCTGCCACCTTTCACAGCGGATTCGGAAGTGCGATACCAAGGAAGTTTGTCTAGTCGGCAGTTAAGTGTGATTTGTTCTACTCTTTTGTGGAGGTAACCGAGGTAACCGAGACGTTGTTCCAAGTATCGACTGAAAGTGTTGTCTTCCATTCCTATGAGTTTTTGTAAGAGTTTAAAAAAAATATATTTAGTCTATAATGTTTCTTGACCGGCTATTAGCTGTAAGAAGCTACAGTTGTTGCACCTGTGAGTGAGAATGCTCTACCAATTTACCTCCTAGGTGGTTTTAGTGCCCCATCCATTTGTATAGGGGACAGATTGGAATGGCAGCAAGTCTTAAACCATAATGGTTGAGCATTTGGCCATGTCCTATTGGTCTGTTTTGACCTGTAGTTGCTGCCAGTTTGAAAGCCTTTATTAAGGCCTCTAGAAGTGTAAGTGATATAAAACACCAAATATTCATGAATAAACTGTCATTTGAAAACACCTAGCAGACAACATGTTTGCACCATCCATTGTAATTATAGTAAAATACTGTGAAATACAAACCCCTCCTCGCAATGATTTCCATTCATTCATTACGATTACGAGAGCATTCACTTTTTTAACAGTGAAATTCAGTCAATTTTACGGTATTACACAGTATCTATGCATATAGATATTGGTTTAGTGTGCCTTCTATTTTGCGTATGGAATACCACTCTTGTGTGTGTGTGTGTGTGTGTGTGTGTGTGTGTGTGTGTGTGTGTGTGTGTGTGTGTGTGTGTGTGTGTGTGTGTGTGTGTGTGTGGATGTGCATGTGCATGTGTGTACGTGTTTATGTTCATGTGTGTGTATGTGCATGTGCGTGTGTATGTTTATGTGTGTGTGTGTGTGTTCACATCAGAATTGGACTTTCATCCATGTTTCTCAAACTTCAAATTAAGTTGTTGCAAACATCAAATTTGAAAGTGTTTAAGGTTAATTTGAAGTATTACCTCCAAATGTTCAAGGCTAGGGTTAAGGTTAGGCATTAACTCTGAATGGTTAAGGTAAGGGTTAAGGTTTGGAATAGGCTTAAAACCAAAAATCTCAAAAACAACTTTCTATGGCTGGATTTGAAAGTGTAACCTTTGGAATCAGAGGCAGATGCTTACTCCACCCGCCACAACACCTTGTCAAACCCTAAACCTACTAGATGGTATCATCGCTCACTGTTTCCCCTAGTGGCCGGTTTCCACGTCATCTCCCAACGTCATGGATGGATGTCGAATACAGAACGGCTGGAAAGTGAGTGACAGGATGATTAAAGTCTTTGATTGACAGCTGTATCTAAGCAAGGACATGGGTTTGAAGCTATTTACCCTGAGGGTAATGACACACACAAACACACACACACACACACACACACATTCATACACACATACTGTACACACACACGCGGACATGCACATACAGCGGGTGAAATAAGTATTGAACACGTCACCATTTTTATCAGTAAATATATTTCCAAAGGTGCTATTGACATGAACTTTTCACCAGATGTTGGTAACAACCCAAGTAAATATTAATTTGCACTAACAGGGGGCTGGATTGCTTTTTAATTACTGATAGTTTTCAGCTGTTGTCTTGGCTTTCCATGCCTATTTGCACCTCCTTTTCTTCATGTGTTCAATACTTTTTCCCGGTGTCATTTCACATTATTACACATAACTTAATTTCTGAACTTATTTGTTTTGGTTTCTTTGTATGTATGTATTACTTGGGTTGTTACCAACATCTGGTGAAAATGTCATGTCAATAGCACCTTTGGAAATATATTTACTGAGAAAAATGGTGACGTGTTCAATACTTATTTCACCCGCTGTATGTCGCCGCTTCTCATGCAAATCTCCCTCCCTCCCCTCTCTCGCTCACACATTAACATAAAAAAAAACTAAATCTGTTTAGTTAAAACCCAGTATCTGTGACTGAATGGTGATGGAGCCCATGTGAGGACTGAGAGACAGAGAAAGAGATAGAGATAGAAAGAGGGCAGAGAGAGAGAGAGAGAGAGAGAGAGAATGAGAGAGAGAGAGAGAGAGAGATAGATAGAGAGAGAGAGAACGAGAGAGAGAGAGAGAGAGAGAGAGAGAGAGAGAGAGAGAGAGAGAGAGAGAGAGAGATAGAGAGAACGAGAGCGAGAGAGATAGATAGAGAGAACGAGAGAGAGAGAGAGAGAGAGAGAGAGAGAGAGAGAGAGAGAGAGAGAGAGAGAGAGAGAGAGAGAAAACGAGAGAGAGAGGTGAGGTACAGAGAAGGATCTTAATTTGACCTGTATTGTCACAGCAAAATAATCCTGCAGCAACAGGATTTGAACCTTTAGTCCATAATGTTTCTTGATCGGTGGTTAGGCTATTAGCTGGTCAAAATGAGGTTACATGAGAGTGGAATACTGTTAATATAACCGTGTGTTCAGTGAATTTATGTAAATCAGGAAGTTCATCTGCATTTCATGCAGCGCAAGAAAATGATCACCATCAAATTAAGAACCTACATCTGTAGCAGCAATTGCAAGGCTTGACGGAGATAGACCCTGACAAGCCCCACAGACTGGCAGCCTGGTGTGTGTGTGTTTGTGTGTGTGTGTGTCTGGTTGTTGTACCAAAAACTTTGGGTTTATAGGTGTAGACAGTTCACACACATACACACACACACCAGGCTGCCCGTCTGTGGGTATTGTCAGGGTCTGCGTGTGTGTGTGTGTGTGTGTCTGGTTGTTGTACCTAAAACGGTTTATAGGTGTAGACAGCTCTTTCTCAGCCTAACTGCTCGACTGGGGAGTGACAGACACAGAGAGAAACACGAGTGGGAAGTGTCTACACACACATACACACACCCGCACGCGTACACGCGCACACACAGATGGATACACACATACAGATGGATACACACGCATCACCTCCACCGGCAGAAAGACAGATAGACAAACAGACTGACAGACTGACTAAATTTGCCAAAACTCACATATCGCTTAAGATCAGGGGAGTATCCTTAGGTATCATAAACATAAACAAACTCAACAACCGTAAGAGCAGCTGGCAGTAAGTTCCTAGAATATAGAATGTACAATATTGACATAGTTTCAGCCACTAATAACCAAGCCATGGGAGATAGAATTCACAGCGGAATTTAGAACTCAAAACTTCTGGAACTGTTGATAGTCAGAAAGAACACCTACAGAAATTAATCTGAACTATTTTTTCTAATGAATATATAAAATGCTCAACCTGACATTTGCTACACATTTCCTCTGCCCAGAAAATTACCCAAAAGCAGGAAACAGAGCATGTCTGGAGCATAAGCCTTGTCCCAATTAGAATGTATTCACATCCTGTGTGTGTGGGTAGAACATTTTACTCAGCTCTCTCTCTCTCTCTCGCTCTCTCTCTCTCTCTCTCTCTCTATTCTCTCTCTCTCTCTCTATTCTCTATTCTCTTCTATTGTCAAACACAGGTGAAACACACACACACACACACACAGACACACAAACACACACACATACAGTATTATCAGGAAAGACTGTAAACTAATAACTATTTCAGCCAAAGTGGAAATGACAAGAGTAGTATTCTGATTTAAATAATTTATGAAAACATAATTATGCCATAAACTCTTATATGCCATTAGAGTATATTATGTTCAACATTTTCAATGTTTATATTTGTGAATATTCCTTTTCAAATTAACTTTGTAGCACCTACAGATGAAACACTATGGAGTCTTAAAGGTAAGGCCAAAATGTGATAAATATGCAAACTTTGATAAATAATTTCTCAATTATGCTTTTAGATACAAAATGATGTCAAATATATGTCAACAGTCCTTCCTCCAAAGGACTATTCTATGGATTACAGTTTATGAAAATCCCCAAAATCATGGTCATGTTTTGTCTGGTTTTCGTTGAGGAATGACTCATTACCTTTATACACTCTTAGAAGAAAAGGTGCTATCTATATATTGTGATGTATTGTAACAGGCCCACAATGTGGTTACTAAAGTCCAATTAGGATTTATTTGGCTGTGAAACATTTAGAATTAGTCCCTTTTCAGGTTTAGAAGAAGTGACTGCTAAATGCTAACTCCCGTTCGTATAAGCTGGTATAATAGCTAGCATAGAGAAATCGGTGGTAGAAGTCGTTTTTAACTGTAATGCAGTTGATTGGTGACAATGACATGAACATATATTGGGGTTGACATCCATACAAGCATTATACTCTGATTTTTAGCTCAACATATTGTAAAAAACAAATGTAGGCAAATTTTGCTAGGGGGCAATGAGGAGATTCGGGATCTTCCCTCACACATTTACATGGCTCTTTCCACAGAGGGTGGAAACCAAAAGGGAACCCAAAAGGATTCTACCAGGGACAAAAAACGGCTTCTCCAATGGGGACAGAGCACTATGGGCCCTGGTCAAAGGTTGTGCACTATCTAGGGAATAAGGTGTCATTTTGAACGTAGGCTTGAACGCAAGAAGGAACTGTATGGAGTTCTCTGTAATTATTAGGAATGCAAGGAATAACGGAATCCATCTTCTTTACAACTATGTGTTGAATGGCTGATGGACTGTGTTGAATGGCTGATGGACTGTGTGTTGAATGGCTGATGGACTGTGTTGAATGGCTGATGGACTGTGTTGAATGGCTGATGGACTGTGTGTTGAATGGCTGATGGACTGTGTTGAATGGCTGATGGACTGTGTTGAATGGCTGATGGACTATGTTTTGAATGGCTGATGGACTGTGTTGAATGGCTGATGGACTATGTGTTGAATGGCTGATGGACTGTGTTGAATGGCTGATGGACTATGTGTTGAATGGCTGATGGACTATGTGTTGAATGGCTGATGGACTATGTGTTGAATGGCTGATGGACTATGTGTTGAATGGCTGATGTAATATGTGTTGAATGGACTGTTGATGGACTGGAGAAATGCCTTTGTTTTAAAATCTTATGTTCTCCTTAGACTGTTAGAATGACAGGCAAGATTCCCAGCTATCATTTCCTGATCGATAGCAATTCCACTTACGGGAGCTGTTAAAAGCAGACACACACACGGATACGCACACACACACACACGGATACGCACACACACACACACACACACACACACACACACACACACACACACACACACACACACACACACACACACACACACACACACACACACACACACACACACACACATCCACACACACCCATTCCCACTCCTGTCACTGTGGATGGTGTCACAGCACTTAAAGCCATATAATGGTGAGGATGGACACTAGAAGTGACAGCTCCACTCTAGACTATTGACAGATACAATGGCCTAGCCCTTTTAAGGTGATGACCATCTGTCACACACACACTGTGCTGCACCACACACAGAAACACATGCACAACGTAGCACACAGACACGTGCGCACACACACACACGCACACATATTTAAAACCTTTTTGTGGCAGTAATCAGAGACATATAAATAAAGAGGGAGGGGTCAGAGAGAGGGAGGGGTCAGAGAGAGGGGAGAAAGAGGGAGGGGTCAGAGAGAGGGCGAAAGAGGGAGGGGTCAAAGAGAGGGAGAAAGAGGGAGGGGTAAGAGAGATGGAGAAAGAGGGTGTGTCAGAGGGAGAGAGAGGGAAGAGAGAGAGGGCTGAGTGAGACAGAGAGAGGAAGAGAGAGAGGGAGAGGGAGAGGGAGAGGGAGATAGAGAGGAGAGCGAGAGAGTAGAGAGAAAGAGAGATGGAAAATTGAAGCAAGAGATCATTCATAGAGAAACGGGTGAGTGAGACAGAGGGGGAGATAAAGAGAAGAGGACAGAAAGATAGAGAAATGGAAGAGGGAAAGCTAGATTAAATGAGGGGGAAGAAATCATGTTCATCAAGAAAGATGGCTCTGTCTCTCTGTGTCTCTGTGTGTCTGTTTGTGTGCATGTGAGTGTGTAGAATAGATGTGAGTAGTAGGTGGATGAAGCACAGAGGAGCACTCAGCTCACATCATGATGCAAAATTGTGGGCTGAGATTCCATAAAACTCTATTGCACAAACCTACTGACCCTAACGAATATGTCTTTGAGATGTAATCCTACGCTTTATTAGTACGAGAAGTTGCCTGTTGTTCTGTATTGCTTTCAATGAGAAGAGAAGAGAAGAGGAGAGAAAGTGAGAGAGAGAGAGAGAGAGAGAGAGAGAGAGAGAGAGAGAGAGAGAGAGAGAGAGAGAGAGAGAGAGAGAGAGAGAGAGAGAGAGAGAGAGAGAGAGAGAGAGAGCGAGAGAGAGAGCGAGAGAGAGAGCGAGAGAGAGAGAGACAGGCCCATCACATAAGATGGAGTTTTTTATTCTTTATTAAAGACATAAATACTCCATGTGCATGTGTTATGGAATGGAGTGGTAGGAGACATTGTTAAGAAATGGTAGGAGACAATGTTATGGAATGGAATGGTAGGAGACAATGTTATGGAATGGAATGGTAGGAGACAATATTATGGAATGGAATGGTAGGAGACAATGTTATGGAATGGAATGGTAGGAGACAATGTTATGGAATGAACTGTTAGGAGACAATGTTATGGAATGAAATGTTAGGAGACAATGTTATGGAATGTTAGGAGACAATGTTATGGAATGGAATGGTAGGAGACAATGTTATTGAGTGGAATGGTAGGAGACAATGTTATGGAGTGTAATGGTAGGAGACAATGTTATGGAATGGAATGGTAGGAGACAATGTTATGGAGTGGAATGGTAGGAGACAATGTTATGGAATGGAATGGTAGGAGACAATGTTATTGAGTGGAATGGTAGGAGACAATGTTATTGAATGGAATGGTAGGAGACAATGTTATGGAATGGAAAGGTAGGAGACAATATTATGGAATGGAATGTGACCTTCCTCTCTCTAAGCTATAGATGTAGATTTGAGGCTGTAACGGAAGGGATAATGTGTTAGAAAGGAATACAGTCCCTCTGTGGGAATAGGAGGTAATGTTGGTGATGAGATGAGAGTGTTATTGTTTTGACACTAGACAGTAGTCTCTATCTGTAGCTATACACACAGCAACATCCCAGCTCTGTTAGATGACATATAAGATGTGGTATGCACAGACGCACACGCGCACAGCACACGCGCACGCACACACACACACACACACACACACACACACACACACACACACACACACACACACACACACACACACACACACACACACACACACACACACACACACACACACACACACACACACACACACACACACACACACACACACACACACAGCCAGAGCCCTACTCTGTAGACCTAGATAGGAGATGAAGTAAATCCAGTCCCTTCCAAAACTCACATCTCTCCTCCTCCTCCTCCTCCTCTTCTGCCTTTCCTGACATCCTTTCTCAAGGTGATCTTTCTCTCTGTCTATATACTCTCTGTTTCCTTGTGTTATCTCCCTCTGTCTCTCTCCCTCTTTGTCTCTCTCGCACTCAATTACATTTTGATTCAATTTAAGGGCTTTATTGGCATGAGAAACATATGTTTACATTGCCAAAGCAAGTGAAGTAGATAATAAACAAAAGTGAAATAAACAATAAAAATGAACAGTAAACATTACACTTACAGAAGTTCCAAAAGACTAAAGACATTTA
Organism: Thymallus thymallus; assembly: GCA_023634145.1. NCBI lineage: Eukaryota > Metazoa > Chordata > Actinopteri > Salmoniformes > Salmonidae > Thymallus > Thymallus thymallus. Next base: position 3,899,912 of record CM042423.1, read on the forward strand.
AGATGTCATATTATGTATATATACAATTTTGTAACAATGTGCAAATAGTTAAAGTACAAAAGAGAAAATAAATAAACATAATTATGGGTTGTATTTACAAATTAATCAAATTCTTTGTGGATCTGTGTAATCTGAGGGAAATATGTGTCTCTAATATGGTCATACATTTGGCAGGAGGTTAGGAAGTGCAGCTCAGTTTCCACCTCATTTTGTGGGCAGTGTGCACATAGCCTGTCTTATCTTTAGAGCCAGGTCTGCCTACGGCGGCCTTTCTCAATAGCAAGGCTATGGTCACTGAGTCTGTACATAGTCAAAGCTTTCCTTAAGTTTGGGTTTGGGTCAGTAACAGTGGTCAGGTATTCTGCCACTGTGTATTCTCTGTTTAGGGCCAAATAGCAGTGCTCAGTTTTTTTGTTAATTCTTTCCAATGTGTCAAGTAGTTATCTTTTAGTTTTCTCATGATTTGGTTGGGTCTAATTGTGTTGCTGTCCTGGGGATCTGTGGGGTCTGTTTGTGTTTGTGAACAGAGTCCCAGGACCAGCTTGCTTAGAGGACTCTTCTCCAGGTTCATCTCTCTGTAGGTGATGGCTTTGTTATGGAAGGTTTGGGAATCACTTCCTTTTAGGTGGTTGTAGAATTTAACGGCTCTTTCTTGATTTTGATAATCAGTGGGTATCGGCCTAATTCTGCTCTGCATGCATTATTTGGTGTTTTACGTTGAACACGGAGGATATTTTTGCAGAACTCTGCATGCAGAGTCTCAATTTGGTGTGTTGGAGATTATATTATCCACTTTATCATATTCATTTATATTTTACTATGCATATGTATTATTAGAAACATATGACCTTATATTGAATATAAACTTGAGTGATTAGTAGTGTCTGTAATAATCTGTTCTATTCTGAGGCCTTGGAACTCCCTGTTCTAGCTGACAGTGAAGGGGTTAACTAGGGGTCTCATCCCCATTAAAGGGTTAATAAATAGTCTTATGGGATATTAAACTGTCAGGGTTCTTCTGAGAGAGGCCTTTGTGTGTGTCTGTGTTAAAAGCTTGTTTTGAGCTGTGCCCACAGATACTTATCAGACGGCAGACAGCCCCCATGCATCTGCTCCCCCAGAAGGCCTTGCTTTTAATCTATTTGGTTCTCTGGGAGAAAGAGAACACTACAGTCTTGAGAGAAAACCACATACTGTCGAAAGATACTTTTATTGTGAAAGTTACTTAATGTCGAAATACACTTTTATTGTGAAGGTCACACCTTTCTATGACCCGATGTTTTCTATGAAATGTACGGAAAGCTATATAAGACTGAGCATATCTTAGAACTTTGCAGAGCTTCTAGAGAGCTATACAAATTCTATACAAATGACTCTGTATTAAACTTCTGCTATGGAAATTTGCATAACTAAATATATTTTTATATACTGTACTATTTTTATATAGCCGTTGTCTGTGTCATTTTGTAAGTTAAAGTTTGTTTGAATAAAAAATTGAAAATCATTTGTGTTTATAAAGGCCTGTGATTGTGTATTAAGATTACTCGGGGAGAGTCTAAAAGATTACTCGGGGAGAGTCTAAAAGATTACTTGGGGAGAGTCTAAAAGATTACTTGGGGAGAGTCTAAAAGATTACTCGGGGAGAGTCTAAAAGATTACTCGGGGAGAGTCTAAAAGATTACTTGGGGAGAGTCTAAAAGATTACTCGGGGAGAGTCTAAAAGATAAAGGCCTGTGATTGTACTCCAGAGTGACAGAACAGTAAACTGACGAGTTTGTCCTGATTGTGTGTGGGACGGTAACTGAAACTTTTGCTGCTATTAAACGTGGCATCATTTGTCCCTGTGTGGTAATTATTGATTGTGCTGTGTGGGACGGTAAACGAGGAATAAACGTCGTTTGTTCCTGCTTATTGATGTTGTATATTGTGCAGTGTATATCATTGTGACTGTCTATCGTTAATGGGTAGGCATGGTTTTTGTTGAGGGAGGACACTTCCATTTCCAAGCAATTCGAAGTGCATCATTCCACTGTCCGACGAAAATTCCAGACCACTGTCAAACTACCTAGGACAGGACGTCCCACCAAAGTCAGCCCAAGAGCTGACCGAAAGATACTCATAGAAGTCTCTAAGAACCCCTGGGTAACATCAAGGGATCTACAGGCCTCTCTTGCCACAATCAATGTCGAAGTGCATGGGTACACTGTCAGAAAGAGGCTTCTATGAGCATCTTTCGGTCAGCTCTTGGGCTGACTTTGGTGGGACTCAATAATCTTTCTTCGGGTAGGTCTTTTGATCTTTGAATGATGCGTTACCACACACCCATATGGTTAAGACCAAACCAGACCAATATTCATATCTTTATGGAAGGCTGGACCCTCCTAGGTTTCTCTCTAATGTTTTCTAATCATTTGTACTTGTTTTGGTACCTAATTCTAATTTTAGCCATTTTATGTGATGGTAAAGGTAGGGGTGAACTGACTTTTTCCCCATAAGGAAAAGGCATTTCTGTTTATTTTAATTGCATAACATTTTCACACGCAAAAAAAAATATTGTGTGATTTGTTAAATTGGGTAACCTTTATCTGTCAATAGTGTTGAAGTGAAGATTACATATCCATCTGTCCAAATACGTATTTTCAAGTACAAAACTGTGCACTCTCCTCAAACAATTGCATGGTATTTTTTCACTGTAATAGCTACTGTAAATTGGACAGTGCAGTTAGATTAACAAGAATTTAAGCTTTCTGCCCGTATAAGATATGTCTATGTCCTGGGAAATGTTCTTGTTACTTACAACGTCATGCTAATCACATTAGCACACGTTAGCTCAAGCGTCCCGAGGACGAGACACAATCCTGTAGAGGTTTTAATTATCTTTTCTCTATTTTCATTAGCACTGGAAAGCAGTTAATTCTGCCCTACATGCATTAGTTGGTCGATTTCTTTGGACTTGTAGAATTTTCCGGCATAATTCTGCATGTAGGGCTTCAATTGGATGTTTGTCCCACATTTTAAAGTCCAATTTATTTTGGTCCAAATTCTAATTGTTCTGCATGTAGGGCTTCAATTGGATGTTTGTCCCACATTTTAAAGTCCAATTTATTTTGGTCCAAATTCTAATTGGGTTGTTTTTTAAGAATTTCATTTTTAATTGCATACAATGCTCTGTGGGCTTTTCTTTGCGTCAGAGCCGGTCCTGACCTCCCTGGGGCCCTTAGCAAAATTCTTCTAAGGGGCCCTCCTACCTGACCCGTGAGCCATGTAAACCATTTGCTACACAGTCACACCTGACACCCCAGTGCTTCCACTACAATCCTCCCTCCTTTAAAACAGTTTGCTCCATCTGTCGGTCTATGAATAAGTAGACCTATACAGAACAGAATGAAGTATAAAGAAACAATATTTATTGAATAGAATATTTTCTATAGAATCTTAAGATATGTGAATATTAATATTAACATAAATAAGAAATTGTAGAAAATAGAACATGTATAAAATAATAAAATATAACACTGATCTTTGTCTCTGCTGCCTGGTAATTAGTCCAGTCCTCACAATATTCTACAATTAGCTTTGTCTATACAATGTAAACATAAGCCTATAGTCTATGGCTGCAGCTATATGTCTTTAAATAGTCAAATAAAACCTATACAGCTGTGTGATTAACTTTGGTTCCCTCTACAGCCTGGGCATTTTCAGCATCAGCACCAGTCTATCTGGACTGTCTGGAAGAAATTGAGAAAGTATGTCACATAGTTAGTTAAGCAGTCATTTACACAAATGCACTTCTGCCATACAATCTTAAATGTTACTAAGTGTGTAAACTGTCACACCCTGATCTGTTTCACCTGTCCTTGTGCTCGTCTCCACCCCCCTCCAGGTGTCACCCATCTTCCTCATTATCCCCTGTGTATTTATACCTGTGTTCTCTGTTTGTCTGTTGCCAGTTGGTTTTGCTTCGTCGAGCCTACCAGCGTTTTCCCCCTTTACTCCTGTCTTCTATAGTCCCTGTTTTCTAGCTTTCCCAGTTTTGACCATTCTGCCTGTCCTGACCCTAAGCCTGCCTGCCGTTCTGGACCTATTGAAACCTGTTTGGATCACTGACCTCTGCCTGCCTTGACCTGTCGTATGCCTGCCCCTGTGCTAGTAATAAACATTTGTTACTTCGACATTGTCTGGGTCTTAATCATTTGAATGTTTGAATTCAAATCTTACCATCAAAATATTCCTCTTCTGCACTTTCTTGAGGCAAAATAAGCCAGCTGTACTGGGTCTGTGTTAGTATTTGCTGAAGCTGCCGGTACTGGGTCTGTGTTAGTATTTGCTGAAGCTGCCGGTACTGGGTCTGTGTTAGTATTTGCTGAAGCCGGCTGTACTGGGTCTGTGTTAGTACTGGCTGAGGCTGGATGTGGATCAACTGGCTGATGATCCAGCATCTCCTCTACTGACAAACTTAAATTATAGATAACAATACTATTATTAATTTTATCAGCTGCATCAGGCCCATTAAAACGGGCTCCCCCAGATTCCCTTTCATACATTTTCAAATATGAAATACTATTTATACTATGGCTTGGCTGAATACTTGATGGTTATTATATACTGAGAGATGTATATCCATATTGCCCGGTATGCCCAGCTAATCAACATTTTAAATTCAATATATAAATCAATAGTCAATGTAAATCCATTGCTTTCCATCTTGCATTAGTCCAGAGTTGTAACTAAACCTTGACTGAGAGACTAGATAATCATTGTCTTGTTTTTAAATGATGTGCTCCTATGAGAAGTGCCATCCCTCCCACACATTGTCTGGACTGGTCCACACAGAGGTTGCTGCTGGAAAGCGCGAGTTTCATTTCGCACACGCGAATATGAACATGTTCACACGCAACGCAATTATCTTTTCCGAGCTGCAGTTTATAAACACTGTTGCCCGTTGGTGTTTATCGAACTTAATAAATAGTTGTATTTCACTCTCACTTTTGTCAGGCAAAAAGTCACAGAACACAGCCCTGGAAGAGGCTGGCAAGCAAGATACAGACAGACCAAGAGATGCACTGCCCAGCTATGTTAACAAGACAGACAGACTAGAGAGAGATGCACTGCCCAGCTATGTTAACAAGACAGACAGACTAGAGAGAGATACACTGCCCAGCTATGTTAACAAGACAGACAGACTAGAGAGAGATGCACTGCCCAGCTATGTTAACAAGACAGACAGACTAGAGAGAGATGCACTGCCCAGCTATGTTAACAAGACAGACAGACTAGAGAGAGATGCACTGCCCAGCTATGTTAACAAGACAGACAGACTAGAGAGAGATGCACTGCCCAGCTATGTTAACAAGACAGACAGACTAGAGAGAGATGCACTGCCCAGCTATGTTAACAAGACAGACAGACTAGAGAGAGATGCACTGCCCAGCTATGTTAACAAGACAGACAGACTAGAGAGAGACGCACTGCCCAGCTAGGTTAGCAAGACAGACAGACTAGAGAGAGATGCACTGCCCAGCTAGGTTAACAAGACAGACAGACTAGAGAGAGATGCACTGCCCAGCTATGTTAACAAGACAGACAGACTAGAGAGAGATGCACTGCCCAGCTATGTTAACAAGACAGACAGACTAGAGAGAGATGCACTGCCCAGCTAGGTTAGCAAGACAGACAGACTAGAGAGAGATGCACTGCCCAGCTAGGTTAACAAGACAGACAGACTAGAGAGAGATGCACTGCCCAGCTAGGTTAACAAGACAGACAGACTAGAGAGAGATGCACTGCCCAGCTATGTTAACAAGACAGACAGACTAGAGAGAGATGCACTGCCCAGCTATGTTAACAAGACAGACAGACTAGAGAGAGATGCACTGCCCAGCTATGTTAACAAGACAGACAGACTAGAGAGAGATGCACTGCCCAGCTAGGTTAACAAGACAGACAGACTAGAGAGAGATACACTGCCCAGCTAGGTTAGCAAGACAGACAGACTAGAGAGAGATGCACATCAACTTAACGTTACTGTTATTTGCTGACATTGAACCTGGAGAGGAGAGAACACTAGTTTACCTGATTGCTGTTCCCACAATTCCCTCTCATGGTGTTTTTTTTCCTTCTCTTTTTGTGACCAGAAGGATAGTTCCACTTCATCCTCTCATCGAAGTTGTAACATTGACACCCGCTTTGACACGAGGGGGAGGCGGGGCCCTTGCATAATTTGCGGGGCCTTACGCAACTTGCGTAGTGAGCGTATAGGGCCGCCCGGGTCTAGTAGAGCTGTGTTGTGATGGGCCGGGTCTAGTAGAGCTGTGTTGTGATGGGCCGGGTCTAGTAGAGATGTGTTGTGATGGGCCGGGTCTAGTAGAGATGTGTTGTGATGGGCCGGGTCTAGTAGAGATGTGTTGTGATGGGCCGGGTCTAGTAGAGATGTGTTGTGATGGGCCGGGTCTAGTAGAGCTGTGTTGTGATGGGCCGGGTCTAGTAGAGATGTGTTTTGATGGGCCGGGTCTAGTAGAGATGTGTTGTGATGGGCCGGGTCTAGTAGAGATGTGTTTTGATGGGCCGGGTCTAGTAGAGATGTGTTTTGATGGGCCGGGTCTAGTAGAGCTGTCCTGAGGCGGGTCTGGTCGTGCTGTCCTGAGGCAGGTCTTGTCTGGTAAATCTGTTCTGTGGTGGGCCCGGTCTTGTAGAGCTGTGCTGTAATAAGCTGTGTCTGGCTCTTCTCTCCTGGGGATAATGGGGGTACTGTTGTTTCAGAAAGTGGAGCTGAGGGCCGCTGCTGCTGGGGTGTGTGTGTCCCTGCCAAGTGTTGCAACCTTTAGGTCCTTAGCAAAGGTTCTGTCAAGATTAGGGTTCTGGATGCCTCTGGGCATCTCTATGTACAGGCAGGATTTGTGTGATGAGAGAGTTCTAGGAAACTCTATGTTAAATTTGTGTTTGGTCCCACCTGTGTTATGGGAAATTGTTTGTGTATAGGTACTTTGTGCATACACACAGTGCGGTTGTGCTATTGTTAATTGTTTATTGTTTATTGTTTTGAGTTCGTCTAATAAAAGATGTCGAACTACTGCAGCGCTGCGCCATGGTTCCTGTCTACACCCAGCCGTGACAGGTTCTGACACATGTCAGAGTGGGATGGTGAGCCATTTTGACGTTGAGCAGTGAGGCACAGTTCACAGTGATCTGTTGATTTATTTTGTCAATCAACTGTCCAGGGAAGTATTTTATTGGTAAAGACACAACTATATTGGTTGTTGGGAACATAGCCTGTGCCCGCTCTGCCACTCTTCTCACTGTCCCAGATACATTTTCACCTTTGGCATAAAGATTGTTTGTGCCAGTGTGGATGAGGATGTTGTCAGTTTGGTTACACACACACACACACACACACCACTGGTGTGGTGGAAGGTAGGTTACACACACACACACACACACACCACTAGTGTGGTGGAAGGTAGGTTACACACACACACACACACACACACACCACTGGTGTGGTGGAAGGTAGGTTACACACACACACACACACACACACACACCACTGGTGTGGTGGAAGGTAGGTTACACACACACACACACACACACACACCACTAGTGTGGTGGAAGGTAGGTTACACACACACACACACACACCACTAGTGTGGTGGAAGGTAGGTTACACACACACACACCACTAGTGTGGTGGATGGTTAAAGTAGGGTCAGTGAGTGGCGAATGGACACGTTGAATAATGAATGTGTGATGAGGCTGTAGCTAACTCTAGCTGACACCAGCACATCTGTCCTTCCACCCTAAAACATCTCTCGCTCTCTCCTGTCTGGAACTTAACTGAACCACTGATCATGAAAATGTATTTAACTATTTAATTAACATTAGTAACCAGTTTTCACTTACAATAGTAAAGACCGGCCCAGAGATAGTGTCATAGTGTGTTCCCAGACAGACAGACAGAGACAGGAGAGGGTGGAGCCAGAGTTAAATAAAGGTTAAATAAATAAAATAAAATCAGCTCCACCACGCACCTGTCTGGTTGAATGCCTCCTCTCCTACTCAGCCTCCCGACAAAAGCATCTCCCAAGTGGGTGTGACGCCTACTATCGTTGCTTGTTCCACTGCTGCTTGGATCCCACCTGGAGATGTGCTCCCCGTGCCCTGGCCTGTCTCCCCGTCTGGTGCAGGAACCCCCGCCACACTCCGCCCTTTCGCTCGCCTCCAGCACGCACATATACAGTCGTGGCCAAAAGTTTTGAGAATGACACAAGTATTGGTCTCCACAAAGTTTGCTGCTTCAGTGTTCTTAGATCTTTATGTCAGTAGTTACTATGGTAACACTGAAGTACAATTACAAGTATTCCATAAGTGTCAAAGGCTTTAAATGACAATGAATCACTATTTGCAGTGTTGACCCTTCTTTTTCCCTGGCATGCTGTCAATTAACTTCTCGGCCACATCCTGACTGATGGCAGGCCATTCTTGTATAGTCAATACTTGGTTTGTCAGAAGTTGTGGGTTTTTGTTTGTCCACCCGCCTCTTGAGGATCGACCACAAGTTCTCAATGGGATTAAGGTCTGGGGAGTTTCCTGGCCATGGACCCAAAATGTCGATGTTTTGTTCCCCGAGCCACTTAGTTATCACTTTTGCCTTATGGCAAGGTGCTCCATCATGCTGGAAAAGGCATTGGTCGTCACCAAACTGTTCTTGGATGGTTGGGAGAAGTTGCCCACTGGAGGACGCCTTCTTCACAACAATTGAACCTCTCTCCTTGAAGTTCTTGATGATCCGATAAATGGTTGATTTAGGTGCAATCTTACCAGCAGCAATATCCTTGCCTGTGAAGCCCTTTTTGTGCAAAGCAATGATGACGGCACGTGTTTCCTTGCAGGTAACCATGGTTGACAGAGGAAGAACAATGATTTCAAGCAAAACCCTCCTTTTAAAGCTTCCAGTCTCTTATTCTGACTCAATCAGCATGACAGAGTGATCTCCAGCCTTGTCCTCGTCAACACTCTCACCTATGTTAACGAGACAATCACTGACATGATAGCAGCTGGTCCTTTTGTGGCAGGGCTGAAATGCAGTGGAAATGTTTTTTGGGGATTGACTTCATTTTCATGGCAAAGAGGGACTTTGCAATTAATTGTAATTCATCTGATCACTCTTCATGACATTCTGGAGTATATGCAAATTGCCATCATCAACACTGAGGCAGCAAACTTTGTGGAGACCAATACTTGTGTCATTGTCAAAACCTTTGGCCACGACTGTACACACACCGCAGACTTATGGACTGATCTGAATTTCAGTTAATTAACTAATTAATTAGGCTAATTAACTTGTGAAGCTTGTTATGTGAGCTTTACTCAGAAAAGCCAGGGTTTTCTGCACGTTAAAAGCTTATTGCCTAAAATGTATCAATTGTAAGTGTGGGTTCCCAGCTCCAATCCAGATTGGTCTCCAATTGGTCATTAATGAGACATAGATAAGAGAACACTGACGTTAACCTTTCTGGTTATAACCTTTTTCTGCAAGACAGATCTTCCGAAGGTGGTGGATCTTACCAAGGAACACCTTCAGTGCTCGGTCATCTCCACTGTGTCTTTTCTTTTGGTTTTTAGCAATAAGCTTTCAAATAGCTCTTTATTGACTGTTGCTGGGTGTTATCGTCCACCATCAGCCCCAGCCTGTACCCTACCTACAAGCATTTCGCTACACCCGCATTAACATCTGCTAAACACGTGTATGTGACCAATAACATTTAATTTGATTTGACCTGCCCTAAGCTCTCTCCTGGTCTGAATTTTCCTCCTAGGTGACCTAAACTGGGACATTCTTAAACCACCTGACCAAGTCCTAAAGCAATGGGACTCCCTAAATCTCTCTCAGATTATTGCCAATCCCACAAGGTATGATTTCAAACACCCAGAAAAGGCTACTCTCTTCGATGTTATCCTCACAAATAATCCTGATGGGTATCAGTCTGGGGTTTTCTGTAATGACCTTAGAGATCACTATTTTACGACCTGTGTTCGTAATGACTTGTCAGTTAAATGACCTGTTCTGATTTGTCATAGATCCTTGCTAAAAAACTTTAATGAGCAGGCCTTCCTTCATGACCTGGCCTCTGTAAATTGGTATAGAATCACCTTGATCTGTGATATGGCAGAGTTACTCCACCTCAAGAACACCATTTGGCAAAAGGCTTGGCACACAAATACTCAGGCTAACCTGATGGCCAAAGTTAGTTACTTTAAGGAGCAGTTCTCTCTCTGTGTGTCTAACCCCAAGAAGTTCTGGAAAACAGTTACCCATTTATGTTGATGATGTGCTTGTTACTGACAAGGAATATATGGCTGACCTCTTTAATCACCACTTCATTAAGTCAGGATTCCTATTTGACTCAGCCATGCCGCCTTGCCCAGCCAACACTTCCTCATCTCCCAGCCCTTCCAATACGACTAGTCCCGATGCTCCTCCCTCTTCTGTCTGAGGTGCTAAAGGAGCTCCTTAAACCCCTGGGTCAGATGGTTCAGATCCTTTCTTCTTTAAGGTTGCTGCCCCTATCATCGTCAAGCCTATCCCTCACCTTTTTAACCTGTCTCTCCTCTCTGTGGAGGTTCTTGGGATGCGGTGCGTCCTTTATTTAAAGGAGGATCCTAACTGTGATAGGCCTCTTCATCAATAATAATAATCAATTGAGTGGCTTTCTTGATGTCTATAGTATTCTCTCTGGTTTCTGCTCAGGTTATGTATGTGTCACTGCAACCTTAAAGGTCTTAAATGATTTGCTCTTAATTCTAAGCAATGTTGTGCTGCTATTTTTATTGACTTGGCCAAAGCTTTGATACAAGGGTGTACCCCAAGGCTCGATCCTAGGGCCTACGCTCTTCTCAATTTACATAAACAACATAGCTCAGGCAGCAGGAAGCTCTCTCATCCATGTATATGCAGATGATACAGTCTTATACTCAGCTGGCCCCTCCCCGGATATTGTGTTAAACTCTCTACAACAAAGCTTTCTTAGTGTCCAACAAGCTTTCTCTGCCGTTAACCTTGTTCTGAATACCTCCAAAACAAAGGTCATCTCTGTATACCCAACGCATGCTTATTCATAAAACCCTTTTAGGCCTCACTCCCACCTATCTGAGATACTAACTGCAGCCCTCATCCTCCACATACAACACCCATTCTTCCAGTCACATTCTGTAAAGGTCCCCAGATTACACACATCCCTGGGTCGCTCGTCTGTCTTTTCAGTTCGCTGCAGCTAGCAACTGGAACGAGCTGCACCCCCAATTCAATTTAAGGGGCTTTATTGTCATGGGAAACATATTCTTACATTGCAAAGCAAGTGAAATAGATAATAAACAATATAAAATGAACAGTAAACATTACACTCACAAACGTTCCAAAATAATAAAGACATTTGTCTATATAGAGTGTTGTAATGATGTGCAAATAGTTAAAGTACAAAAGGGAAAATAAATAAACATAAATATGGGTTGTATTTACATTGGTGTTTGTTCTTCACTGGTTGCCCTTTTCTTGTGGCAACAGGTTACAAATATTGCTGATGTGATGGCACACTGTGGTATTTCACCCAGTAGATATGGGAGTTTATCACAATTGGATTGGTTTTCAAATTCTTTGTGGATCTGTGTAATCTGAGGGAAATATGTGTCTCTAATATGGTCATACATTTGGCAGGAGGTTAGGAAGTGCAGCTCAGTTTCCACCTCATTTTGTGGGCAGTGTGCACATAGCCTGTCTTCTCTTGAGATCCAGGTCTGCCCATGGCGGTCTTTCTCAATAGCAAGGCTATGCTCACTGAGTCTGTACATAGTCAAAGCTTTCCTTATGTTTGGGTCAGTAACAGTGGTCAGGTATTCTACCACTGTGTACTCTCTGTTTAGGGCCAAATAGCATTCTAGTTTGCTCTGTTTTTTGTTAATTATTTCCAATGTGTCACGTAATTATCTTTTTGTTTTCTCATGATTTGGTTGGGTCTAATTGTGTTGCTGTCCTGTGGGGTCTGGTCTTTTACAATTGTTTTTTATTTAACCTTTATTTAACTAGGCAAGTTGGTTAAGAACAAATTCTTATTTACAATGACAGTCTACCTACCGGGTCAGCCCCTGGAGCAAATTAGGGTTAAGGACACATCAACAGGTTTTTTCACCTTGTCGGCTCGGGTATTCAAACCAGCAACCTTTCGGTTACTGGCCCAACGCTTTAACCGCTAGGTTAACTACCACCCTGCCTGTGAACAGAGCCCCAGGACCAGCTTGCTTAGAGGACTCTTCTCCAGGTTAGTCTCTCTGTAGGTGATGGCTTTGTAATGGAAGGTTTGGGAGTTGCTTCCTTTTAGATGGTTGTAGAATTTAACGTCTCTTTTCTGGATTTTGATCATCAGTGGGTATCGGCCTAATTCTGCTCTGCATGCATTATTTGGTGTTTTACGTTGTACACTGAGGATATTTTTGAAGAATTATGCATACAGAGTCTCAATTTGGTGTTTGTCCCATTTTGTAAAAGATTGGTTGGTGAGCGGACCCCAGACCTCACAAACATAAGGGCAATGGGTTCTATAACTGATTCAAGTATTTTTAACCAGATCCTAATTGGTATGTCATATTTTATGTTCCTTTTGATGGCATAGAAGGCCCTTCTTGCCTTGTCTCTCAGATTGTTCACAGCTTTGTGGAGGTTACCTGTGGCGCTGATGTTTAGGCCGAGGTATGTATAGTTTTTTGTGTGCTCTAGGGCAACGGTGTCTAGATGGAATTTGTATTTGTGGTTCTGGCAACTGGACCTTTTTTGAAACATCATAATTTTTGTCTTACTGAGATTTACTGTCAGGGCCCAGGTCTGACAGAATCTGTGCAGAAGTTTCCTCTCTCTCTCTATTCTATCATTCTCTCTCTCTCTTTCCCCTCTCTCTCTTTCCCCCCTAAGCCTTTCCTCACTTTCAACATGTTCCTATGGGTAGAGACATCAGATGGGTAGAGAGACTTAGCAGAGGTTAATAAGTGAGGCCAGCCATCTAAATGCTGCCAGCCATCTTCCCTGCATGAGAACCACTACTGACCTACTTTTCTCATAACCCTTGCCTGCAGTTAAATGACCTAGTGGCCTCATGGGTGGAATTGTATTAATATTTTTCATAATTTCATATCATCATTTTTTTTTACCACCGAAAATCCGGTGTTTCTTTCAAACGATTTTGTTATATTTCAGATTTATTTTATGTGTATATAAAGTTTAATATTGGAATGCAAACTCAACATTTAATACATTTCAACTGTATATCTGGCATGATACAGGTATCTTCTTTTTTTTAAGACCATAATCATGTGTGTGAAGTGTATACTTTTGTTTCAAAGTAGATTTATTTGAGACTAGCAAGAATCTCTCTGTGTGACCCTGACTTGGCCCATTGCTGTAAAATGTTAAGAAAACAGTGACAGATGAAAAACACATATTAGTCTTGTAATCTTACCGCTGGCAAAAGAGGTTAGGGAGGCCTCCCCCGGAGCTTCAGTGTGGTGTGTGTGTGTGTGTGTGTGTGTGTGTGTGTGTGTGTGTGTGTGTGTGTGTGTGTGTGTGTGTGTGTGTGTGTGTGTGTGTGTGTGTGTGTGTGTGTGTGTACATGTGTGTGTGTTTTCTTGTGCGTGTGTGTGAGTGAAAGTCATATAAAATGTTATTGCTTGACCAGCCAAGCCGAATGGAAGACAGTAGCATGCCTCAAGTGCTTGTACAAACGAGAAGATAGCAGCACGGAGAACATAGTGGCTTCATTCCAAAGAAATGTTATTCCTATCTAATTACTACCCTATCCTAGCCTGACCCTGTTCCCATTAACCCTGTCATTATCCCTATATAATTACTACCCTATCCTAGCCTGACCCTGTTCCCATTAACCCTGTCATTATCTCTATCCAATTACTACCCTATCCTAGCCTGACCCTGTTCCCATTAACCCTGTCATTATCTCTATCCAATTACTACCCTATCCTAGCCTGACCCTGTTCCCATTAACCCTGTCATTATCTCTATCCAATTACTACCCTATCCTAGCCTGACACTGTTCCCTATCATCAATGATCAGTGGTCACACAGAAGAACATGAGATGAGGAAACTAAGACAATTTAGTTAACTATGTTTTCTTCCCTATCCAGCCTGCTTTGGCAATTCTCTCGCGCTCTCTCTCTCTCATCTTGTTTGCTACTTTGTTAACCTCCCTGAGTAGCAAGATATCAGAGTTGATCCCAGTTAAACTATAACTCACACTTGACTTGGCCTGACTTTAGCTATGAGGCTGAGGACCCAGTTGACCAAAAGGCCCTGAAATCACCTCTAGTTATGCCTGCATAAGTATCCTTATAAGAAGAAGAACATGAGTTGGCACAAAATAGGACAGCCAAGAGTGTGTGTGTGTGTGTGTGTGTGTGTGTGTGTGTATGTGCGTGCGTGCGCGCGTGCGTGTGTGTGTGTGCGTGCGTGTGTGTGTGTCTCTCGTATTTTAGCGCCACATTAGCTACACATGGCCGGACAGCTTAAATGTTTCATGTTTTACCTCTTGCTCACGTTCAGTTGTTTTAAATCAGTTTAATGCTACACTGACTGGCTGCTGGATATGCTTTACAGTCCTGGGTTAAAATACTATTTCAAATATGTTATCTGTGCTTGATTGCACTTGCCTCACTTAACAGACCAATAAATAGAATGGCGAATAGTCCCAAACAACACCCATCTGACACTTCAGGCAGGCTGGAGTAAACCCTTAAAGCAGGGCCCTAGGTGGCCTGGCCCGCCCTACCATATCTCCTTGCCCGTCCAAATAAAATATTGAAATATGTATTTATTTGATACGCGCGCGGACAGAAAGACGCATTAATCTCATATAAAGCATTTTAGCGAGCGAAACAGCGCCCCTCTGTCTCCGTATGTGTACACCATGTATATGATGCTGTCTGGACATAATTAGTATGGCATGCCATACTTTTTCTGGCCAGACAGCATCAGATACATAGGCTACATATGGTAAGAGAGCGCTGTTTCGCTCGCTAGTTTCAGCGGAGAAGAAGAGGCAATGCATTTCTCTATTGGCTAAATATGCAGACCTAAGGTTGTCACCTGCAATGGGGCCTTCGGGACAAAGACTACCATTGTTAGGGCGGAGACATGACCAACTCGTCATTGTATACAGATCTCTGGTTTCAGCTACTTGCGAATTAGAATGGAAAGTTGGCGGGTGCACAGTGCACTGTTAGGATGTTGGCTTCCCCTAAAGTAAATTGATGTTTTGGCAAAATTATATAATTACTCCTGTCTAAATAAAATAATTCAAAATACTTTACCAGAGAACTTAGCCATAAAGGATCATTAGTCTCTTGTTTTTGTAATAGCTGTGGATTGTTTCAAACCACAAGTGCATAAGCCTATGCCTATTTGGGAAGCCTGCAATTTGGGCAGCGCGCGTGGTCCTAGCTGATTAAAAGCATCTAAAATGTGTGAAGATAATGTGTCTTGAGTATCATTTAAAATGTTAAGACAATAAGATGGGGAGGGGGGCGTGGCGAAGAAATGGGCACGCACTCAGCTCTCCAGAATGTACTCCGCTGTCTCCCGCCAATTCTTGCACATTCATTGTTTGCCCTTTTATTTGTATATATTTTTAAATAAATTCCCTATTACATTTGTAACCAGTAAGCCTAGTAAATATACAGTTAATCCCCATCATTTGGTGACATTAATTTCTATCAATGCATGTATTACAGTCATTTACCGTTCTCATTCTCGGAGTGGAAACGTTGTTTGCAGAGTTCACAACCTGCTACACTTGTGAGAAACACGTTTCTCAAATCTTTCATTGTATTTTGTTGTAGTGCTCCAAGGGAGATTGAGCATGTGTGTGGTTTCTCTGTCCTGATAACGTCGAGGGAGCGTGCGCGTGCGCCTGAGCATGCCAACCTGCTGAGTTTATACAATGTTGCACTGCATTAGCAATAGCTCAAGTCAAGACAGAAAGGGAGGCAGACAGACGGAGTAGAGAGATTAATTTGATTGAAAGAACCGGCATTTCCATCAGGGTATATTCTAATGTTTTTATTTGTCAGCTTTAGTCCTAATGTAGTTTACTTAGTTGATGATGGAGATTATAGGCCTACTGCTTGGCTATAGGTTATCTCTGAGTTATCTCGCCTCGACGACTTGTGTCTCTCACACACACACACACACACACACACACACACACACACACACACACACACACACACACACACACACACACACACACACACACACACACACACACACACACACACACACACACACACATTTCAGTCTGGTTTAACCAATAACCAGGCTAGGATAAACATGTATTTATTGATCAAAGGAAGAGCTAACAGGTGGGGTTGATTGATTGAAGTCCAAAAAGGCTAATCTGGAAGGTGTGTGTGTGTGTGTGTGTGTGTGTGTGTGTGTGTGTGTGTGTGTGTGTGTGTGTGTGTGTGTGTGTGTGTGTGTGTGTGTGTGTGTGTGTGTGTGACACAAGTTGTCTAGGCGACTCAAGGACCCAACAGAGGTCACCAAATATCTCATGCACTGTGTGACAAACATGACTTGTAAAGCACTCAACTTTACATAATTTTGCAGCTAGAGAAAAATTATACATAATAAATAAACAAGTGGAATACTGAATGTATAACAGACATCACTCTTTACCATGTGGATCTATATCGTAAGGAATATCAGCTATAGACATTGCAATTTCTGTCTGCTACCGTTTCACCTCACTGCATAGGCCTACAGCCCAGAACAACCCAGAACAGAGATAAGTACTGTGTTTATCAAAGATAGCTTAAATCCCATTTCATAAACGCTCCAATCTGTCTGGCTTGCATGTGCGTGTGTGCGCACTGTCATGCGTGAAGCAGGCTATAGAAAAGATACAACTCGGATGAACGTCTATCTGATGATCTGTGACTGTGATCTGATGTGACTGTGAGAGCTTGTTGCAGCGTACAGCCCATGATCATTATAAATTACAAATTAGTTTTGATTACCATCAGGAAATAGGCAAGATTGTCATTACCGTAATAAGCTTGTTATTATGTACACATCGAGTCAAAGCTGCGTTAGGACATGACAAGTTGGTCATAGGCTACATTAAAAAAAAAACGACAGCTTAAGTTGCTGATTTTATTATGGGTAGCATACAGTAGTCTATTTGAGAGTGTTTGAAAGGTGCTTAAGAATATAATATTTAATTATGATAAAAAAAAAATATATATATATAGTCTGCATGATATAGGCACGGAGTTTTTTAAAATGTTTTCTCTTTGACACAGGTGTCGGAAACTAAAGTAGGCCACATTTTGGAGCCGCCCAGTATTGCATGACTGTCAGCGTGTTGGACCCCAAACCAAGACAAGGCGGGAATTCAACTCTTGGTTCGGCAAAGCGCGCGACAATCATGCGCGCGTGACTAGAGAGAAATAGAGCGAGAGCTCCAACGGACGGTCTCGCTCTAACTGCCGTGCTGGAGCAGCGCCAACGCTTTAGCCCGAACCCGCTGTGCTGCTTTACCGCACAGTGTGTGACTTTGCATACCGGTGGCTGCGACCGCGGAGGAGGACAGGACGGTGCTTTTACCGGATTACCGTGTAATTTCTGCCTCTCTTCAGTCAACGTCCCGGAGACACAGGGCAGAGGAGAAAGCATATTGCTCTCTGAAAAAATACTTTGTTGAGTGGAATTCCGAACGAACGGTGGACAAGCAAGGACACAACGACGGAGAAACAAAACGGCAGTTTTGAAATAAAAGGACGTGATTGAGAGAAAGGATCACCTTATGGGTAAGTGGAACAGCTTTGTAAAGGCATATTGATAGTTTCTTGACTACACGGTTAAAACACTTCTGTGGTAATAGTATTTGATCTGGCAGTTATCCGTTTGTGGCATTTGGAATACACTTGTAGCTTTGTCAGACACGTTTGTTTTGACACAATTAAAGTGGGATTGAATCTCAGATATGTGTTGTATTTTATCACAGGCTATTAAACCGGGGACCAAAAATATTCTAACAGTCTGGCGGTTTTGCTAAGGATATCCTCTATGTCAAGACAGCAATGTTTTAAGGAAAGTTCACCGAAAATATATCGATAGAAGAATTCCCGCGTCTGAAATGCTACACAGCTCTAACGTTAGCCCATTCTGTGCGTAATTGCAATTTTTACGCATAGCTCGTAATGACGGTCGATCGTATGGAAATGTGAATGGGGTGGATCAGGGTGTGGACACTCATACGCACTGACAGATCATAGCTGTTATGTCAGTGGGGTTTTAAACTGTTATAGTTACGTTATCAATGTACATGTTGGCAATTAGTCTGTCATCTGGTTTGTTTGTTTGTTTGATTGATTCAGGGTGAGCGTTATACACAAACACACACACACACACACACACACACACACACACACACACACACACACACACACACACACACACACACACACACACACACACACACACACACACACACACACACACACACAGACTGTACTGACTATAATAGCCTTTCCAATTTGTTTGTGGTCTGCTTTGTCCAGTCAAATTAGCATCACCTACTTTTTTCAGTTTTTCCGTAGTTTTTGTTGCTCAGAGAACTGTGTGCATATGCAAGATAATGTGTCTGACACAGATGTGTTTGTGTGTTTTTGTTTTTATCTTTTTTGTGTGGTATGGGGTAGAGTTTATATTTCACGAAATCGCTTATCTGAAATAACTATAGTGGGCTGTGTGTGCTGATAAAACGAAGCAAATAAATACACATGACATGAGATTTTTTATAGCCCTATGTTTGCATGATATGGGGGTGTGAGATTATTTTTGACTAATGTAAATCTTTGGTCTATTTTCATTTTAATCTGTTGAAAATAATACGTTTGTGGATTATGATGACTAATAATACCTTCTTCGGTCTAATCCTATTTACTGTAGGATAGAGACCCAATCCAGTCCACACACGCGCGCACACACACATGCACACGCACACGAGCACAGAATCCCATTTACACTCACATATTTACTGTGCATACACACACCAGTACATATAAACACAGACCAATACACTGTAAAAAAAAAAGCTGTTGTTTTTACAGTAATTTCAGTTACTGTGAAAAAAGAGGAGACAAAACTCTTATCACCTTTACTCCACACACAGAAACGCCTACAAAGCTCTCCCTCGCCCTCCATTCAGAAAATTTGACCATAATTCTATCCTCCTGATTCCTGCTTACAAGCAAAAACTCAAACAGGAGGTACCAGTGACTCACTCAATAGGGAAGTGGTCAGATGAAGCAGATGCTCAGCTACAGGACTGTTTCACTGGCACAGACTGGAATATGTTCTGGGATTCATCCACTGGCATTGAGAAGTTTACCACATCAGTCACCGGCTTCATTAATAAATGCATCGACGACCTCATCCTCAGTGTCCATACATACCCCAACCAGAAGCAATGGATTAAAGGCAACATCCGCACTGAGCTAAAGGCTAAAACAACATGTCTGGAAAAATTATATCGATTAAATATTTGTCAATTATTATAGAATGTCCTCAAAACTCATGTTAGCATCAGAAATGATTTAGCATATCAAAATGCATATCAAGATCCTGATATGGACCTCAGCCAAGAGCTTATGCATTAGCGGGTAGGAGCGTTGGGCCAGTAACTGACAGGTTTCTGGATCAAATCCCCTAGCTGACAAGGTAAAAATCTGTACATGCTGAGAAAATATACTATGTAGGCCTACTGTCAGTATTTGTCAACATATAGAGAAAATAAGATTTCCACATAGGCCTATCTCAGGATATCTAAGATGTATGACATGTATGACAGGACTTGACATTCAGGTACATTTGCCAATGGCACACCGGGCCACTGCCAACTGAAAACTACAGGCCCGATTGAAAAAAATACTGGGTCAAGATCTGTCAGGAAAGCGAATGATGCACGCATAATTTCAATAGCAGGTGATTTTATCTTTAGCAAGTAGCCTACAGGATTCAAGGAAAAATTCAAGGACTTTCAATTACTTAATTGTAATTTTCAAGGACCTATATTTTATACAGAATAGTTGTGATAGTCTTTAAAAAAAAGAATCCACACAAAATGCAAAAAAGTATGCGTTACCACCCAATGGCATAATGCATTGACATTACAATAATTGTTCCATTCTACAACATTTCAGCATTGAGTGGGCATTGCCTCACTAAATACAGTAGCTAGTCAGTCTCACCATTTGAAATGTTGAAGAGTTATTGAGGGGTTATTATATCATGTTTTAAAATGAGAAAGCAAAAACCGGGTTCCCTTTATTTAAATTTTATGTAGCCTTTATTTAACTAGGCAAGTCAGTTAAGAACAAATTCTTATTTACAATGGCGGCCTACACCGTCCAAACTCAGATGACGCTGGGCCAATTGTGCGCCGCCCTATGGGACTCCCAATTACGGCCGGTTGTGATACAGTCTGGATTCAAACCAGGTTGTCTGTTTTGACGCCTCTAGCACTGAGATGCAGTGTCTTAGACAACTGCACCACTTGGGAGCCATTTCTAATGGGATACTTTGTATGGAGAAGAAAGTTGAAGCTAACATTCAATGTTGTCTTGCTCATAAAAGCGGCTACATCTCTCACAAAAACAGATGATATTGGAGCAGTAGGAGTCTGCGTCTCTCAAATGGATAGGCAGACCATTCCATAAAAATTGAGCTCTATAGGAGAAAGCCCTGCCTCCAGCTGTTTGCTTAGAAATTCTAGGGACAATAAGGAGGCCTGCGTCTTGTGACCGGAGCATACGTGTAGGTATGTATGGCAGGACCAAATCTGAGAGATAAGTAGGAGCAAGCCCATGTAATGCTTTGTAGGTTAGCAGTAAAACCTTGAAATCAGCCCTAGCCTTAACAGGAAGCCAGTGTAGAGAGGCTAGCACGGGAGTAATATGATCAAATGTTTTGGTTCTAGTCAAGATTCTAGCAGCCGTGTTTAGCACTAATTGAAGTTTATTTAGTGCTTTATCCAGGTAGCTGGAGACTAGAGCATTGCAGTAATCTAATCTAGAAGTGACAAAAGCATGGATTAGCTTTTCTGCATCATTCTTTGACCAAAAAATTCTGATTTTGTTACGAAGATGGAAAAAAGCTGTCCTTGAAATATTCTTGATGTGTTCGTTAAAAGATAGATCAAGGTCCAGAGTAACGCTGAGGTCCTTCACAGTTTTTTTGGGGACGACTGTACAACCATAAAGATTAATTGTCAGATCCAAGAGCAGATCTCTTTGTTTCTTGGGACCTAGAACTAGCATCTCTGTTTTGTCAGAATTTAAAAGTAAAACATTTGCCGCCATCCACTTCCTTATGTCTGAAACACAGGCTTCCAGGGCAGGCAATTTTGGGGCATCACCATGTTTCATCTAAATGTACAGCTGTGTGTCGTCTGGATAGCAATGGAAGTTAACATTATGTTTCCGAATGACATCATCAAGAGGTCAAATATATAGTGAAAACAATAGTGCCCCTAAAACGGAACCTTGAGGACAAACCATCCATGATGACTGAATTGCACATAGCTAATATTTAACCTAGACTGAACTTTTATACCTGGTTTGCATATCCATTCTTGCCTTAGAATTTACTGGTATATATCATAACTTGGCAACCCAGAATATCGCCTTGTGTGATATCCAGACGGAATCCAAAAATGGTATGTGCATCAAAGAAAAATATGGATTTCAAATTTGTCAAATTATTGAGCAACTGCATCAGACATCATCCTTATTTTCTGGATATGAACCTCAATATTACTTCCTATGTGAAATGAGAAAAGCCAGATATGTGATGTATAGGGTCCGTATTTCTCAACATGAAGAGAGAAAATAGGATGTCACATATCTCAGGATATTGAATGAGTACATATCCGGCCATAAGAAATGTCCATGTGTGATATTCAGAGTTATCCTGATATCATATATGGATTCAGAATTTTGTCAGGATATGGTACATATTCACGAAACTCTGTATTCTGTAGAATATCAAGCACATGTCATGTAAAGATATCCCCTGATATGGACCCTTTTCATCCAGTGGGGGTTTTGAGTGGTGGGATTTAACAGTGGACATGGTGAATGTTTTTGGATTCTGGTTGATTCACATTAGAGAGGAGGAAATTGCTTTTCCTTGAATAGATTTTAGTGTTTTATTTACCTTAAGAGAGAAAGAAAGGTGTGTATGCACTGTACCCATTTGTCAGCTATAGGATTACTGTGTTGGACATGAGCCAAAGGTTGCCTCACAAATGACACCCTATTCCCTATGTAGTGCACTACGTTTGACCAAAAGTTAAAGATTGATGTAGAGAGAGAGAGAGAGAGCGAGAGAGAGATCCAACTACATTGTGCCAATATTACTCACAGCCATATAGTGGTGGCAGGGTGAAATATCAACCACCTGTTACTCTGACAAGCCAGGCACATACACAAACCTGCTGTCCGCTACATATTAATTGATGATATTTCTTCCCCATCTCCATATTAGCTAATGCTAATACAAATGTTGACAAAGCTCAACAGAGAGAAGGATGTTGACAAAGCTCAAGCTAGGCTATGTGTGTTTTAATACAATTAAACATAGCATTATTACACACACCACTTACATTCTACCTAAGAGAGACAGCGAGAGAGAGAGAGAGAGAGTGAGAGAGACAGAGAGAAAGGGAGAGAGAGAGAGAGAGAGAGAGAGAGAAGGGGGGAGAGAGAGAGAGAGACAGAGAGAGACAGAGAGAAGGGGGGAGAGAGAGAGAGAGGGGGAGAGAGAGAGAGAGAGAGAGAGACAGAGAGAAGGGGAGAGAGAGAGAGAGAGAGACATGCACATACAGAAGAGTCTCTATGACATCATCAACCATTTGACTCAACAAGGTCAAACAAATGGCAATACACAACTGGTCATCAGCCTGTGAGATGAGATTGTGTACTTGCATGCCTTGTGTGTGTCCAATTGGGCCATTTGCTCAGTTCCCTAGCAGTGATATCAAATATTGGTTTTTAAAATAACAATTAGGGGCTGAAGGGGTAATCTCTGTGGATTACCATGGGAATCATGGGATTATCAGTCCCGGTTTGACCTAAAATTGAGGGATGGGAAGACCTTTATTGGCATTTCCATCTAAAACTGGTGGAAGTAATATTATTTTACCCCCCAAAGCCCTCCAAATTAATAATACAAAATTCTCGGACCCGAGATGCAAAAAGTCTCAAATGCAATGTCCCGAGAAGGAAGTTACCCCACCTTTAATAATGCAAACATTACATTTGAACTTCACCCATGAGGAGAGAGAATGCAGACAGTCAACTAATACAGCAGGCAGCGGACCATTTGTTGGTGCTGAAACATAAAACTGCAACCGCAGTGCAGTCAATAGGAGGTGAACAGCACCTGGTGCTGAATATATAGCTAACTTGTTATGCAAGTGTTGCACAGCAACAGATGGAGAAAAACTACACCGGTCGAGTAATTCATTTCAACAATAATCTTCATTTTAATTTGACTTTACAAACAACAAGAGGGCTTAATTGGAGTCTATTTCTTCCGAGCCTAGTCCTATATAAAATAACTTAACTGGCTGAGGTGGGCTATATGGCTTAACAAAACATGTAGTCTAATAGAAGTGGGATGTTTTTATTAGGCCTACTTGCAGTTGCAACTGGCCAAAATGTAGCATCCTACATAAAACGGGATAGCCTGTAACGACAGAACAAACAAAATACTGTCAGCATGAGACCTACAGTAAATACCCCTGGATAAGCACTCACAATAATGTTAGTATTTACCAAATACAATCATATAGGCTACTAACTTACTTACTTAATGGGAAAAGTTGCATTTTCCCCTCGGACACGATCTTGTGGATGTTGCATGAGATGGATGTGATTTTGATGCCAGGCAGTCCTCGATTGACTTATGTGAAAGCCGGTTCCTGTCGTGAGTCTTGATTGCGTTCATAGAGGAAAAGGAGGACTCGCATGTGTAAGTCGATCCAAACATTGTTAGCACATAAAATGCACATTTCTTTATGGTGCTGTATTCCTCTGAGCATGTCACCCAAAAATCAAACAAGGACTCTGAGTGCATCGCTGATTTATCTCAATGTCTGTATTTCTGTCAGGCTCTGGCCATAGAGAAGCAATAGGCATCTCTATGTAGCTATGGTCAGAGTCTGACAGTGTCGTTCTTTTCTGGTTCTTTGTGGGTTTTGGGTGGATCTCTAATTAGAGGCAGCTGCTAACCGTTGTCTCTAATTAGGGATCCAATATATGTTGAGTCTGTCCCTCACGCGGGTGTGGGTTGTTATCGTTATGTCGATCATTTCGCGAGTCACGGTGAAAGTAAGTGTGCCACTTTTGTTACGTCCGTTCTTTCGTGTTTGTGTTGATGTACGTGACGTTTAGTCTAGTCGTGTTTTTGTTTTGTTCGATAGTTGGTCATTTGTGTTTTTATTTATACATAGTACTTAATAACATTATTAATATAGTACAAATAATAAAGATGTCGAACTACTATCATCCCTGCGCTGCGTCTTGGTCTCTCCACACACACACTCGTGACAGAACAACCCACCACGATGAGACCAAGCAGCGTAACTGGGGAGAGAGAGAGGGAGAGAGAGGTGGTGCCGCCGCGTTATGCGAGGGTCAGCGCCCCTGAACCTCCTGCGAAGGTCAGCGCCTCTAAACCTCCTGCGAAGGTCAGCGCCCCTAAACCTCCTGCAAAGGTCAGCGCCCCTAAACCTCCTGCAAAGGTCAGCGCCCCTAAACCTCCTGCGAAGGTCAGCGCCCCTAAACCTCCTGCGAGGGTCAGCGCCCCTAAACCTCCTGCGAGGGTCAGCGCCTCTAAACCTCCTGCGAGGGTCAGCGCCTCTAAACCTCCTGCGGAGGTCAGCGCCTCTAAACCTCCTGCGAAGGTCAGCGCCTCTAAACCTCCTGCGAAGGTCAGCGCCTCTAAACCTCCTGCGAAGGTCAGCGCCTCTAAACCTCCTGCGAAGGTCAGCGCCTCTAAACCTCCTGCGAAGGTCAGCGCCCCTAAACCTCCTGCGAAGGTCAGCGCCCCTAAACCTCCTGCGAAGGTCAGCGCCCCTAAACCTCCTGCGAAGGTCAGCGCCCCTAAACCTCCTGCGAAGGTCAGCGCCCCTGAGCCTCCTGCGAAGGCCAGCAACCCTAAACCTCCTGCGAAGGCCAGCAACCCTGAGCCTCCAGCGAAGGTCAGTGCCCCTAAACCTCCTGCGAGGGTCAGTGCCTCTAAACCTCCTGCGAGGGTCAGCGCCTCTAAACCTCCTGCGAAGGTCAGCGCCTCTAAACCTCCTGCGAAGGTCAGCGCCCCTAAACCTCCTGCGAAGGTCAGCGCCCCTAAACCTCCTGCGAAGGTCAGCGCCCCTAAACCTCCTGCGAAGGTCAGCGCCCCTGAGCCTCCTGCGAAGGCCAGCAACCCTAAACCTCCTGCGAAGGCCAGCAACCCTGAGCCTCCAGCGAAGGCCAGCGTCCCGCCACCTCCAGCGAAGGCCAGCGTCCCGCCACCTCCAGCGAAGGCCAGCGTCCCGCCACCTCCAGCGACGGCCAGCGTCCCGCCACCTCCAGCGAAGGCCAGCGTCCCGCCACCTCCAGCGAAGGCCAGCGTCCCGCCACCTCCAGCGAAGGCCAGCGTCCCGCCACCTCCAGCGAAGTCCAGCGTCCCGCCACCTCCAGCGAAGGCCAGCGTCCCGCCACCTCCAGCGAAGGCCAGCGTCCCGCCACCTCCAGCGAA
This sequence comes from Thymallus thymallus, assembly GCA_023634145.1. NCBI lineage: Eukaryota > Metazoa > Chordata > Actinopteri > Salmoniformes > Salmonidae > Thymallus > Thymallus thymallus. The sequence continues at coordinate 3,925,771 of CM042423.1, forward strand.
GGCCAGCGTCCCGCCACCTCCAGCGAAGGCCAGCGTCCCGCCACCTCCAGCGAAGGCCAGCGTCCCGCCACCTCCAGCGAAGGTCAGCGTCCCGCCACCTCCAGCGAAGGTCAGCGCCCCCGAACCTCCAGCCGTCTGCTCCGCCTCAGTGCCAGAGCAGTCCGCTCCACCGGTGCCCGTTCCGGGTCCAGCCGCCTGCTCCGCCTCAGTGCCAAAGCAGTCCGCTCCACCGGTGCCCGTTCCGGGTCCAGCCACCTGCTCCGCCTCAGTGCCAGAGCAGTCCGCTCCACATGTGCCTGTTCCGGGTCCAGCCGCCTGCTCCGCCTCAGTGCCAGAGCAGTCCGCTCCACCGGTACCCGTTCCGGGTCCAGCCGCCTGCTCCGCCTCAGTGCCTGAGCAGTCCGCTCCACCGGTACCCGTTCCGGGTCCAGCCGCCTGCTCCGCCTCAGTGCCTGAGCAGTCCGCTCCACCGGTACCCAGTCCGGGTTCAGCCGCCTGCTCCGCCTCAGTGCCAGAGCAGTCCGCTCCACCGGTACCCAGTCCGGGCCCGGTTGTTTTCCCAGCTCCATGGCCGGAGCAGTCCGCCCCACCGGTGCCCAGTCCGGGCCCGGTTGTTTTCCCAGCTCCATGGCCGGAGCAGTTTACCCCACCGGTGCCCAGTCCGGGCCCGGTTTATTTCCCCGCTCCATGGCCGGAGCCGTTTGCCCCACCGGTGCCCAGTCCGGGCCCGGTTGTTTTCCCCGCTCCATGGCCGGAGCCGTTTGCCCCACCGGTGCCCAGTCCGGGCCCGGTTGTTTTCCCTGCTCCATGGCCGGAGCCGTTTGCCCCACCGGTGCCCAGTCCGGGCCCGGTTGTTTTCCCCGCTCTATGGACGGAGCCGTTTGCCCCACCGGTGCCCAGTCCGGGCCCGATTATTTTCCCCGCTCCATGGCCGGAGCCGTTTGCCCCACCGGTCCACAGCCCGGGACCGGTGATAAGGAAGGGGCACGGGACAAAACTGTCCACATCGCCGGAGCCGGAGCCGCCCCCGATGGACTAGTTTTCCCTCCCATTTACCCCCCCGTGTTTTGTGTGTGGGTTTTTTTTTAGGCGTCCGGGAGTCCGCGCCTTGGGGGGGGGGTACTGTCAGGCTCTGGCCATAGAGAAGCAATAGGCATCTCTATGTAGCTATGGTCAGAGTCTGACAGTGTCGTTCTTTTCTGGTTCTTTGTGGGTTTTGGGTGGATCTCTAATTAGAGGCAGCTGCTAACCGTTGTCTCTAATTAGGGATCCAATATATGTTGAGTCTGTCCCTCACGCGGGTGTGGGTTGTTATCGTTATGTCGATCATTTCGCGAGTCACGGTGAAAGTAAGTGTGCCACTTTTGTTACGTCCGTTCTTTCGTGTTTGTGTTGATGTACGTGACGTTTAGTCTAGTCGTGTTTTTGTTTTGTTCGGTAGTTCGTCATTTGTGTTTTTATTTATACATAGTACTTAATAACATTATTACATAGTACAAATAATAAAGATGTCGAACTACTATCATCCCTGCGCTGCGTCTTGGTCTCTCCACACACACACTCGTGACAATTTCAATAAGCTCAGTTTGAATTGTGGCCTCATCCAGCGAGTGTATCGTTTTCTCAGGGAGGTGAATTCTCCACCTGGGCAGACTGTGAGAGGATCACGTACAAACACAATGATATCCTTGGGCATGCTGTTGTCTTCAAATCTGGTGGAGAAGTTGTCCCTCAGCTGCTTGATGAAATCTTCCATCACCTCTGTGGCAATGCTACGGCCTGGTCCCTCTGCCAGTCGGTTCTTCAGTGTGCTGTAGTGCATTAGCCAGATGACATGTCCAAGCCAAACAACTCAAGCTTCCTAGTAAAGGCCTCAAGTTGTTCCACCATGTCCACGACTGTTTTCCCTCTTCCTTGTAACTGCTGATTTAACCAGTTTAAAATACAGAATATGCCAGCCAAACAAGCAACATTGGAGAGGAATTCCTACATTTCCAGAATACGAAGGTGGTCAGCTGCTGTCTTTGTTTAGCTTTGGAGAAAATCCACAACCTGGTTTTGATTGATTTGATTGATTAGGATCTCCATTAGCCAATGGGGACATCTAGTCTTACTGGGGTCTGACATATAACAAAAAAGACAATACAGACAATAGACAATTTACATACATTTAAAAAAACATTAACAGTAGAGAATGCTGAGGGGAGGACTGCTCATAATAACGGCTGGAATATAGTCAATGGAATGGAATGGTATCAAACATATGTTTTCCATGTGGTTGATACCATTCCACTGACTCCATTCCAGTGATTACTATGAGCCATCCTACCCTCAGCAGCCTCGACTGATGTAGTTTGTGTGTGCATCTATCAGTTACACATATATGTCAGTACATACACACAACAAGTAGGTCACATGGGGGAGAGGCGTTGTGCCGTGAGGTGTTGGTTTATTTGTTTTTTTAAACCAGGTTTGCTTTTTCAGCTAAGGTCTAGAACTTGAATGATTTGTACCAAATACAATGCTCTTAGTTTTAGAAATGTTCAGGACCAGTTTGTTACTGGCCACCCATTCCAAAACAGACTGCAACTCTTTGTTGAGGGTTTCAGTGACATCATTAGCTGTGGTTGCTGATGTGTATATGGTTGAATCATCAGTATACATGGACACACATGCTTTGTTTATTTCCAGTGGCAGGTCCCTGTTAAGAATAGAAAGGGTAGAGGGCCTGGAGAGCTGCCCTGCAGTACACCACACTTTACATGTTTGTAAACCCTCAATTAGATAGATAGCCCTGGATCCACGATGTGGCAGAGGTTGAAAAGCCAGAACACATAGGTTTTTCAACAGGTTATGGTCAATAATATCAACACCTGCACTGAAATCTATCAGCTCCCACAATCTTCTTATTATAATTGTTTTTCAGCCAATCATCTGCCATTTCAGTCAGTGCAGTACATGTTGAGTGTCCTTCTCTATAAGCATGCTGAAAAGTCTGTTGTTAGGCTGCTTTACCACTGTTGGGTAGCATGTCACCAATCTGTGACATCGGGTAGCGTCACCCGATGTCACAGGAAGGCCAAAAAGATAATCAAGGACAACAACCACCCGAGCCACTGCCTGTTCACCCCGCTGTCATCCAGAAGGTGAGGTCAGTACAGGTTCATCAAAGCTGGGACTGAGAGACTGAAAAACAGCTTCTATCTCAAGGCCATCAGACTGTTAAATAGCCATCACTAGGCGGCTTCTACCCGGTTACGTAACCTTGCACCTTAGAGGCTGCTGCCCTATATACATAGACTTGAAATCACTGGCCACTTTAATAATGTTTACATATTTTTTCATAACTCTCTGTAAATACTGTATTCTATTCTACTGAATTTTAGTCTATGCCACTCCGACATTGCTCGTCCTAATATTTATATACAGTGGGGGGAACAGGTATTTGATACACTGCCGATTTTGCAGGTTTTCCCACTTACAAAGCATGTAGAAGTCTGTAATTTTTATCATAGGTACACTTCAACTGTGAGAGACGGAATCTAAAACAAAAATCGAGAAAATCACATTGTATGATTTTTAAGTAATTAATTTGCATTTTATTGCATGACATAAGTATTTGATACATCAGAAAAGCAGAACTTAATATTTGGTACAGAAACCTTTGTTTGCAATTACAGAGATCATATGTTTCCTGTAGTTCTTGACCAGGTTTGCACACACTGCAGCAGGGATTTTGGCCCACTCCTCCATACAGACCTTCTCCAGATCCTTCAGGTTTCGGGGCTGTCGCTGGGCAATACGGACTTTCAGCTCCCTCCAAAGATGTTCTATTGGGTTCAGGTCTGGAGACTGGCTAGGCCACTCCAGGAGGAAGAAGAAGGATGAGTACAACCCCAAGAACACCATCCCAACCGTGAAGCATGGAGGTGGAAACATCATTCTTTGGGGATGCTTTTCTGCAAAGGGGACAGGACGACTGCACCATATTGAGGGGAGGATAGATGGGGCCATGTATCGCTAGATCTTGGCCAACAACCTCCCTCCAGCGCGGGACCTTCCCTCAGTAAGAGCATTGAAGATGGGTCGTGGCTGGGTCTTCCAGCATGACAACGACCTGAAACACACAGCCAGGGCAACTAAGGAGTGGCTCCGTAAGAAGCATCTCAAGGTCCTGGAGTGGCCTAGCCAGTCTCCAGACCTGAACCCAATAGAAAATCTTTGGAGGGAGCTGAAAGTCTGTATTGCCCAGCGACAGCCCCGAAACCTGAAGGATCTGGAGAAGGTCTGTATGGAGGAGTGGGCCAAAATCCCTGCTGCAGTGTGTGCAAACCTGGTCAAGAACTACAGGAAACATATGATCTCTGTAATTGCAAACAAAGGTTTCTGTACCAAATATTAAGTTCAGCTTTTCTGATGTATCAAATACTTATGTCATGCAATAAAATGCAAATTAATTACTTAAAAATCATACAATGTGATTTTCTGGATTTTTGTTTTAGATTCCGTCACTCACAGTTGAAGAGTACCTATGATAAAAAAAATCGGCAGTGTATCAAATACTTGTTCTCCCCACTGTACGTCTTCAGATTTGGTCTGGTCTGGACCAACCAAATGTGACCGACCATCTCTATTCGGTTTTATGTTGCAAAATTTGAAATGGTGTTTTTTTTTACATTGGTTAATAGTAGAGACTCAGAGCTACAAAATAGTATATTATACATTGCAGGTGAGGAACAATGGGAAAGTAAATATGCTTTGAAAGTTGATAAACTTGTAACCCTCTTAAGCCTTAGCCCCACCCATCTCTTTATGGATTCACATGTGAGGCCATGAGTTAGTAAGGTAGTGTGGTAAACAACCAAAGTGGTGAAAGTAGTAGCCTACAATATGGAAAAACTCCAGGTAGAAATACACTTTATCTAGTTCTTGGCCTATATCCCAATCTGACTTTGGTGCAGGTCATGCTGTTCTTCACATTACCGTCTCTGGTAAACACACACTATATCAAATACAATCTAAGTTTATTTGTTACATGCACATGATACAGAAGGTGTAAACGGTACAGTGAAATTGTTACTTGCATATTTGCATAGTAGCAATATCAAAAATATAAAGACAATATAATATATATAATATATCATATAAATTAATACTCCTGTGAAGTAGTCACGTGGGACATACGCCTAGCTTCCTGAAACGGGTCCAAAATGTGGTCTTGTTTGGGGACGGAGCTTATCATAGTAATAGCCAGTGTGTAGAATAATACCCAAATATGCAAAACAATGACATTGCAGATTTCTACCTTTGTTTAACTATTTAGGATACATCACCATGAAGAGAATTACAATCATATCCATAATTATGCATTTCTGTTTATTAGAGATCAGGACCCATGATGGTATTCCGCTACTGTAATTCCGTTACCGGATATAAATCCCTTCAACTAGACACCTACTGTAGTTCAAAGTGCTGACTGATTAGTTTTTTATTTTGGTTTCTATAATTCCTTTGAACATTTAATGTACTATGCATTATCAAATCAAATTTTATTTGTCATGCTTTTAAAACAACAGGTGTAGACTAACAGTGAAATGCTTAATAATAGAAATAGTGACGAGGAATAAATACACAGTGAATAATGAATAAGTGACGATTAACAATAACATGGCTATATATGAGTACCAGTACTGAGTCGAGGTGCAGGGTCTGAGGTAATAACATGGCTATATATAAGGAGTACCAGTACTGAGTCGAGGTGCAGGGTCTGAGGTAATAACATGGCTATATATAAGGAGTACCAGTACTGAGTCGAGGTGCAGGGTCTGAGGTAATAACATAAATATATTTATTTTGTCTCGTCTCCATGTTTGCACCACGCAGACCGGACAAGTAGGCGATGACAATGGATTATGGTCATTGTAGTTAATTGGCACATTTTCTGCCCTAAACTATGTTGAATATTGTCCGGTTCAGTCTTGATCTGATTGATCCCCAGAGAAACTGTACATTGAGCTTACAGAAAAATAAATACTCATAAATGGAATTCAAATAATTGATGTTAGTCAATTGTTTTAAAAACGATTGTTAATCTCTCAGCACATAGTGTGTCATGTCATAGCAGACACTCCATTCTTTCTGCAGACATCTTTGAATCTTAATTCGGAGCAGATACAGTATTTAACAGAGTCTTTGGAACACGTGGTTGCATAAAAAACCTGAGATTTTACCGTAATTCTGTTATCAAACGTTGCATCTGTACAGTTCTTCCTGTTAATGTATTTTTTGTTTAAATTGTCACTGTAAATTGTTCAAAGTAGTCACTGTGCATAGAGTTTGAATGGTTTGTTAAACTTTGAAATTAATGTTTTTTGTTTGGCATACAGTTTAAAGTGAACAATCTGAGTCAAAGCGTAATTCCATTACAGATTAGCCAACACCCTAGCGAATAGTGTTGTCTCAGAAGGGCAGCGAGTCACAGACAAATCCCCAACGTAGGTTATCATCCTCATCCTATCATCCTCATCCTATCATCCTCATCCTATCATCCTCATCTATCATCTGAATCCTATCACACACACACACACACACACACACACACACACACACACACACACACACACACACACACACACACACACACACACACACACACACACACACAGACACAGACACAGACACACACACACACAGGCTTAATCTGCTGTGTGATATTTTCTAAATTGGCAGTTAGTTTATTGTCTGGTTAGTACAGAATAAATTGAGATAAGGGAGGGAGGCAGAGAGGGAAGGAGGTAGGGGGTGAGGGAGAGAGAGAGAGAGTGAGGGAGGCAGTGATGGAAGGAGGGAGGGAAAGAGAGAGGGAGGGAGGGAGGGAGGGAGGGAGGGAGGGAGGCAACGATGGATGTAGGGGGGAAAGGAGGGAGGGAGGGAGGCAGTAATTTAATTTTTAATTTAACCTTTATTTAACTAGGCAAGTCATTTAAGAACAAATTCTTAAGTTTAAGGAGCTCCTTTATCACCTGGGACTCAGTGACCGCCTACAGAGAGAACCTTTGTAGAGGGCAGGGGAAAAAGAGGGAGGAGCATTGGGACTCAGTGACCGCCTACAGAGAGAACCTTTGTAGAGGGCAGGGGAAAAAGAGGGAGGAGCATTGGGACTCAGTGACCGCCTACAGAGAGAACCTTTGTAGAGGGCAGGGGAAAAAGAGGGAGGAGCATTGGGACTAGTCGCCTTAGAAGGGGTGGCAGATGAGGAAATGTTGTTCGAGCAAGGAGGCGTGGCTGAGTCAAATAGGAATCCTGACATAATGAAGTGGTGGTTAAAGAGCTCAGCCATGTGCTTCTTGTCAGTAACAAGCACATCACAACTTTAAGGGACATGGGCAGCTGTGAGGAGGAGGGTTTATTCTCCGGGTCTTCAACCATTTTCCAGAACTTCTTGGGGTTAGACCCACAGAGAGAACTGCTCCTTAAAGTAACTAACTTTGGCCTTCTTGATAGCCTGAGTGCACTTATTTTTCATTTGTCTGAATTCTTGAGGTGGAGTAACTCTGCAAGATCACGGTTGAACCAGGGGCTGAACCTGTTTTTAATTCTAATTTTCTTTATGGGGGCGTGTTTGTTAACAATACAACTGAAAATATCAAAAAGAAGGTCCAAGCGTCTTCGACAGAGGGGATCAAGCTGATTCTATACCAATTTACAGAGGCCAGGTCATGAAGGAAGGCCTGCTCATTCAAGTTTTTTACCAAGCGTCTATGACAAATCAGGACAGGTCGTTTCACTGATGAGTCATTACGAACACAGGCTGTAAAACAGTGATCACTAAGGTCATTACAGAAAACACCAGACTGATACCCATCAGGATTATTTGTGAGGATAACATCGAGGAGAGTAGCCTTTTCTGGGTGTTTGAAATCATACCTTGTGGGATTGGTAATAATCTGAGACAGATTTAGGGAGTCCCATTGCTTTAGGACTTGGTCAGGTGGTTTAAGCATGTCCCAGTTTAGGTCACCTAGCAGGAAAATTCTGACTTAGTGTAAGGGGCCAGGAGAGAGCTTAGGGCAGGTAGGGTACAGGCCGGTGCTGATGGAGGACGATAACACCCAGCAACAGTCAACAAAGAGATATTTGAAAGTTTAATGCTTAAAACCAGCAAATAAAATAGTTTGGGGACAGACTTGGTGGAGACAACCGAGAACTGAAGGTGATCCTTGGTAAAGATTGCCACTCCCCCACCTTTGGAAGATCTGTCTGGCTGTTAGATTAGGTAGTTAGAGAGGGAGACAGCGATCAAAGGAGGGAGGGAAGGAGGGAGGGAGGTAAAGAGGGAGGGAGGGAGGGAGGGAGGGAGGGAGGGAGGGAGGGAGGGAGGGAAGGAGGTAAGGAAGGAGGGAGGGAAGGAGGGAGGGAGGGAGGGAAGGAGGTAAGGAAGGAGGGAGGGAAGGAGGGAGGGAGGGAGGGAGGGAGGGAGGGAAGGAGGGAGGGAGGGAGGGAAGGAGGGAGGGAAGGAGGGAGGGAGGGAGGGAAGGAGGGAGGGAGGGAGGTAAAGAGGGAGGCAGCGATCAAAAGAGGGAGGGAAGGAGGGAGGGAGGTAAAGAGGGAGGGAGGGAGGGAGGGAAGGAGTTAAGGAAGGAGGGAGGGAGGGAGGGAGGGAGGGAAGGAGGGAGGGAGGTAAAGAGGGAAGGAGGGAGGGAGGGAGGTAAGGAGGGAGGTAGTTAGAGAGGGAGGCAGCGATCAAAGGAGGGAGGGAAGGAGGTAAGGAGCGAGGGAGGGAAGGAGGGAGGTAAAGAGGGAGGGAAGGAGGGAGGGAGGGAAGGAGGGAGGGAGGTAAGGAGGCAGTGAGTGAAGGAGGGAGGGAGCGATGGGATGGAGAGTGTAGAGGTAGAGGGAGGGAGGGAGTGAGGAATGGATGGAGAGTGTAGAGGTAGAGGGAGGGAGTGATGGATGGAGTGTAGAGGTAGAGGGAGGGAGTGAGGGATGGAGTGTAGAGGTAGAGGGAGGGAGTGAGGGATGGAGAGTGTAGAGGTAGAGGTAGAGGGAGTGATGGAGTGTAGAGGTAGAGGGAGTGAGTGAGGGATGGAGAGTGTAGAGGTAGAGGTAGAGGGAGTGATGGAGTGTAGAGATAGAGGTAGAGGGAGTGAGGGATGGAGAGATAGAGGTAGAGGGAGTGATGGAGTGTAGAGGTAGAGGTAGAGGGAGGGATGGAGTGTAGAGGTAGAGGGAGTGAGTGAGGGATGGAGAGTGTAGAGGTAGAGGTAGAGGGAGTGATGGATGGAGAGTGTAGAGGTAGAGGGAGGGATGGAGTGTAGAGGTAGAGGGAGGGAGAGATGGATGGAGAGTGTAGAGGTAGAGGGAGGGATGGAGTGTAGAGGTAGAGGGAGTGAGTGATGGATGGAGAGTGTAGAGGTAGAGGTAGAGGGAGTGATGGATGGAGAGTGTAGAGGGAGGGAGTGAGGGATGGAGAGTGTAGAGGTAAAGGGAGGGAGAGATGGATGTTACTGCTATGCATAACTATAGTCCCTTTATTTGCTATTTAAAAAACAGAAGGTATAAAGGAGAGACAGAATAAGATGGGGAGACTGAAAGAGGGAAGGAGAGATGGATTGAAATCAGGAGGGAGGGAATGAAGTAGGCTACATGGAGGACTGGAGGAGATTGACATGTGGATCGGAAAGGATAGTAAAGGGAGTGTGGGAGGGAAGGAAGGAGGAAAGGAGAGATGGAAAACAGGAAGCGATACACTGACAGAGTTTTAGTATTAAGAAATGAGGAGATATTGAGGGGAGGTAGAGTGAAGGATGAAAGGATGGAGGAAACAGAAGATGGAAGACAGGAAGAGATGCTCAGAGAGATTTAGCTCCCTTTGGGTGGTTCAATAACTGTCAATAACTGTCTGTCTGGTTTCAAATGGATGATGACTCTCTCTCTCTCTCTCTCTCTCTAATTTAAGGGACTTTCTTGGCATGAAACATATGTTTACCTCATTTTGTGGGCAGTGTGCACATAGCCTGTCTTCTCTTTAGAGCCAGGTCTGCCTACGGCAGCCTTTCTCAATAGCAAGGCTATGCTCACTGAGTCTGTACATAGTCAAAGCTTTCCTTAAGTTTGGGTCAGTAACAGTGGTCAGGTATTCTGCCACTGTGTACTCTCTGTTTAGGGCCAAATAGCATTCTAGTTTGCTCTGTTTTTTTTTTTATTCTTTCCAATGTGTCAAGTAATTATCTTTTAGTTTCCTCATGATTTGGTTGGGTCTAATTGTGTTGCTGTCCTGGGGTTCTGTGGGGTCTGTTTGTGTTTGTGAACAGAGCCCCAGGACCAGCTTGTTTAGGGGACTCTTCTCCAGGTTCATCTCTCTGTAGGTGATGGCTTTGTTATGGAAGGTTTGGGAATCACTTCCTTTCAGGTGGTTGTAGAATTGAACGTCTATTTTCTGGATTTTGATAATTAGCTACGCATGCATTATTTGGTGTTTTACTTTGTACACAAGGATATTTTTGCAGAATTCTGCAAGCAGAGTCTCAATTTGATGTGATTTATTGGTTGGTGAGTGGACCCCAGACCTCACAACCATAAAAGGCAATGGGGTCTATATCTGATTCAATCATTTTTATCCAGATCCTAATTGGTATGTCGAATTTTATGTTCCCTTCTTGCCTTGTCTCTAAGATCGTTCACAGCTTTGTGGAGGTTACCTGTGGCGCTGATGTTTAGGCCGAGGTATGTATATTTCTTTGTGTGCTCTAGGGCAACGGTGTCTAGATGGAATTTGTATTTGTGGTTCTGGCAACTGGACCTTTTTTGGAAAACCATTATTTTTGTCTTATTGAGATCTACTGTCAGGTCTCAGGTCTGACAGAATCTGTGCAGAAGATCTAGGTGCTGCTGTAGGCCCTCCTTGGTTGGTGACAGAAGCACCAGTGACAGAAGCACCAGATCATCAGCAAACAGTAGACATTTGACTTCAGATTCTAGTAGGGTTGGCTGGTTGCTGCTGACTGTTTTAGTGCCTTCTCCAATTCGTTGATATACAGTATATGTTGAAGAGGGTGGGACTTAGAGTTGAGAGTTTGGGTAAGAATTGAGCTAAGAATTTGGGTAAGAGTTGAGCTAAGAGTTAAGCTAAGAGATGAGCTAAGTTGGGCTACGAGTTGGGCTAAGAGTTGGGCTAAGAGTTCAGCATGTTCGCTTTACCTTGTCTTCAGTGACCCAAAGCGACCGCCAACTGAAACAGCTGCTAGTCTCCAGTGAGTCCCAAGACTCCCGAGCCACTATTTAGAAAACACCTTCTGTTATTGTGTTAGTCTGTCACCCCTGTTAAGTTCTGGAACATCAGGCTGGCATGTTGGAAATAGAGAGAGAGTGTCTGTCTGTGTTAGTGTGTCTGTGTGTGTTAGTGTGTCTGTGTGTGTTAGTGTGTGTGTTGGCAGTGCCAGCCTAACAGCTGCCCAGGGTCTGTCTTTGTATATTTATGGAGACATGCTGCACTGCACTGACATACACACATACACACACACACACAAACACACACACATACACACAAACACACACACAAACACACACACTTGGGTACTACCTGTCAGACTCAGCCTGTCAACTTTGCAGGATGTTGCTCCACAGGGGGTTTGGATTGTTTGTGTGTTTGTTTGTGTGTGTGTGTGTGTGTGTGTGTGTATGTGTGTGTGTGTGTGTGTGTGTGTATGGTTTGAGTGCAAGAGAAACCAATTATGTTGGTGTGTCCTGCCTGGAGGGTTGTCCTCTGACATTGGCTACCATTAAGTGTTCCCCAGGAGGTGCCTGGCATAGCCATAATGAAACACGCGAGCATACACACACATACACATACACATACAAACACAAACACACACATACACATACAAACACACACAGCAGCTGGGTTGGCATCTTTGCATCGTCATTGTGTTGGCAGTGGGCAGCAGTAGATAATCCATTGTTTAACATTAGTATTACCATAGTGAAGGGTTTGGCACCGTACTGTAGTGTCAGACAGCAGCCAGTACTGGAGTCATTACAGGGCTCTATGCTAACTTTCTTCTGCTCCTAAATGAAAAAATGTAGGAGCACAGTGAAAAATGTTCAGGTAACACAGAGTTTATTAACAAACAATTGATTACATACATAGTTACAGTGGGGAGAAAAAGACCTGGTCAAGAACTACAGGAAATGTATGATCTCTGTAATTGCAAACAAAGGTTTCTGTACCAAATATTAAGTTCTGCTTTTCTGATGTATCAAATACTTATGTCATGCAATAAAATGCAAATTAATTACTTAAAAATCATACAATGTGATTTTCTGGATTTTTGTTTTAGATTCCGTCTCTCACAGTTGAAGTGTACCTATGATAAAAATTACAGACCTCTACATGCTTTGTAAGTGGGAAAACCTGCAAAATCGGCAGTGTATCAAATACCTGTTCCCCCCACTGTATGTGTGTGTGTGTGTGTGTGTGTGTGTGTGTGTGTGTGTGTGTGTGTGTGTGTGTGTGTGTGTGTGTGTTTGCGTGTGTCTGTGTGTGTTTGAGTGTACTAAGGGACACACATCTGTGCAACAGCACATACTACCAAAATCACACATTGACCCATGCCTACTAGACGCAAAGGATATCAGTTGTCCAGCTTGGCCGTCTGGCACGCTTAGAGGTCAGCCAGCGGTCCACGGCAGGAGTGGGATCAAACTCCTCCAGGTTGGTCCTTGTCAGGTCTTCGGTGGTGGAGACCCCAAGGCAGCTTCTTGTTGAATTCTTAATCTGGTTCTGTGCAGAGAAGCCTCGCTCACACTGGGCACCAGCATAAGCTGCACCCACTCCAGTATGTTCTAGAGAAAAGATGATATCTTTCAATTTCATTTAAACACTTACCATTAACTTAGCAAAACCAAACATAGAAGGATACCATACATAACCACTCAGGACTGTTAGCCTACCTTGTAATCGTGCCTGTAGGGGTCTTTTGTCAACATGGTCTCCCACAGGTCACTGTAGGACTTGTCCTTGACATTGTGGCTGACCAGGATTTTCATCCCATGCCACTCATCCTGGATTGCAGCCATGTTGCGCCCCGATCTGCAGGATTGAACAGAGCAAGGGAGTTTGCAAATATGCAAACATTACATTGTCTCATATGGCAATGCAGTGTCAAATAAATTCTTACCTCTCTAGAGGCTCCTTGAAATGCCTCATCAGGTCTGCCACACCATCATCGCCAAAGGTGAGAAGGCTGGCCTGGTCTTCTGGCCATGTGTCAGGGGTTAGCACTCTGAAAGACTCCACTGAGGTCAGGACACCCTCATCCTTCAGCAAACCACCAAACCTGGCTTTGAGATCATCCACGGCGATGTTGATGGCATCCTCCATGTGCTGCTTCAGCTGGGGATTGGTGAGGTCCATGAAGCCTTTCAGATTCCCTTTCAGTGTTATTCCCTTTAACAGAAATAACACACACACAGAGACACACCAACACACAATGAAATGTCTGGCCATTTGTCCGTCTGCCATAATTCATTTTTAAAGACTTCTCCACTGCATTTCCCTCCTTATCCTCAAATCGTTCTATTGGGCAACGAATACATTGATTCTCACACTGAGAATCTGTCTTAATCATCGATTTTAATCATCGATTTCTTTTACATCCTAACAAGCTCTCATCCTAACACACCTGGAATCTCCTCTCATCACTCTGCTGCTGAGCAAGCATAGTCTGGATCTTCTCCAGCATGCCTCCTGCCTTTGCCCTAAGCTTTAGTGCTTCCAGTCTGGCCACTGTCTTCCTCAACTCTAACGTGGCTTGGGGGAGGATCAGGTCAATCCTTTGCGGATATCTCCTCAAACATGTCTGAGAGAAAATGGCAGAATAGTCAAAAGAGTGCATTCTCCATTTCCCGCTTTATCTGTTAAGTAGTGAGTAAATAAACTGTCACCTGTCAATTACTTGATTCTGAAAGTTAATTAGAATCTTGAACCAATTTTTTAAAACTAGTGTGGTATTACATTTCCTGTGTAAAACTGACATTTTTTGCCCGCCCTTGAACTTCCGCTGTTGTTGATGCTACGGCCAGGTGCTCTATGTGCTGCAGAACAACGGAGTACTGGCCTTCGTCAGTGGCAAGGTCCTTGTCTTGTCCATGCCGCAGGAACACTGAGGGCTCTGTGGACATGGGGGATCCAGCGAGTTCCCCTAACGCTAGACGGTGTGCAAATATCCACACCAAGCTCTTGCCCGAGAACATAGAGCTCTCGTTTGGATTTTCTGCTGAAGTGATACGTCTTCCATATTACATTCAGAACATCGTAAACGACAGACATCTTTGGCTCTTTCTTCTGAATGATCAGTATTGCCAGCTCTAGCCTGTGAAAGTCAGAACGGAATCTTCCAAAAAATTCACTGTCTCCTTCCCCCCGTCTCTTGTGCCAACAGAAAACAATAATTCTGTGGTATTTACCATTCCAGCACTTAGTACAGACACACAGTATTGTTTAACATTCTCTGCTAGCAAATAAAACTAAATCATAGAGAATGTATTCGTTACAAACCTATGTGGCATACAGTGGATTGGGTTTATATCCCCCCCTGCCTCTCTCTGCAGGTGGGCAATCACTCCCCCACGTTGGCCCATGTTCACAGAGGCACCTGAAGGAGATGCACTTCTTCATCCATGACCCTCCATCCTCCTCTGGGCAAACAGCACGAAATGTGGCCTTGGTGGCATCCAAAACACCTCGATTGACAACACAAAAAAACTATTATACAAAGTATTTCTGACAAACTAAATCTCAATTACGAATAATGATTAAACTTTATACACAAGAATAAAGCCTATAAAGAGAAACAACTTACCAATGGCATGGGAGGGCTCAAGGGTCTGTTGTCCGACCAGGAGATTGACTGGCTTCCCATCCTCCAATAAGCGCATGTAGATAATCTCTCATTCAGTGTTGGATATATCAGTGTCTCCGTCTATTAGAACGGCAAGATGTCCGAAATTTGACCGATCATCTCCACACATCTGACCTCATTGTCGTATGTGGGATTCATGTCAACTCCGTTTTTGTGATGGAGTCTGATAAGCGGCCAAAATTTGACGAAAGGTTCTTCTTTCGCAATACTTAGAATACGTGGACACCTACAAATACTTTGGGGTCTGGTTAGACTGTAAACTCTCCTTCCAGACTCACATTAAGCATCTCCAATCCAAAATTAAATCTAGAATCGGCTTCCTATTTCGCAACAAAGCCTCCTTCACTCATGCTGCCAAACATGCCCTCGTAAAACTGACCACCCTACCGATCCTTGACTTCGGCAATGTCATTTACAAAATAGCCTCCAACACCCTCCTCAGCAAATTGGATGTAGTCTATCACAGTGCCATCCGTTTTGTTACCAAAGCTCCATATACTACCCACCACTGCGACCTGTATGCTCTCGTTGGCTGGCCCTCACTACATATTCGTCGCCAAACACACTGGCTCCAGGTCATATATAAGTCTTTACTAGGTAAATCCCTGCCTTATCTCAGCTCGCTGGTCACCATAGCAACACCCACCCTTAGCATGCGCTCCAGCAGGTGTATTTCACTGGTCATCCCCAAAGCCAACACCTCCTTTGGCCTCCATTACTTCCAGTTCTCTGCTGCCAATGACTGGAACAAATTGCAAAAATCATTGAAGCTGGAGACTACCCTCCCTCACTAACTTTGAGCATCAGCTGTCAGAGCAGCTTACCGATCACTGCACCTGTAAATAGCCCACCCTACTACCTCATCCCCATATTATTATTTTTGCTCATTTGCACTCCCGTATCTCTATTTGCACATCATCGTCTGCACATCTATCATTCCAGTGTTAATGCTAATTTGTAATTATTTCACCACTATGGCCTATTTATTGCCCTATCTTCCTAATCTTACTACATTTGCACACACTGTATATAGATGCTCTATTGTGTTATTGACTGTACGTTTGTTTATTCCCATGTGTAACTTTGTGTTGTTGTTTTTGTCGCACTGCTTTGCTTTGTCTTGGCCAGGTCGCAGTTGTAAATGAGAACTTGTTCTCAACTGGACTACCTGCTTAAATAAGTATGCAATGTTTATCTTTATTTCCAGCTGCTTCCTCTTCTCCTCTTCAGACAGCAGTACTTGCCTCCTCAAGGTTGAGACAGGAGAAACCTTCAACGTCCACTGTTGCCGGCGCAGGGAGAACATATAGATTCAATGCGAATTGGCTCAATATGTTCCCATGGCTAGAGTTGGAAAACAACGTCATGTTTTGCAAATATTGTAGAGGGCAGACATAGGTGGGAAACTTGTCCTTCATGTCAGGAAACTCGCATCTGAAAAGAGATAGCCTAGCGAAACAACATCTAGCGGAGGCATATCCAGTGCAGAGATCTGTACCTGTTGAGACAGGAGAAACCATCAGCCAGGGCAGAAATAGTATAATAATATAACCTAGCCATGGGAACATATTGAGCCAATTCGCATTGAATCTATATGTTCTCCCTGCGCCGGCAACAGTGGACGTTGAAGTGACAGCGTGGGTCATGGTAGCTTCGCTAACGTTGTTCTCAGCAGCTTCGCTAACGTTGTTCTCAGCAGCTTCGCTAACATTGTTCTCAGCAGCTTCGCTAACATTGTTCTCAGCAGCTTCACTAACGTTGTTCTCAGAAGCTTCGCTAACAGCTTCGCTAACGTGTTCTCAGAAGCTTCGCTAACAGCTTCGCTAACGTGTTCTCAGAAGCTTCGCTAACGTTGTTCTCAGAAGCTTCGCTAACGTTGTTCTCAGAAGCTTCGCTAACAGCTTCGCTAACGTGTTCTCAGAAGCTTCGCTAACGTGTTCTCAGAAGCTTCGCTAACGTGTTCTCAGCATCCCTAACGTTAGCCGCCTCAGGTAAAACTTGTGAAGAGGCTTTATTAGTTGAACCTTGCGAATCCCCCTTACCGGATTCCTCTTTCTCCTCGTCTCTTTTTCGTTTAAAATAACATTGAATGGGCTTCATTGTTAGCGATGTCTGCACGTTAACTTATAGCATATACCGATACTTTTTTCCAGTGTTGTTCGCCTCTCTCTCACTCTGACTGGACTGCGTCATCACAGAAAACTCTACTGTGGTTGGTGCATGCCGCTTGTGGAATGTGGACTCTTAGTTTTTAAACAATTAGCAGCGGGGGAAAAAATTGATTACGGTAAATTGTCATCTTTACTCACACACTGTGCTCGTAAATAATTTTTGCGGTTCGCACATATCAATTTTTAGGGGCAAATGCGAGTGAAATACTCGCACTGTAGAGCCCTGCATTACCATAGGATAATATGAAAACCAGCTAGCCAGTACCAGAGTCATTACCACAAGATAATATGAAAACCAGCCAGCCAGTACCGGAGTCATTACCACAGGATAATATGAAAACCAGCCAGCCAGTACCGGAGTCATTACCAGGATAATATGAAAACCAGCCAGCCAGTACCGGAGTCATTACCACAGGATAATATGAGGCCTGGGGTGGTCTAGCGGTCTAAGTGGCTGCCTCTGGACTGTACTGTGTACACATGTACTGTTTACACCTGTGAGCATGGGATTGAATTAGACCCACTGCTCTAGCATGGGATTGAATCAGACCCACTGCTCTAGCATGGGATTGAATCAGACCCACTGCTCTAGCATGGGATTGAATCAGACCACTGCTCTAGCATGGGATTGAATCAGACCCACTGCTCCTATCTAAACAACAAATATGAATTAATTGGGACTGCCCCTGTCCTTTAAAAAAGCATAATATGTTATGCTGTGAAAGGGACCAAGAAAGTTCCATTAAGAAGCATTAGGGTTTGTGTAGTGCTGGTGTTAGAGCAGTAATGATGATGATGAACACGCACGGATGCACGCACTCACACACAGACCGACACAGACAACGTAATGATCCCATTAAGAAGCATTAGGGTTTGTGTAGCGCTGGTGTTAGAGCAGTAATGATGATGAACACAATATTCACTGTGACTTAACGTTAGTCTGATGTACAGCAGAATGTGAAACAGAGACCCAGGTTGCATTGTGTGTGTTTGTATGTGTGTGTTTGTGTGTGTGTGGGGGGGATTGCACACACAGAGAGAAGCTGAGATTGAGAGAGCGCAAAGGGGAGAGAGACAGAGAAAGCCTTTGGCATATCCCATTCATGGTCCCCTCTATCCCTCTCCTTCCCTCTTTATCCCTTTCCTTCCCTCTTTATCCCTCTCCTTCCCTCTGTATCCCTCTCCTTCCCTCTTTATCCCTCTCCTTCCCTCTTTATCCCTCTCCTTCCCTCTTTATCCTGCTCCTTCCCTCTCCTTCCCTCTCCTCACCCTCTTTATCCCTCTCCTTCCCTCTCCTTCACTCTTTCTCCCTCTCCTTCCAAGATTTGAGTTCTGTTTTTTCCTGCAGTTTGTTTTTGCAACAAGCGCTCACAGTTTCACATCAGAATTATATGTTCATCAATTTTTCCCTCTCCTTCCCTCTTTATCCCTTCCTTCCCTCTCCTTCCCTCTTTCTCCCTCTCCTTCCCTCTTTCTCCCTCTCCCTCTCGAGACATGTCCCGAAGCCACTCCTGCATTGTCTTGGCTGTGTGCTTAGGGTCATTGTCCTGTTGGAAGGTGAACCTTCGCCCCAGTCTGAGGTCCTGAGCGCTCTGGAGCTGGTTTTCATAAAGGATCTCTCTCTGTACTTTGCTCTGTTCATCTTTGCCTTGATCCTGACTAGTCTCCCGGTTCTTGCTGCTCATGAACATCCCCACAGCAAGATGCTGCCACCCCCATGCTTCACAGTAGGGATGGTGATAGGTTTCCTCCAGATGTGACGCTTGGCATTCTGGCCAAAGCGTTCAATCTTGGTTTCATCAGACCAGAGAACCTTTTTTCTCATGGTCTGAGAGTCTTTAAGTGCCTTTTGGCAAACTCCAAGCTGGCTGTCATGTGACTTTCACTGAGGAGTGGCTTCCTTCTGGCCACTCTACCATAAAGGCCTGGTTGGTGGAGTGCTGCAGAGATGGTTGTCCTTCTGGAAAGTTCTCCCATCTCCACAGACGAACTCTAGAGCTCTGTCCAAGTGACCATTGGGTTCTTGGTCACCTCCCAGTCCAATGCCCTTCTCCCCTGACTGCTCAGTTTTGCCGGGTGGCCAGCTCTAGGAAGAGTCTTGGTGGTTCCAAACTTCTTCCATTTAAGAATGATGGAGGCCACTGTGTTCTTGGGGAACTTCAATGCTGCAGCATGTTTTTGGTACCCTTCCCCAGATCTGTGCCTCGAAAAACAATCCTGTCTCGGAGCTCTACGGACAATTCCTTTCGACCTCATGGCTTGGTTTGCGCTTACATGAAGTTCTTATTTACAATGACAGCCTACCTACAGGGTCAGCCCCTGGAGCAAATTAGGGTTAAGTGCCTTGCTCAAGGATACATCGACAGGTTTTCACCTTGTTGGCTTGGGGATTCGATCCAGCAATCTTTCGGTTACTGGCCCAACGCTCTGACCACTAAACTACTTGCCACCAAATAAAGTTGTAGAAACATCTCTCAATGGAAACAGGATGCACCTGAGCAAAATTTCAAGTCTCATAGCAAAGGGTCTGGATACTTATGTAAATAATGTATTTCTGTTTTTATTTTTAATACATTTTCAAAAATGTCTGAAAAGCAGTTTTGCTTCATCATTATGGGGTATTGTGTGTAGGTTTTTTTGGGGGCGTAACTTAACAAAATGTGGAAAAAGTCAAGGGGTCGGAATACTTTCAGAAGGCACTGTGTATGTCAGTGTCAGTAAGTTTTGTCCCCAAAATCTTTTTTTACATGGTGATAGTATAGTATATTGACTGATGGTGATAGTATAGTATATTGACATGGTGATAGTATAGTATATTGACATGTTGATAGTATAGTATATTGACATGGTGATAGTATAGTATATTGACATGGTTATAGTATAGTATATTGACTGATGGTGATAGTATAGTATATTGACATGGTTATAGTATAGTATATTGACATGGTTATAGTATAGTATATTGACATGGTTATAGTATAGTATATTGACTGATGGTGATAGTATAGTATATTGACATGGTTATAGTATAGTATATTGACATGGTGATAGTATAGTATATTGACATGGTTATAGTATAGTATATTGACATGGTTATAGTATAGTATATTGACATGGTTATAGTATAGTATATTGACATGGTGATAGTATAGTATATTGACATGGTTATAGTATAGTATATTGACATGGTTATAGTATAGTATATTGACATGGTGATAGTATAGTATATTGACATGGTGATAGTATAGTATATTGACTGATGGTGATAGTATAGTATATTGACATGGTTATAGTATAGTATATTGACTGATGGTGATAGTATAGTATATTGACATGGTTATAGTATAGTATATTGACATGGTTATAGTATAGTATATTGACATGGTTATAGTATAGTATATTGACATGGTGATAGTATAGTATATTGACATGGTTATAGTATAGTATATTGACATGGTTATAGTATAGTATATTGACATGGTTATAGTATAGTATATTGACATGGTGATAGTATAGTATATTGACTGATGGTGATAGTATAGTATATTGACATGGTTATAGTATAGTATATTGACATGGTTATAGTATAGTATATTGACATGGTTATAGTATAGTATATTGACATGGTGATAGTATAGTATATTGACATGGTGATAGTATAGTATATTGACATGGTTATAGTATAGTATATTGACATGGTTATAGTATACTATATTGACATGGTTATAGTATAGTATATTGACATGGTTATAGTATAGTATATTGACTGATGGTGATAGTATAGTATATTGACATGGTTATAGTATAGTATATTGACATGGTTATAGTATAGTATATTGACATGGTTATAGTATAGTATATTGACATGGTGATAGTATAGTATATTGACATGGTGATAATATAGTATATTGACATGGTTATAGTATAGTATATTGACATGGTTATAGTATAGTATATTGACATGGTGATAGTATAGTATATTGACTGATGGTGATTGTATAGTATATTGACATGTTGATAGTATAGTATATTGACATGGTTATAGTATAGTATATTGACATGGTTATAGTATAGTATATTGGCATGGTTATAGTATAGTATATTGACATTGTTATAGTATAGTATATTGACATGGTGATAGTATAGTATATTGACATGGTGATAATATAGTATATTGACATGGTTATAGTATAGTATATTGACATGGTTATAGTATAGTATATTGACATGGTGATAGTATAGTATATTAAAATGGTGATAGTATAGTATATTGACATGGTTATAGTATATTGACATGGTTATAGTATAGTATATTGACATGGTTATAGTATATTGACATGGTGATAGTATAGTATATTGACATGGTTATAGTATAGTATATTGACATGGTGATAGTATAGTATATTGACATGGTTATAGTATAGTATATTGACATGGTTATAGTATAGTATATTGACATGGTGATAGTATAGTATATTGACATGGTTATAGTATAGTATATTGACATGGTTATAGTATAGTATATTGACATGGTTATAGTATAGTATATTGACATGGCGATAGTATAGTATATTGACATGGTTATAGTATAGTATATCTCTCTTTTTATCTCTATTTTTATGTCTCTCTCTCTTTCTCTCTCTCTCTCTCTCCCTCTCTCTCTCTCTCTCCCTCTCTCTCTTTTTCTCTATCTATCTCTCTTTCTGTCTCTCTCTCTTTCTCTGTCTCTCGCCCTATTTTTTTCTCTGATGGTAGTAGGTGTGAATCCTTCATTTCTTTCCTGTGCTGTTGCTTTCCCTCTCTCCTCTTTTCTCTCTCCCACACGTACACTCCAGATCAAGTATATGAACAATGCTTCTCCCTTTCCCTTTCTCAATTCGTCTCTCTCCATTTTACATTTTTAAGTATATGGTCTCAACTTTCCTATCCCCCCCCTCTCTCTCGCTCTCTCTCTGTCTTTCTCTCTCTCTCTCTGTCATTCCCTTTTTCTCAATGTGTGAATCATAATTGGACGCGGTGTGAATGCAGCATACTGGTGTAACTGCTCAGGCAATGGATGGAAGAAAGAGAGGAGAGAGAGTTGAGGAGGGGAGGACAGCGTAGAGAAATTAGGAGGAGAGGAGGAGGAGGAGTGGATGAGGAGAGTAGAGGGAGTTGAGGAGGGGAGGACAGCTTAGAGAAATTAGGAGGAGAGGAGGAGGAGTGGATGAAGAGAGGAGAGGGAGTTGAGGAGGGGAGGACAGCTTAGAGAAATTAGGAGGAGAGGTACAATAGAAGAGAAGTGTTGAATATGCATATCTACATCCCCTCCTGCTGGTTTTCATCTCTACCCCTGTGATGCAGCCCTTTGACTGTGGCTGTTCCTATACCCACCACTTACAGTGAACCAATGGAGGTGGCATGCATCCTAAGTGGTGTGCTAGTGTCAATATTGGAACAAAGCCACAGTCAAAGGGCTGCGTCACAGGGGTAGAGATATATTCTACACTTCTCTTCAAAATCTCTAAAATGAATTGAGCGAATAGGTTCATGGATTAGCTATAGATCCTGAGCCGTTGCCTGAGTAAAATGTATAGAAATTGATTAAAAACTAGCCACCCACCTCAAGGACTGCAACATTTTGCCTGTAGGATCAGACAGAAATTGCCAAGGCTGGATCTCTGTTCTCTATCTCTGAAATCGATACACATCAAACTTGATGCTACAGCAAAATGCTTCCATTTATCCATTTATTCCCAGCTGCAGCAAAAGGCTTCCAAACTGTTTTAGCGATTAGGGTGCATCACAAATGGCACCCTATTCACTATATAGTGCACTACCTTTTACCAGAACCCTGGTCAAAAGTAGTGCACTATTGAGGGAATAGGGTTCCATTTGGGATGCCCGTAAGGTATAGCAGAGACTGGCTGTGAAGAGATTGATTATAAAACACATTCCCAGTGGTTCTGATCAATAGTTTCTGGGGAGTTGGAAATAAATGGATAAAGGATATAATGCATTGTGTGTTTGTGTGTGTGTGTATTGATGGAGATATGAGTATAGAGGTAGAGAAGACGATGTGAAGGTAATCTGTCACTGTAGTCGACACAAACGTGAGTTTCCATTGTAAATCCTAACAACAGATTTCACCAGAGAACAGGATTGTGTGTTATGACGTCATACTATGAGTCATAATCCACCCTACTGTACTGGAGAGGTCCCACTACTGTGTCACATCACCTCATCAACTCTGTCACGCTCTCTCGTTCTCTCTCTCTCCCCCTTCTCACCCTCTAGTTCTCTCTC
>CM042423.1:3954147-3961647 GCA_023634145.1 Thymallus thymallus
CACCTTAGCCAAATACATTTAAACTCAGTTTTTCACAATTCCTGACATTTAATCCTAGTAAAAATTCCCTGTCTTAGGTCAGTTAGGATCACCACTTTATTTTAAGAATGTGAAATGTGAGAATAATAGTAGAGAGAATGATTTATTTCAGCTTTTATTTCTTTCATCACATTCCCAATGGGTCAGAAGTTTACATACACTCAATTAGTAATTGGTAGCATTGCCTTTAAATTGTTTAACTTGTGTCAAACGTTTCGGGTAGCCTTCCAAAAGCTTCCCACAACAAGTTGGGTGAATTTTGGCCCATTCCTCCTGACAGAACTGGTGTAACTGAGTCAGGTTTGTAGGCCTCCTTGCTCGCACACGCTTTTTCAGTTCTGCCCACAAATGTTCTATAGGATTGAGGTCAGGGCTTTGTTATGGCCACTCCAATACCTTGACTTTGTTGTCCTTAAGCCATTTTGCCACAGCTTTTGAAGTGTGCTTGGGGTCATTGTCCATTTGGAAGACCCATTTGCGACCAAGCTTTAACTTCCTGAATGATGTCTTGAGATGTTGCTTCAATATATCCACATCATTTTCCTTCCTCATGATGCCACCTATTTTGTGAAGTGCACCAGTCCCTCCTGCAGAAAGGATGAACCTGACTTGTGGACGTCTACACATTTTTTTTCTGAGGTCTTGGCTGATTTCTTTTGATTTTCCCATGATGTCGAGCAAAGAGGCACTGAAGGTAGGCCTTGAAATACATCCACAGGTACTCCTCCAATTGACTCAAATGATGTCAAGGCCAGCTCCAAGAAGAAACTACTTCTATTTAAGAATGATTGAGGCCACTGTGTTCTATGTAGCCTCAAAACATGGTTCAAAATATAATGTTGATGATATCATGGAGGGTCAGCCCTTGCATCCATAGATCTGTCTATACATTTGAGAGTGGTTACATTTCTCCAGTCCCATCCCTAAGCTGTTTACCATAAAAAGTGGTGGGGATCTCACCACTTTACGCCACAGGTAAAGTGTTGGTCCCATGTTTCATGAGCTGAAATAGAAAATCCCATTTTGATTACATCCCTGTTAGTGAGCATTTCTCATTTGCCAAGATAATCCATCCACGTGACAGTTGTGGCATATTCAGAAGCTGATTAAACAGCATGGTCATTACACAGGTGCACCTTGTGTTGGGGACATTAAAAGGCCACTCTAAAATGTGCAGTTTTGTCACACAACACAATACCACAGATGTCTCAGGTTCTGAGGGAGCGTGTAATTGGCTGCTGACTGCAGGAATGTTCACCAGATCTGTTGACAGAGAATTTAATGTTAATTTATCTACCATAAACCGCCTCCAATGTTGTTTTAGAGAATTTGGTTTAAAACACAGATTTTTGATTGTCTGCTTTTTGAAAATGCTGATATCTGAAAGCTATTGCAACTCCGGGTATTTTTGGAATGGAGGAGACTGATTATTTGGCATACTTCCGAGAACACAAACACTTGCATCTTTCATAGCGAGCTAGCAATGGACAGAGAGAAAGATGGGAGGGGCACAGTATAGGCAGGTCGGGCCACCAGGCAGACAGAGTCAGAACCGTGCACCAGGCTTATCTATCAGTATAGGCAGGTCGACCACCAGGCAGACAGAGTCCGAACCGTGCACCAGGCTTATCTATCAGTATAGGCAGGTCGGCCACCAGGAAGAAAGAGTCAGAACCGTGCACCAGGCTTATCTATCAGCAATCAAATAAAGCCTTTCGCAATTTCTTGTCTAGCAATGTCTCACAACTTCAGTAAAGCAAGGCCAATCATCAGTGAATAGTCTAGAAAACATAGTTTTTCCTTTTCTTAAAGGTGCAATATGTAAAAATTGCTCCACGATTTCCTGGTTACTAAAATTCTAACAGTTTGCCTAATTTCAGTTTATGCGTTAAAACAAGCACCATATATTGTGTAGAGAACCGTTGTACCATCTACACCACTGGGAAAAATCTTTTGAATAACCAACAACATTGTATTTTCAGCTGTTTAAAGGTGAAAGTAAAAGATGCAAAAACTAAACTTAAGAACAGGAAGCATATAAATAGCACACATAGAACATATTTACCACTTCTTAGACTTGCTTTCAATGAGAATGACAGATCTATAAGTCACATTTCTATGTGACTTTGGTCGGGTCGCCCAAAAAGTTGCATACTGCAGCTTTAACGTTAACGATTCCAATTTCGTTTAAAAGTTTTTGCCTTGCTTGTCTTTGGAGACAGATCACAGAGTGACAGATTAAAGAACAGCCATTACCATCTTAGTGATGTAGGATTGTTACTTATATTAAAGTGTCACTCCTGTCTCCTTTTCACCCAAAAGGCACATCTCAATAGGTGGTCCAGGTAAGTGGGGGCGGGGCCTTTCTTCTTCTGTGCTCTATTATTCCTCAAGCAGGGAGGAAGGCCGATGACATCACAGAGCACCATCAGACCAACTCCTTGAAGTATGCAGTTGTGTCAAACAAAAAATATTTTGCTCAAAACACATTTTTTTTACCCTTTAGTGTGTGTACTTTACTGTATTTATACTTGGGATATCGCTTTTCAACGGTAAAAATTCAAAAATTTCTAGAGGACATCTTTAAGTGGTCTGTGTCAAAGAATGTTCAGCGGACCTTCAGTGAAATTGATTGCTGGTGATTTTCTGAGGGCAAGCACCTTTATCAAAGCAGTATTGCAACACACGTATTGCTTTGACCAAGGAAAGGAGCTTGTCTACGAAACGTGTCAGCAATAAAATTAATTGAAGGGAATTAAATTGCCATCCTGAACCTTCCTTTTCATTTGCAGTTTTACAATCCTGGGACTGAGCACCCCTTCAGAGGTCCAGACAATTTGTTGCAATCTTGGTTAGAGAGCCAGCACACCACAACTAATTATTTTAGGGGGTAGATCATCTTAAAAGTTTTATTTTTTTGTGATCCAATACGTAATATAGTACATTTATCATAATTTGGTTTTAATCCAGAGAGGTTAGAAAAAGTATCTAGATCCTCTATGAGGCTGTGGACGGATCCTAATTGTGGATTTAAAAGAAAACATGTATCATCAATGTACAATGACACTTTTTGTTTTTAATCCATGGATTTCTAATCCCTTGATATTGTTGTTGGATCTGATTTTAATAGCTAACATTTCGATGGCAATAATACACCACAACTACTACACCAAGAGGTCTTGATAATAAGTATAGTCCAACCAACTGTTCTATTAGCCAATCAGATGACCAGATCAATCCATCTATTCGCTAATGACTTGCTTCATCATTGGGTTTCCCTGCGTCCTCATTGTGCATGCTGTGTGTGTTTCTTATGGGTCCACACAGCGCCTGCAATGTGGAGGCAGAGATGCCTAGAGTCATCCCTCGGGAAAGATTGAGCATTTTCATACTTTTCAGGCTTTATTCAGACTGATAAGTGAAGATTGAAGGGGAGTGGAGAATGGTTGGCGTCAATAACATTTACATTCCAGTCAATTCAGAAAGTCAACCAAATGTAAATCCCAATTTCCCTGATTGAAAAGCATCCGAGGAAGACATCAGCTTGACTTTGAAACGTCAGTCGCCTGTTCTCATCCTGTACAGTGAATTATAGTGAGCTAAACAAAATCAATATTTTGTGGAGTTCTCCTTTCTGCTTCTAATTAGTCCTTTTGGATTTTTTCTTGGTAAGCCCTTTTGTCATTGTTGTTGAGCCCCCCTCCCTTGTTTACGGAAGCGCTAAGGTCTACCTGAACTTGAGCATTGAAGAGAATTGGAATTGACCCCAACCCTGGAGGGCAGGCACAGTAGGTAGGTTGGATTGAATATGGAGTGAAAGGGAAAGGGGGATACTAGTCAGTTGTACAACTGAATGCATTCAACTGAAATGTGTCTTCTGCATTTAACCCAACCTCTGAATCAGAGAGGTGCGGGGGGCTGCCTTAATCATTTAAACCAACCTCTGAATCAGAGAGGTGCGGGGCCTGCCTTAATCATTTAACCCAACCTCTGAATCAGAGAGGTGCGGGGGGCTGCCTTAATCATTTAACCCAACCTCTGAATCAGAGAGGTATGGCGGGCTGCCTTAATCATTTTTTGGAAATGCCCCCATAATGTATTACCTCACACTGCACCTCCACATTCACTGAACCTTCTTCCAGCTAGGACAATGAGAGAATCACTCCCCCTTCTGTATTACCTCACGATGCACCTCCCTCTAATGTATTACCTCACGCTGCACCTCCCCCTACTGTATTACCTCACGCTGCACCTCCCCATTCTCTGAACCTTCTTCCAGCTAGGACATTGAGAGAATCACTCCCTTTACTGTATTACCTCACGCCGCCCCTCCCATCTACTGTATTACCTCACGCTGCACCTCCCCATTCACTGTATTACCTCACGCTGCCCCTCCCATCTACTGTATTACCTCACGCTGCACCTCCCCATTCACTGTATTACCTCACGCTGCCCCTCCCCCTACTGTATTACCTCACGCTGCCCCTCCCCTTACTGTATTACATCACGCTGCCCCTCCACCTACCGTATTACCTCACGCTGCCCCTCCCCCTACTGTATTACCTCACGCTGCCCCTCCCCTTACTGTATTACATCACGCTGCCCCTCCACCTACCGTATTACCTCACGCTGCCCCTCCACCTACCGTATTACCTCACGCTGCCCCACCCCATACTGTATTACCTCACGCTGCCCCTCCCCCTACTGTATTACCTCACGCTGCCCCTCCCCCTACTGTATTACCTCACGCTGCCCCTCCCCCTACTGTATTACCTCACGCTGCCCCTCCCCCTACTGTATTACCTCACGCTGCCCCTCCCCCTACTGTATTACCTCACGCTGCCCCTCCCCCTACTGTATTACCTCACGCTGCCCCTCCCCATACTGTATTACCTCACGCTGCCCCTCCTTCTACTGTATTACCTCACGCTGCCCCACCCCATACTGTATTACCTCACGCTGCCCCTCCTTCTACTGTATTACCTCACGCTGCCCCACCCCATACTGTATTACCTCACGCTGCCCCACCCCATACTGTATTACCTCACGCTGCACCTCACCATTCACTGAACCTTCTACCAGCCAGGACAATGGTAACTATAGACGAAACTAGATATACACAAAGTAAACGTTTAACATCATAATTATCAGACAGCTATATACATTCATCTTAATAATCTAGCTAACCAGATAGTTTAACAGGCAAAAATGAAGGATCGTTGGGCTTCTACGGACGGGCCGCCCAGGTGGGACGCCGGGTGGCGCCCCTAGAGGGGGGGAGGGGGAGTACTGTCATGCTACCCTTCATTACATGCACTGGTCACCATCATTACTCGCAGCAGCGCTCATTGGACTCACCTGGACTCCTTCACGTTGTTGACTGCCCCCGGTATATCTGTCTGTTCCTCGGTGGTGTTCCCTGTGTCTCCATTAATTGTTGTTATATGTTCATGTCCAGATGCTGCTCCTGTTATATTTCATGTCCGTCATGTTTCTCTTCTCCAGCGTCGTGCCTTACAGAGGCAGCCGCTTTATGCAGTTTTAGAACCGAGTTTGCTTAATCTGAAAGGTCAAGTTTGCGAAACATCTCATGTCAGCTACTGGATTTTCTAAGATTCAACATGTCAACTCTTAGCTAAAACCATGCGACGAGACGGATCCGTGTAGCCAGTCAGAGAACAGTGCGTTGACGTTCTGTGTTCAGCCAAGCAGCTAGCTAAGTAGCTGTCGCCATGATGTTATTTCAAGATGCAAAAACTCTTTAGAATTGTTGAAGGGAGTGACTAGTGTGTTGATATAACGGTAAAATTATAAATTTCAACCGGCATAATACATAATTATTCAGTATAATGCCTATCAAATCATTAAAAACATCAGAATTGGTTAACTAAGGTTATGCATGCCAACATATAAGGCAAGAATTAAGAGTGTGCAAAATTATTGTGTCAGGCGAAAATTATAGTTATCAAATGTTTTACCATTGCAACATTTGATGTACAGTCACATTCACCTCCATTGTCTGCTGCAGAGTTCACAGCTGGCTATGCCTCATCTGCGGGACAGGTATAAATCGTCCGGCAGCCTAACCTATTTTTGGAATACAAAAAAAGCCATCCACTCTTGATGGGCTATCAGCAGGACAATAGACTTGCTCAGTTGATTTCTATTTTTAGGGACTTGAAATTGATGTTTTATGTGTAACCAGGCCTAGAATTTTGTGATTTTAGGTTCAAGGCCAATTGGCCTTCAAGAGGTGCTAGTGCACCAAGGCCATTAACCAAAATTGCTTTAAAAACCAATAAACAGCGCTCTTCTTTTAAGAAAAACATAAGTGTTTTTAAATGTAACATAAATAATACATATGTGTAGGTGATAGTCTATGCGTATTGGCTACAGCCTGTCATGTCCAGACGTATGCTGACATGAGACTATTACTAGTCATGCATTATTACTATCTAAAGGCTTGATTCTGTCAACATACTTGAGTCCCTGTTCGTTCTGATAGAGAACAGTGCCTGTTGCACACTGCAACATTACCCACCTTGCAATCTGAGAGGAAGCAGTCAACATTGAGACTATTTAACCATAAATATAATTTTTAAAACCCCCAAGTTTTTTGTCATTTTATGAGGCATGTCTTCTGCCCATAGGAATGTTAAGGGGATTCTTTAATAAACACTTCCTCATATGCAATTGAAACCCGTATTGCTCTCATTTAGCATGTCAATGCCACTTCAACACTGAAATGCCAAAGCATATGTTAATTGCTAATTATTGTAGCCTAGCCTAGAACAGCTAGCATGACACTGCTGCCTCACTCAGAACACTGCCCAAGCAATTAGCCGGGACGCTAATTGGCGTAGCCTAGCGCAGCTAGCATGACACTGCTCCCTCACTCAGAACACTGCCCAAGCAATTAGCGGGGATGCTAATTAGCGTAGCCTAGTGTGTTGGTGGTATGGGACACAAAGGGACTGATCACCTCTGTTTCAGACAAGGTTTTATGTCTATAGGGCCTGCTGTCAACTCACAGCAGTGTAACTGTCACTGAGGAGAGGGGGAAAAGATTAAGTAGGGGGAGCAAGCAGTAGAAGGAGAGGAGGATGACGAGAGAAAGGGAAGGAAAAGTAGTCAGAGAGAGTAAGAAAAATGTAAAAAAGTGTGACATTGAGAGAAAGGGAGGGAGTGAAAAACAGAGGAAGAGTGAGTAAAATGGAATGGGAAGAGTGAGTAAAATGGAATGGGAAGAGTGAGTGAAATCAAATCAAATGTTATTTGTCACATGCGCCTTATACAACAGGTGTAGACGCCACTACAGCCCTGTCGATGTTAATCGGCCCTCCTTTGTCTTACTCACATTGATGGAGAGGTTGTTGTCCTGGCACCACACTGCCAGGTCTCTGACCTCTTCCCTATAGGCTGTCTCGTTGTCGGTGATCAGGTAAACCACTTTTATGTCAT
>CM042423.1:3966647-3986647 GCA_023634145.1 Thymallus thymallus
ACCTCTGCATTAAGGTGAGGAACATTAGAAGCCTAACAGGAGTGAAGGAACATCAGTGGCAGGAGGTATGTGGGGCGGAGAGTATGGTGGGTTATAGATGGAGCTCTACAAACTCTACAAACTCCCAGTACCAAAGAGCCTCCAGTGGAGGGTTCTACATGGAGCCAGCTGGAGCCAGCTGGTTGGCAAGGGTTGAACCAGGAGTCAAACGTCCTTTCTGTGTCTTGAGTAAAACTGTGATTCTGTTTTCTGTGTGTGTGCCAGGTTAATGCCATTCATTTCTCTGTTGGAATGTCTGTGTGAGAGGTTGGGGTACAGGTATTCAAATGAGGAAAAGGCCAAATGTGTGTTGTTGAATTTTCTGTTTGCTCAGGCAACGTTGGCTGTTTGTCTAACAAGGAGGAACAGGGTCAAAGGTCGGGGAAAACAGAGCCTTTACTGTTATTTAATGGGATGGTTCAGTAGATATGGTGTGTGTGTGTGTGTCCTGGGGGGGGGGGGGGGGGGGGGGGGGGGTGTCTGTATAGCTGGGGAAGATGGGTTGGATATATGGTTGTAGAAGTGAGATTTTGGTTATTATGATGTGTGGTGTTTTGTAACGTGGGGTAGATAGGTTGGATATACGGTTGTAGAAGTGAGGTTTTGGTTATTGTGATGTGTGGTGTGGTGTTGTTTTGTATTGTGGGGTAGTTGTGTGGTGTTTTTTTGTATCGTGGGGTAGTTGTGTGGTGTTTTTTTGTATCGTGGGGTAGATGGTGAGTTATCAGGGGATATTAGTTAGTTTTTTTAAGAGGGGGGGGTTTAATGAAATCTCTCTCTCCCTCTCTCTCTCATCCTCTCTCTCTCTCTCTCATCCTCTCTCTCTCCCTCTCTCTCTCTCTCTCTTAGATAAACATAAACTCATCATTTGAAGTTATTACTCCGACATAAACTCATCTCAACATCTAGTAACCCCAACAGCCCAACTCCTCCAGTACCCCCAACAGTACACATTGTTGTTGTAGTCCCGGACTAGTTGAAATCAGGTGTGCTTGTCACAACAACAATAATCTGTACTGTTGGGGGTACTGGAGGACTGGAGTTGGGCTGTTGGGGGTACTGGAGGAATGGAGTTGGGCTGTTGGGGGTACTGGAGGACTGGAGTTGGGCTGTTGGGGGTACTGGAGGACTGGAGTTGGGCTGTTGGGGGTACTGGAGGACTGGAGTTGGGCGGTTGGGGGTACTGGAGGAATGGAGTTGGGCTGTTGGGGGTACTGGAGGAATGGAGTTGGGCTGTTGGGGGAACTGGAGGAATGGAGTTGGGCTGTTGGGGGTACTGGAGGAATGGAGTTGGGCTGTTGGGGGTACTGGAGGAATGGAGTTGGGCTGTTGGGGGTACTGGAGGAATGGAGTTGGGCTGTTGGGGTTACTGGAGGACTGGAGTTGGGCTGTTGGGGGTACTGGAGGAATGGAGTTGGGCTGTTGGGGGTACTGGAGGACTGGAGTTGGGCGGTTGGGGGTACTGGAGGAATGGAGTTGGGCTGTTGGGGGTACTGGAGGACTGGAGTTGGGCTGTTGGGGGTACTGGAGGAATGGAGTTGGGCTGTTGGGGGTACTGGAGGACTGGAGTTGGGCTGTTGGGGGTACTGGAGGACTGGAGTTGGGTGTACTGGGGGACTGGAGTCGGGCTTTTGGGGGTACAGGAGGACTGGAGTTGGGCTGTTAGGGATACAGGAGGACTGGAGTTAGAAACACTTTCTTAAAGGAGGGAGGAAGGAGAGGGTTGGAGGTGGCCAAGCATATCACCAAGACATTATATTATATTTACATTATACACATGTATTCTCTCTCTCTCTCTCTGTCTATCTCTCTCTCTCTCACACTCATTCACTTTCTCAAGTTGGAAGTGTTTGTCTCACTCTAAGGAAGACAGGTGATGACATAACAATAATGAAGAGATGAGAGGAGAAATGGAGATGGAGACGGACAGGATGGAAGGAGGGAAAGAGATCATGACAGGTGTGATGGAGGGATGGAAAGGGACTGATAGAGGTGAAGGAGGGAGGGAAACAGAAGAAGAAAGATCTTGACAGATATGACTGAGAGAGGAAAGAGGACAGAGGTGTGATGGAGGGAAGGATGAAAGGAGGGGAAAAGGAGAGATAGAGAGGACTCCTGTGTTGTGAGGCTGTTCCTCAGACATGATGTGTGTGTTGCTCCTCAGTCATTCTGCGCCACAGCTCAGACAGGGACAGGGGAACGGGGGGGAGAGAGGGGGGAAACAAGTCAGGAGAAGGGAGACAGATGGGAAGGAAGGGAGAAAGGTTAGGAAGCAACAAAAAGAGACATTCTGTGTGTGTGTTAGTTGTACAAGACTGTGTGTGTATGTGTGTGTGTGTGTGTGGGGGGGGGGGGGGGGGGTGCTCCTCAGTCATTCTGCTCTACAGCTCAGCACTACAGGAGATAAACACAAGGAGGGGGGAAAGGAAGGAAGAAATGAGAGAGGGGGGGGTGAAAGGTAGGGGCAGGGATGGAGGGAGAGGGGGGGTGAAAGGTAAGGGCAGGGATGGAGGGAGAATGGGCTCACCACTACAGGAGATAGACAGGGAGGGAGGGAGGGAGAGGGGAACAAGTGAAGAGATGGGAGAAAGACAGGAAGAGAGGGAGGGTTTATGAAAATTGAGTTTTCTTTTGTTTTTTCTCAACCTCTCTCTCAATTCAATTCACTTTATTGGCATGACGCAACAATGTACATATTGCCAAAGTATCATACATCCATTTTTTTTTTTATATATATATTTATATATATATATATTTTTCTTCAATTTTATATATATATATATATACATATACATACACACGCACATACACATATATATATATATATATATTTATATATATATATATATATATATATACATACATACATACACACATATATATTTTTTAAAATAGAAAAATCTCTCTCTCTCTCTCTCTCTCTCTCTCTCTCTCTCTCTCTCTTTTCCCTCTATTTTGCATCTTTCTCTCCAAAAAATATGAACACTATCCAGTGAGTACAGAATCAGGCTTTTAGCGCTCATCCTTGACATTTCCCACAATCCATTTTTCCTCTCTCCTCTCTTTTTTTATTTGTATTATTCCTCCGTCTCTGTGAGAAATAAGGAAAGGCCTGGCCTCTGAACACTGTAGTCTTCCAGGGCTGCGTCACAAATGGCACCCTATTTCCTATATAGTGCCCTGAGGGCCCTGGTCAAAAGTATTGCACTTTACAGGGAATAGAGTGCCATTTGAGACGCAAACCAGTTCTGAAGTAGAGAGGAGTCGACACATGAATTTCAATGTGGCTCTGTTTCTATTAGCCAAATAACCATGCAGAGGAGACACACACCGCGTATACACACTCTCACACTCACACTTGCTACAGGACTATAGCAGTAGTCTCGCCTGTGTCTAATCTGTTGTGTTATTTCCATTATCAGGCGCTAACAACATCAGTGGCTGTAATGCCCGTCTAATAGACTGAGAGATTGTTACACTCCCACAGACACACAATCAAACTGTATGAGTGTGTGTGTATTACTCCCATAATAGTCTCAAGAGCGTTGTAATCAAATGCAGCCCTTGTGTGTGTGTGTGTGTGTGTGTGTGTGTGTGTGTGTGTGTGTGTGTGTGTGTGTGTGTGTGTAAAAGAGAGACACTGAGTGTGTAATCAAAGACACAGAGGGGAGTTTTCCCATTATCTTGCAGATCAGCCCCACAGTGAAACGTTCCCACAACTCCTACGCAATGTTGCTCAGTCAGTAATGTTAGTCTTCAGTGAGGTTAAACATAGAGCCTCATCAACACCTACACAACACAATCAAATCAAATCAAGCTTTATTTGTACATCACATTTCAGACATGGAATGCAACGCAATGTGCTTCACAGGGTTAAAATAGAAACTGAAATATGTCCACAGTTTGGCCCCGCCTCAGGTTCTCTGGCAGGCTATTCCAGAGGCTGGGGGCTAGTAACTAAAGGCTGCCTCTCCATGTCTAGGGTTTAGGATAGTTAAAAGGCCAGTGCCAGAGGACCTGAGGGACCTGCTGAGTACATAACTTAAGGCATGTCTGATATGTATTGGGGTGGACAATTGCAGATTGATTTAAAAACCAATAGAACAATCTTGAAATAAATTCTAAAACTCACAGGCAGCCAGTGCAGAGACCTTAACCTGTGTAATGTGTGCTCTCTGTCTGTTCTGTGTCAGTACCCGGGCTGCAGCATTCCATGTTTTGCAGTTGATCAACGTCTTTCTTGGGTAGACCAGGCAGGAGAGCATTACAGTAGTCAAGCCTGCTTGTAATAAAAGCATGGATGAGTCTCTCATCATGAGAGAGAAGCGGCCGCACCTTGGCAATGTTCCTCGTGTGGTAAAAAGCTATTTGGGCGAATTGCTCATAGTGTTAGTCGTCAGTGAGCCTCATCAACCCCTACTCAACATTACACAGTCAATAGTGTTAGTCGTCAATGAGGTTAAACACTGAGCCTCATCAACCCCTACACAACATTACACAGTCAATAGTGTTAGTCGTCAGTGAGGTTAAACACTGAGCGTCATCAAAG
This sequence comes from Thymallus thymallus, assembly GCA_023634145.1. NCBI lineage: Eukaryota > Metazoa > Chordata > Actinopteri > Salmoniformes > Salmonidae > Thymallus > Thymallus thymallus. The sequence continues at coordinate 3,971,236 of CM042423.1, forward strand.
TTGTGATCTATATTGCTGTAGGAGACACAGAACAAGTCTGCTGATATTAATCCTACATACTGTGTGTGTGTGTGTGCGTGCGCGTGTGTGTGTGTATGCCCGTGGATCCGTGTGTGATATCGATCACATCATACATGCAACATCATCCACTTTCACTGTAGGTAAAGGTTCATTAAAGTGTATAGTTCCCAAGGACATCTTTATGACGTACAGTTGAAGTCAGAAGTTTACATACATTTTAGCCAAATATATTTAAACTCAGTTTTTCACAATTCCTGACATTTAATCCTAGTAAAAATTCCCTGTCTTAGGTCAGTTAGGATCACCACTTTATTTTAAGAATGTGAAATGTCAGAATAATAGTAGAGATAATTATTTATTTCAGCTTGTATTTCTTTCCTCACATTCCCAGTGGGTCAGAAGTTTACATACACTCAATTAGTATTTGGTAACATTGCCTTTAAATTGTTTAACTTGGGTCAAACATTTTGGGTAGCCTTCCAAAAGCTTCCCACAATAAGTTGAGTGAATTTTGGCCCATTCCTCCTGACAGAACTGGTGTAACTAAGTCAGGTTTGTAGGCCTCCTTGCTCGCACACGCTTTTTCAGTTCTGCCCACAAATGTTCTATAGGATTGAGGTCAGGGTTTTGTGATGGCCACTCCAATACCTTGACTTTGTTGTCCTTAAGCCATTTTGCCACAATTTTGGAAGTATGCTTGGGGTCATTGTCCATTGTGGAAGATAGATAGACAGACAGACAGACAGACAGACAGACAGACAGACAGACAGACAGAAAAAGAAAGAAAAAGAAAGAAAGAAAGAAAGAAAGAAAGATGTTGCTTCAATATAGTGTACACATAATTTTCCTTCCTCATGATGCCATCTATTTTGTGAAGTGCACCAGTCCCTCCTGAAGCAAAGCACCACCACAACATGATGCTGCCACCGGGATGGGATGGTTTTCTTCGGCTTGCAAACCTCTCCCTTTTTCCTCTAAACATAACGATGGCCATTATGGCCAAACAGTTCTATTTCTGTTTCATCAGACCAGAGGACATTTCTCCAAAAAGTACAATCATTGTCTCCATGTGCAGTTGCAAACCGTTGTCTGGCTTTTTTATGGCGGTTTTGGAGCAGTGGCTTCTTCCTTGATGAGCGGCCTTTCAGGTTATGTCGACATAGGACTTGTTTTACTGTGGATATAGATACTTTTGTACCTGTTTCCTCCAGCATCCTCACAAGGTCCTTTGATGTTGTTCTGGGATTGATTTGCACCAAAGTACGTTAATCTCTAGGAGACAGAACGCGTCTCCTTCCTGAGCGGTATGACGGCTGCGTGGTCCCATGGTGTTTATACTTGCGTACTATTGTTTGAACAGATGAATGTGGTACCTTCAGGCATTTGGAAATTGTTCCCTAGGATGAACCAGACTTGTGGAGGTCTACAATAATTAGGATTAGGATTGAAGAAATTAGGATTTTCCCATGATGCCAAGTAAAGAGGCACTGAGAAAATACATCCACAGGTACACCTCCAATTGACTCAAATGATGCCAATTAGCCTATCAGAAACTTCTAAAGCAATGACATCATTTTCTGGAATTTTCCAAGCTGTTTAAACTTCTGACCCACTGGAATTGTGATATAGTGAATTATAAGTGAAATAATCTGTCTGTAAACAATTGTTGGAAGAATTACTAGTAGTCCCCGACTTGCCAGAACTATAGTTTATTAACATGAAATCTGTGGAGTGGTTGAAAAATGTGTTTTAATGACTTCAACCTAAGTGTATGTAAACGTCCGACTTCAACTGTATGTGTGTGTGTGTGAGTGTGTGTGTGTGTGTGTGTGTGTGTGTGTGTATGTGTGTGTGTGTGTGTATGTGTGTGTGTGTGTGTGTGTATGTGTGTATGTGTGTGTGTGTGTGTGTGTGTGTGTGTGTGTGTGTGTGTGTGTGTGTGTGTGTGTGTGTGTGTGTGTGTGTGTGTGTGTGTGTGTGTGTGTGTGTATGTGTGTATGTGTGTGTGTGTGTGTGTGTGTGTGTGTGTGTGTGTGTGTGTGTGTGTGTGTGTATGTGTGTGTGTGTGTGTATGCCTGTGGGTCCGTGTTTAACGTCATCCAGATTCACTGTAGGTACTGGAGGTTAATTTGTTGTTTTGTGAAGAGTCCTCTAGGGCCTAGGAATGACATCTATCAGTATGAAGTCATCCCAGGCTGTGAGAGAGAATGAATAGAATGTCATGTTAATGTCACTAGGGCATTTTGGTCAAAAGTAGTGCACTATATAGGAAATATGGTGCCATTTGGGACGCAGAAAGTGAGATTGAATCTTTCCAACCCCATAAACCTAATGGCTTTATTCACTAGCCATGAATCATGAGTTTGACCTTCATTGGTGTACTGCTTTTATTTTACCTGCGTCAGTGAGTGATCATCAGTGAGTGATCGTCAGTGAGTGATCATGACGTCTTTATAACCATGATGAAATTCCCATATTAATGATCTATCTACACTGGTCAAGAGTATGTGGACACTCCTTCAAATCAGTGGATCCGGATATTTCTGCCACACCCGTTGCTGACAGGTGTATAAAATCGAGCACACAGCCATACAATTTGCGTAGACAAACATTGGCGGTAGAATGGCCTGTACTGAAGAGCTCAGTGGCGGGACCGGTGAGTGCTGAAGTGTACAGTTCGTACAAATTGTCTGTCCTCAGTTGCAACACTCACTATCGAGTCCCAAACTGCCTCTGGAAGCAACATCAGCACAATAACTGTTCATCAGCAGCTTCATGAAATGGGTTTCCATGGCCGAGTAGCTGCACACAAGCCTAAGATCACCATGCGCAATGCCAAGCGTCAGCTGGAGTGGTGTAAAGCTCGCCGCCTTTGGACTATGGAGCAGTGGAAATACGTTCTCTGGAGTGAGTCAGTACACAGAGAGATGAGCTCGGGAGATAATGCCTCCTCACCCCAAGAATGTCTGTTTGTGTGGTGGATGTTCCTCTACATGAATTATGTATTTGACTGGGTGCTGCACTTAGTCCTACTTTTCAGGGAAAATCTGTCCTTGATGGATGCAGGGTGTAAGTGTGCGTGTCAGAATGTGTGTGTGTTTGTCTTTTGCATATTGGAGGTCATTTAGAGGTTTGTTTATACACTACCCTTTCCCAGGCATTTTGAGATAATTGGACTCTAAACCTACGTCAGTGACTCAGGCAAAATACCCCCTCTTACTTCCAGGTACATACAAACACTTTCATTAAAAAATATTGCGAAGTCAAAAACTGTCATGGTGATGCCGCTCCCCCCTCCCCTGTAGAAAAGAGACAAATAGATCATACAAAAGCAATGCAAAATTCTATGGTATTCAGAAATTCTATGGTGTCATGATTCCATGCTCATGTCTCATTCCATCTATACCAGTTCTCTCTTGTATATCGCACACACCAATGAGGGCAGAAGCTCTGGAAAATAGAATGTAGCCTACCCCCAGACACTCCAATACCTCAGGGTTAGAAAGACAGCAAAACCAACTACTTAGATGTCTGGTTGACTGACTCCTGGGCTTGAAGTTGTTTTTGTTTTGAAAGGTGTTTTTAGAAAGTTGTTTTTCTAGTCTTTTTTTGAATCAATAGTATTGTTTCCCATCGCTAGAGTTCAAGGACCTCACAGATAATATAGGGTTCTCTTGAGAGAGAGAGAGAGAGAGAGAGAGAGAGAGAGAGAGAGAGAGAGAGAGAGAGAGAGAGAGAGAGAGAGAGAGAGAGAGAGAGAGAGAGAGAGAGACAGAGAGAGAGAGAGAGAGAGAGAGAGAGAGAGAGAGAGAGAGAGAGAGAGAGACTATATACAGGGGTACCGGTACAGAGTCAATGTGAGGAGGCTATATACAGGGGTACCGGTACAGAGTCAATGTGAGGAGGCTATATACAGGGGTACCGGTACAGAGTCAATGTGAGGTGGCTATATACAGGGGTACCGGTTAGTCGAGGTAATTTAGGTAATATAGAGTTAAAGTGACTATGCATAGATAATAAACAGAGTAGCAGCAGTGTAAAAAAGGGGTCTGATGGCCCTTTGATTAGCTATTCAGGAGTCTTATGGCTTTGGGGTAGAAGCTGTTAAGAAGCCTTTTGGACCTAGACTTGGCGCTCCGGTACTGCTTGCTGTGCGGTAGCAGAGAGAACATTCTATGACTAGGGTGACTGGAGTCTTTGACAATTTTTACTGGGCCAAACGCAATACCCTCTGTAGTGCCTTGCGGTTAGATGTCGAGGAGTTGCTATACCACGCAGTGATGCAAACTTTTGATGATCTGAGGACCCATGCCAAATCTTTTCAGTCTCCTGAGGGGGAATAGGTTTTGTTGTGCCCTCTTCATGACTGTCTTAGTGTGTTTGGACCATGATAGTTTGTTGGTGATGTGGACACCAAGGAACTTGAAGCTCTCAACCTGCTCCACTACAGCCCTGTCGATGAGAACGGGGGCGTGCTTGGTCCTCCTTTTCCTGTAGTCCACAATCATCTCCTTTGTCTTGCTCACGTTGAGGGAGAGGTTGTTGTCCTGGCATACTTGAAGATGGTGTTGGAGTCCTGCCTGGCCATGCAGTCATGAGTGAACAGGGAGTACAGGACGGGACTGAGCACACACCCCTGATGGGCCCCCGTGTTGAGGATCAGCGTGGCAGATGTGTTGTTACCACCTGGGGGCGGCCCGTCAGGAAGTCCAGGATCCAGTTGCAGAGGGAGGTGTTTAGTCCCAGGGTCCTTAGCTTAGTGATGAGCTTTGAGGGCACTATGGTGTTTAACAATGAGCTGTAGTCAATGAACAGCATTCTCACATAGGTGTTCCTTTTGTCCAGGTGGAAAAGGCAGTGTTGAGTGCAATAGAGATTGCATCATCTGTTGATCTGTTGGGGCGGTATGCAAGTACATATCTAGAGAGACAGAAAGTATACCAGTACATATCTAGAGAGAGACAGTATACCAGTACATATCTAGAGAGACAGAAAGTATACCAGTACATATCTAGAGAGAGACAGTATACCAGTACATATCTAGAGAGAGAGAGACAGTATACAAGTACAAAGCAGTTGAGATCTAGAGGACAGATGGTGCTACTAAATGCTGCATATTGATGTCCTATATTATTTTACTAAATATACTGTGTGTGTATGCAGGATGGCAGGATGGCGTATGTGTATTCATGTGTAATGTTCCAGTAAATGTGCCTACTGCAGAGGAAGACTAACTTGGACACATTGAACCCAGCTGGATCTAACCCCACTTTACATGACACATCTCTCCCTTGATCTCTCTATCTCTCCCTTGATCTCTCTCTCTCTCCCCTTGACCTCTCTCTCTCTCCCTTGATCTCTCTCTCTCTCCCCTTATCTCTCTCTCTCTCCCCTTGATCTCTCTCTCTCACTCTCTCGCTGTCTCTCACTCTCTCGCTGTCTCTCACTCTCTCTCTCTCTCTCTCTCTCTCTCTCTCTCTCTCTCTCTCTCTCTCTCTCTCTCTCTCTCTCTCTCTCTACACTTCCACTGTCATCCCTCCTGTGTGTCTGTTTCTCTGTGTCTATGTCCTGGACTTCTTGGTGGACAGACCACATGCTGTGAGGATTGGCAACAAAAACCTCCACACTGATATTTAACACAGGGGCCCCCCAGGGGTGTGTCTTCAGCTCTCTGCTGTACTCCCTGTTCACCCATGACTGCATGGCTTTGTACGACACCAACTCCATCATCAAGTTTGCTGACGACACCACGGTTGTAGGCTGATAACCAACAATGACGAGTTAGCCTATAGGGAGGAGGTAAGTGAACTGGCATTGTGGTGCTAGGACAACAACCTCTCTCAACATCAGCAAAGCAATGTTGATTGTTGACTTCAGGAAGCAGAGGAGGGAACATGAACCACATCAACAGGAAGCAGAGGAGGGAACATGAACCACATCAACAGGAAGCAGAGGAGGGAACATGAACCACATCAACAGGACTGCAGTAGAGAGTCAGATGTTTTAAATTCCTCCACATCACCTAGGACTTGACATTACCCAGCAACACCAACACTTTAGTCAAGAGGGCGCAACAGCGCCTCTAATTCCTAAGGTGGCTGAAGAAATTTGGCATGCCACTCCAGGTCCTCTCCAAATACCCCCGCTGTCCCAGGCTCAGAGACAGTTCCTATCTACAAGCCATCAGACTGCTGAACACTTGAACTGGAGACAGTTCCTGTCTTCAATCCATCAGACTGCTGAACACTTGAACTGGAGACAGTTCCTGTCTTCAATCCATCAGACTGCTGAACACTTGAACTGGAGACAGTTCCTGTCTTCAATCCATCAGACTGCTGAACACTTGAACTGGAGACAGTTCCTATCTACAAGCCATCAGACTGCTGAACACTTGAACTGGAGACAGTTCCTGTCTTCAATCCATCAGACTGCTGAACACTTGAACTGGAGACAGTTCCTGTCTTCAATCCATCAGACTGCTGAACACTTGAACTGGAGACAGTTACTGTCTTCAATCCATCTGACTGCTGAACACTTGAACTGGAGACAGTTACTGTCTTCAATCCATCAGACTGCTGAACACTTGAACTGGAGACAGTTACTGTCTTCAATCCATCTGACTGCTGAACACTTGAACTGGAGACAGTTACTGTCTTCAATCCATCTGACTGCTGAACACTTGAACTGGAGACAGTTCCTGTCTTCAATCCATCAGACTGCTGAACACTTGAACTGGAGACAGTTCCTGTCTTCAATCCATCAGACTGCTGAACACTTGAACTGGAGACAGTTACTGTCTTCAATCCATCTGACTGCTGAACACTTGAACTGGAGACAGTTACTGTCTTCAATCCATCAGACTGCTGAACACTTGAACTGGAGACAGTTACTGTCTTCAATCCATCAGACTGCTGAACACTTTCCACACACACACACACACACACACACACACACACACACACACACACACACACACACACACACACACACACACACATATCCTATATCCACTCATCCACACTAGAGTTGGGCCGATATATGACTAAATCGAATATCGTGATATTTGACATTGATGATATATCGTGATGTGCAAGATGATACCCTTTACAAATTGTGCCGTTTTATCAGTTTAGGCTGTATCAGTATGTTGAAAATTAAGTCCACCCCCATTATCACTGTATTCAATCTCTCCTTCCCTCTCCCTCTCTCTTCATCCCACTGTCTTCTACACCTCCCTCTCTCCCTCTCTCTCTCTCCCCCTCCTCTCCTCCTATCCTCCTCTCCCTATCTCCTGAAAGAAACCAAATCTTCTAAGCTCTCCTTCTGTCCATCCCTCTCTCTCTCTCTCTCTCTCTCTCTCTCTCTCTCTCCTCTCTCTCTCTCTCTCTCTCTCTCTCTCTCTCTCTCTCTCTCTCTCTCTCTCTCTCTCTCTCTCTCTCAGTCACTTATCAGCACACGTAGCAGCCTTGTTCCACTTTGCACCATTCCCCTGCTGTTGTACTCATGGCTCCAAGATACATCCTCTAAAAGTCCAAGAGACATCCTCTAAGAAACCAATTGGGTTTGGTTCAGTTCCTGTTCCTACCTCCTCTGGCTGAAAGGGACAGGAATATAATTGAGCACTGTTATTTCAGTCTCTGTTTTTCCATGAAACACTAAATGTTTCCTAAAGTAGCTCAGTAAGTAGTAAACTTTCAGAAAAAACGTGTTTGAGTATGTGCACGCTCATGTATCTGTGCCTGAGTGTGTGTGTGTGTGTGTGTGTGTGTGTGTGTGTGTGTGTGTGTCTATGTGTGTGTGTGTGTGTGTGTGTGTGTGTGTGTGTGTGTGTGTGTGTGTGTGTGTGTGTGTCTGCTCTGCGATTTGTTGCCCAAAATTCTGGGGCGGGGCTTAGCAAATGGTCAAATGTATTCAGAATTGAAGAGCTGTAGAAACTGCTCTTATTTAACCAAACTAACTACACACTGCACCAGCACACACACAGTGCTCCTATATACACACACACACACACACACACTACTGTCACCTTGCCATTGGTTTATTCATGTGATGTGTCTCAAAGTTGCCTGAAGATATTTGGCTTTTCACAGGTTTTTAAGTGCTCCAATCCACACACACACACACACGCACACACACACACACACAAACACACACACACACACACACACACACACACACACACACACACACACACACACACACACACACACACACACACACACACACAGTCTTGCATAAGTAACCTTGTCGGGACACACAGTTCAGTCCCACACACACACACACACAAAACATGCAGATGTAGGTCTACGTCCTCACTGGTATTATCAGGCTGTATATTAGCTAGCTAGCGATTAGCATGAGTGATTAGCATTAGCGACTAACAAGATATAGGCCCAACTAAGAAAGAATCAACTAGCTGTTTGCTAATAGTGTACATATAGATTTATATTAAGAAGCAAAGTGAAAACAGCATCGTTGTCATCAACATTGTTGCATGTGCTGCATTGACCATGCAGACTGAGCCTAAGTGTCTCCTTGAGTTACAGGGGGCGGGGCTACGTCTGTGTGGAGAGAGAGAGAGATGAGTCAAGTAGCGAAGGAAACTATAAAAATGTATGTTACACACGCCGTATCACATTTAACAAACCAAACATAGGTAAAGTAAAAATCTAACCCGGTCTGTGCATCAATACCGGTATATCGTAAAATACGGTATTACCGACCAGCCCTACTACTTAGGCTGCTTCAGTTGAATGTGTTTAGGTTTACACCCCCCGGAGGAACAGAGAGGTGCCATATCCCTCCATCCAGATACATACCAGCTTTACCTTTATACATCCCTCCATCCAGATACATACCAGCTTTACCTTTATACATCCCTCCATCCATATACATACCAGCTTTACCTTTATACATCCCTCCATCCAGATACATACCAGCTTTACCTTTATACATCCCTCCATCCATATACATACCAGCTTTACCTTTATACATCCCTCCATCCATATACATACCAGCTTTACCTTTATACATCCCTCCATCCAGATACATACCAGCTTTACCTTTATACATCCCTCCATCCAGATACATACCAGCTTTACCTTTATACATCCCTCCATCCAGATACATACCAGCTTTACCTTTATACATCCCTCCATCCAGATACATACCAGCTTTACCTTTATACATCCCTCCATCCAGATACATACCAGCTTTACCTTTATACATCCCTCCATCCAGATACATACCAGCTTTACCTTTATACATCCCTCCATCCAGATACATACCAGCTTTACCTTTATACATCCCTCCATCCAGATACATACCAGCTTTACCTTTATACATCCCTCCATCCATATACATACCAGCTTTACCTTTATACATCCCTCCATCCATATACATACCAGCTTTACCTTTATACATCCCTCCATCCAGATACATACCAGCTTTACCTTTATACATCCCTCCATCCAGATACATACCAGCTTTACCTTTATACATCCCTCCATCCAGATACATACCAGCTTTACCTTTATACATCCCTCCATCCAGATACATACCAGCTTTACCTTTATACATCCCTCCATCCAGATACATACCAGCTTTACCTTTATACATCCCTCCATCCAGATACATACCAGCTTTACCTTTATACATCCCTCCATTAAAGTTTGGCGCCGCCCTGAGTGGTCGCCTTTTAAGCAGCTCCCGTTGTCCGTGCATTAATTGTTGTTTTAGTTCGTTTTCTTTCGTCTATTTTCTTTAGTTTTATTTTTTATTTTGCTACAGTCGAACTATAACAGTTCAGGATTATGGATTTTATGGATTTTATCGCAGCTGAACGTCGACAGGAGTCGTCAACTGTTATTGTTTACAACAGAGCCCAGCTCCTGGATTTAGCCCACGCAGCGCTGCTGCTCCCCAGGGAAAAGTTTGATATTCCGGACGAATTGAAAAGACGACGCCGTGGATGTAGGGCGGGATTGAAATGTAAGGCAAAGCGGAGGAGGTTCAAGTACAAGCCGGCTATACCATCTATTATTATGGGCAATGTGAGGTGTCTACATAACAAGATGGATGAGTTGGCGGGACTTGTTCGCGGACAAAGGATTTATCGGGAAGCTAGCCTAATGTGTTTTACTGAGACTTGGCTGAACGATAACATCCCCATACAGAACGTCACTATCGACGGTTTCCAGACCATCACAGCGGACAGGGATCGCGTCTCTTCCGGTAAGAGTAAGGGTGGTGGGCTGGCTTTATTAGTTAACAACAGATGGTGTCATCCGAAACATATTACTCTTAAGGAACAGTTTTGTAGCCCGGACATTGAACTGCTAGCCGTTAGCCTGAGACCCTACTATTTGCCGAGGGAATTCACGGCGGCCATTGCTGTTATTGTTTACATCCCGCCCTCTGCTGACGCAAACGCAGCGTGTGACGTCATCCACTCTGTTATCGCGAGGTTACAGACAGCGCATCCCAGTGCTTTCCTTGCAATTTCGGGGGATTTTAACCATGCATCTCTCTCTTCAACGCTGCCCACGTTCAAACAGTTCGTGAAGTGCCCAACCAGGAATAATAAAACTCTGGACTTGTTATATGCTAATGTGAAGGATGCATACAACTCCACTGCACTCCCTCCCCTCGGTAGATCGGATCACAACCTTGTCCACCTCACCCCACTCTACAGGCCTATGGTCCAACAGCAGCCTGCAACCACCAGGACTATTAGGAGATGGTCCCCGGAGGCGAATGAGGCCCTACAGGACTGCTTTGAAACAACAGACTGGGATGTGTTCTGTGAGGCTCATGGGGAGGACATCGATGGACTCACTGACTGCATAACAGACTATATTAATTTTTGTGTAGACAACACTGTACCCACCAGGAAGGTACGCTGTTTCCCAAACAATAAACCCTGGGTCACCAGCGACCTGAAGGCCCTGCTGAATGAGAAGAAGAGGGCCTTCAAGGAGAAGGACAAGGACAAATTGAAATGCGTCCAGAGGGAGCTGAAGTTGCGGATTGCTGAGGGGAAGAGAGTGTATAAGGAGAAGATGGAGGACAAGCTGAGGCAGAGCCAGGTGAGAGAGGTGTGGAAGGGTATGAGAAATATCACTGGCTTCAAAAAGTCAAACAGTGGGCAGACGGAGGGGACCCAGGACAGAGCCAATGAGCTGAACCAATTTTTTAACAGGTTCGATACTGGCCCTGTCCACCTCCCCTCCAGCTCCCCAGACCACACACTCTCACGGCTATCCCACCCCCACTTTGCTCACAGCACCTCTGCTGAGACAATCAGTGACCCCACCTCCGCCCCTGCCCCCCCTGGACTGATCCTCAACACCCCCCTTCCCCCTACCTGGGCTGGCTTTCACCACCAACCAAGTGAAGAGAGAGCTGGAGAGACTACACCAGTGGAAAGCGGCGGGCCCTGATGGCATCAGCCCAAGGGTGCTGAGGGTCTGTGCTGACCAACTGTGTGGAATACTCCAGCGTCTTTTCAACCTTAGCCTGAGCCTAGAAAGGGTCCCTGTGCTGTGGAAAACATCCTGCCTCGTCCCAGTGCCCAAGAAGGCACACCCCACTGTCCTGAATGACTTCAGACCTGTAGCGCTAACATCCCACATCATGAAGACCCTGGAAAGGTTAGTCCTCGCTCACCTCAGACCCCTGGTGTGTTCATCAATGGACCCCCTGCAGTTTGCATACCAGCGCAACATCGGGGTGGATGATGCAATCATCTACCTTCTGCAGAGGGCCTACTCTCACCTGGACAACGCAGGTTGCACTGTGAGGGTCATGTTTTTTGACTTCTCCAGTGCCTTCAATACCATTCAGCCCCTGCTACTGGGTGAGAAGATGAGGAGGATGAAAGTGGAAGCACCCTTAGTCTCCTGGGTCACGGACTACCTGACCGGTAGGCCACAATTTGTGCGACTACAGAGCTGTGTGTCAGAACGGGCAGTTAGCAACACAGGGGCCCCCCAGGGTACGGTCCTGTCCCCCTTCCTGTTCACCCTCTACACCTCAGACTTCAGATATAACTCTGAAACATGCCACCTACAGAAGTTCTCGGATGACTCTGCTATTGTAGGGTGCATCAGGGGTGGGCAGGAGGAGGAGTACAGGAGCACAATCAGTGACTTTGTGTTGTGGTGTGAGCAGAACCACCTTCAGCTCAACATCAGCAAAACTAAGGAGATGGTGGTGGACTTCAGGAGAACCAAGGCACAACTGACTGCAGTCCCTATAAAGGGGATGGATGTGGAAATGGTTGAGTCATACAAGTTCTTGGGTGTCCATATGGACAACAGACTGGAATGGGCTGGTAACACCGGGGCCCTGTACAAAAAGGGCCAGAGCCGACTCTACTTTCTGAGGAGGCTCAGGTCCTTCAACGTGTGCAGTAAACTACTGCATACCTTCTACCAGTCTGTGGTGGCCAGTGCCATCTTTTTTGCAGTGGTGTGCTGGGGAGCAAACATCAAAGCCGGTGATGCTTCTCGGGTAAATAAGCTGATCAGGAAGGCTAGCTCTGTCCTGGGGATGAGCCTTGACACTCTAGAGGAGGTGGCGGAGAGACGGATCCTGGCCAAACTGCTGGCCATCATGGACAACGTCACCCACCCTCTGCACGCTATGGTTATGACGCAGAGGAGCTCTTTCAGTCACAGACTGATCCCACCACGGTGTGCCAGAGAGCGCTACAGGAGGTCCTTCCTGCCGGCGGCTATGAGACTATATAATGCCTCACCGGGGTGCCGTGCCGTCGGCAACATAGATCTGGAACTGTTGGGGTGCTAGGACCTAGTTTAACAATTATGCATCCATCCGTGAGTAACTCTGTTCCGTCAGCACTCATCCACTCAGGTCCTACTTATTCATACAGGTCTGTATATACATACCCATGTACAGTTGTTATATTATATCACATGCAATATTGTAAGTAATTATTGGACCTAGGCATTCACTCAGGAATGCATATTAGTATCCTGCCAGTTGCACCTTTTCTCATTGCTTTTAGTATATCAAATGTGCAATAAGTGCAGTTGTCTGTAATTAAACCCTGCGCACTAAGGACTGTATTTTAAGGGAATTACTATTATTACCCCAATGATATCATACACACATTTAGCTATTAAAGTATCTCTTCCTGTCCTTTACCTGTACAGTTTGCGTAAACATGCAAGTATTCACTTATCTGTAAATATAACTGTATACCTAACTGTACAGCTAATTTAACCATGCAAAATTTTTACTTACCTGTTCATTTACCCAGTCTGTCTATTAAGTAAACTATTATTACCCTCGCTCATATCATACGCATTAGCTACTGAAGTATTTCTCTGCCATCAACCTGTATAGTATAGTTAACCATCCAACATCCACCAATGTATAGTGTACATATTCAGCCAACCACTCATACTATGCAATGTCCTTTTATAGCTTTTTTTTGCACTCCAGATATCCTGTATTTCTATACTTTTTCATACTGCCGCTCTATGTATCATGTACCGTGTATCTGTCTTTTGTGTACTTTTGTTGTGGCATTTTGCACCTGCCCTGTGTTTTTGTTGTAGCTGCTTGATAATGAAATTTCCCCCCCGGGGGATCAATAAAGTACCTATCTATCTATCTATCATCCAGATACATACCAGCTTTACCTTTATACATCCCTCCATCCATATACATACCAGCTTTACCTTTATACATCCCTCCATCCAGATACATACCAGCTTTACCTTTATACATCCCTCCATCCAGATACATACCAGCTTTACCTTTATACATCCCTCCATCCAGATACATACCAGCTTTACCTTTATACATTCCTCCATCCAGATACATACCAGCTTTACCTTTATACATCCCTCCATCCATATACATACCAGCTTTACCTTTATACATCCCTCCATCCAGATACATACCAGCTTTACCTTTATACATCCCTCCATCCAGATACATACCAGCTTTACCTTTATACATCCCTCCATCCAGATACATACCAGCTTTACCTTTATACATCCCTCCATCCAGATACATACCAGCTTTACCTTTATACATCCCTCCATCCAGATACATACAAGCTTTACCTTTATACATCCCTCCCTCCCATCCCTCCATTAGCTTTCCTTAAGTTTGGGTCAGTAACAGTGGTCAGGTATTCTACCACTATGTACTCTCTGTTTAGGGCCAAATAGCATTCTAGTTTGCTCTGTTTCTTATGAAATTATTTCCAATGTGTCAAGTAATTATCTTTTTGTTTTCTCATGATTTGGTTGGGTCTAATTGTGTTGCTGTCCTGGGGCTCTGTGGGATCTGTTTGTGTTTGTGAACAGAGTCCCAGGACCAGCTTGCTTAGGGGATTCATCTCCATGTTCATCTCTCTGTAGGTGATGGCTTTGTTATGGAAGGTTTGGGAATCACTTGCTTTTAGGTAGATGTAGAATTTAACGGCTATTTTCTGGATTTTGATAATTAGTGGGTATTGGCCTAATTCTGCTCTGCATGTATTATCTCTCTGTCTCTTGATAATTAGGACAAGACAATAGCTTTCAAATATGCAAAGGACAGATTTGTTCTTCACATTGGTTGAAATGAACAGGAATTACAGTCCTGGGCCTACAAGGCCAAGGAAACGTATCCACTTTTTGTGTGTGTGTGTGTGTGTGTGTGTGTGTGTGTGTGTGTGTGTGTGTGTGTGTGTGTGTGTGTGTGATACATATATATATATACTGTATATAGATAGAGAGACAGAGAGAGACAGAGAGACAGGGGCCTGTTATGGCTCTTCTCTCTCAAAACAGGCAGATTACTGATAAACATAAAGCATTCTCCAACAAAAGCTTTTGTTGTTTCTCTTGCATTCGTGTGTGTATTGTGTGTATTTGTGTGTGTGTATTGTGTGTATTTGTGTGTGTATTGTGTGTATTTGTGTGTGTGTATTGTGTGTGTATTTGTGTGTGTGCATGTGTGTGCTTGGGTCACTGTGTGTTTTTTATTAGCATATCATTTTAGAAACAGTATTTTATTCCTTTGACAAAGCTATTCTTCCCCAAGAGAGGGACGTCGTTGTTGTGCTTTCACCTTTTCTTCTTGAATACTTATTATTATTAGCAACCAGGTTTAGGGCTGAGGTCAAAGCAGAGACCAGATGCATTCACAGCCTCTCAATAACATATGTGTGTGCCTCTGTTCCTTGTCGTTGTGAAACCTTTAACAAAAAGGAAGTCACACTGCTCAAGTACAAAAGCCCTGTGTGTGTGTGTGTGTGTGTGTGTGTGTGTGTGTGTGTGTGTGTGTGTGTGTGTGTGTGTGTGTGTGTGTGTGTGTGTGTGTGTGTGTGCAAGTGTGTGTGTGTGTGTGCAAGTGCGTGCACGTGCGT